>JAPDPK010000046.1:0-600000 GCA_031772115.1 Heritiera littoralis | reverse complement strand
GGATCTGCTATTCTCGATCTTCGTTTACAACATCTTTGAACGGGTTTCTAAGCAGGCTTTGTGGGATCTTTTCAATCACTATGGGGTTGTAATGGATGTCTACTTTCTTTGGTCTCTCAACTCAAGATAGGCTAACTACAGAGCAAACTTTGCTTTCGTCAGATATTGACATGAACTTGAAGCTAAGAAAGCAATTGTAGAGGGCCACCACAGAATGGTTGAGGGTCGATGAATTCAAGTTAAAGAAGCGTCTTCTGTTAAACATTCGACATCTACCAACCGTATTTCAAACAAAGCGGTTAGAGACTCTGTGAAAAGTCACATACATTCAAAAGTCGATAAACTTAGGGATCTCAGGTCTTATAAAGAGGTTGTTGTTGGTCAGGCAACCGGGAAGATAAATCGTATGTTTTCAACCAAGCAGATGCAAAGTGGGTAAGTCCCAGTATTGTCGGGGAATTGCTGGAGTTCTCAAATTTCTTTTTTCTTAAGGATGAAATTCTAGAAAAAGGCTTCTTGTGTGAAGTTAGAACACTAGGTGGAAAAATGGTGTTGCTTAGCTTTCCCTCAGTTGCAGAATTAGATAGGTTTCAAAAGACCAACTCAGACTGGATTTTGTCTCGGTTTCGTGTGTCTAAAATTTGGGATTTTTTGGATATTAGCAATGAGAGATTTATTTGGGTTAGGCTAGAATGCGTCCCTCTTCATTGCTGGAATGAAACTTTCTTCAAATTTGTCGGTAACTCTTTGGGATCTTTCCTCTCTGTGGATTTAAATACTTAGCTGAAATCTCGTTTAGATTTTGCTAGAGTGCTTATTTCATCCAAGTATGGTTCTTCCCTTCCATCTTGCTTCCATGTCTGCGTAAATAATATCAAATTCAACATCAAATCTCTTTGGAAGAACAACTTGGCTTCCCCATGGTTTTTGGTAATAATATTTGCACTCTGGTTGATCAATTCGGTCGTTTTTCTGGCAAAGTCATCGGATCCCTTGCGTCTGAAGACGTTTCGTATTCTGCTCCGAAAATGAACAAAACAGTGAATGATGACTGCATGGCTCTGCATGAATTCTCTTCATTAAATGATTCTGTCTCTCCAATTCCCAAGAGCTTGGTTGGCCCACACACTATTGAAGAATTCTCTGGTACGTCTCGATGTCCACTGGATCAAAGTGTTATCATTTCTTGTTTTGACAAGTTCCTTGGCCCATTAATTGTTCCATCTCTTAATATCTCTAAAGCCCAACCCAATGACCATTACACCTCCAGCCCTTCCCACATTGAATCAGGCTGCATTCCTGATAACCCATCTACTTCCACTTCTTTATCCCACGTTTCACAATCCATTACCCACATAAACAAAATCATCAACTCAGAACTTGATCCAAATTCCTCCCCTTCACCCTCACCAATCTCCTGTCCTGCTCATCTTGCATCTTTTGGCAGTCCTTCCTTACAAAGCTTCACTTCATCTAGACCTAAAGATGCTCTTCTCTTTCATAAAAATCCATCCCGTAAGTCTAACAATAAAAACCCTTTTCTTTCCCAAATCCCCCCAAAGTTACCACTCAAAAAAAGTTTCTTTGCTGCATCGAAAAAGAAAAGGAAAGCTAGGCGTGAGATTGCAGAGATCATTTACGGAGAAAACCTTTGTGATCTTAAAAATTCAGACTTATCCATTTCTGATCAAGATATCGAAAATAGGAATGACATCCTATCAAAGGAGGTTGAAGCGACTTGGGATATTTGTCAGACTATGGGTCTACGTTTCAAACAAAACAAGGAATCGGTGTGCAGAGCTATTGAAGAGTTGGAGAATGATTCACTTCAGACCAATAAGGCAGTTCAGGAGGTTGAATTGTAAAATTTTTCTTCTTTCTGTTCTTTTGTGCTTATGTTTTTTTTTTATGAAGATTATATCGTGGAATATTAGAGGGCTTGGTTGCCCTAAGAAGAAAAGGTCGATTAGGAACCTTATCGCAAAGTATAAGCCTTGGGTGATGTTTATTCAGGAATCAAAGATTTCACAAGCTGATGAGTGAGTCTTAAAATCTTTATGGAATTCTTCTTCAAGAAAAGGAATATTCTCTCTTTCGAATGGTGCTTCGGGTGGTCTTATCTCGCTTTGGAATGATCATTTCTTTATCGTGTACTCAACGGAGGTTACAGAGAGGGTTATCTTGTTGAACGGCCATTTTCTTCCCCATTCCTTAGATTGTGTTTTGGTCAATGTTTATGCCCCAAATAATGACTCTGACAGACGGGTCCTTTGGTTTACTCTTCTTGATCTTAAATTGAGATTTCAAAGTCCCTGGATTATTGGAGGTGATTTCAATGTTATTAGATTTGCCCATGAGAAGGTGGGTTCTCACTTTAACTACTCTGCCATGGATGATTTTTTTGAATTTATTCATAATGCTGTCCTTATTGATCCTCTGCTGGAAGGAGGTTTATTTACTTGGAGCAACAACAGATCAATGAGTCGTTTGGATCGCTTTCTCTTCTCAGCTGACCTCTCCACCTTCTTCCTTTTGGTGTCGCAACAACCACTTCCTAAAGCGCTGTCAGACCTGTCGTAACGTATTAAGTTTTGGATAAAACCTAATAGCTAGACACAAAATCTATGGAGTCGCCACCAACCATTCTACCTAGGTGTGATTGGTCACCTATTCAAACTATGGATAAGACTGGTCTACATCTCAAATTTAGGGTTCGGGAGTACGGTTACGTGTGAGGAAGGATTAGCACCTCGCAACGCCCATCCTAAAATGGTACCAACTAGCTTTAGGTTATCTCAAATTTGCCTTAGTTAATCTTAAGTTCAATAATTTAATATTGGAAAATATCTCTAAGCATCCTCCATTAAGCTGGTGGGATAGCTTAAAAAATTCTCCTCACCTCAAGAGTATTCAAGTAGTACTATATGACTTGCTTGAAGAGGCTCCGTCGTCGGATTCATTTTAATGTTTTATGAAAAACTCTAATTTTGACTCTTATCTAATTTGTTCTCGCTATCTTATCATTTTTACTACTTTTATTATTTTCTATTATTTTATTAATGTTTAATTTTATTTTTATTTTATTAGAGAAAGAATATGAACTATTTTTCTCAAAGATTCCTTTTAGATCTTCCATTAAGCTGGTCAGATCTTGAAAGAAATTGTTTGACCTAAAGATTTCCAAAGTATTACTTAAGTATAATCTCTTTTGGAATCTTATCATCGAAATAATCAATACTCAATCTCGATAATTATTATCATCCTATTTTATCATTTATTATCATTATTTATTATTGTTATTATTTCTTTATTTTTATTATTTTATCTTTGTAATTAATTATTTTAATTTTTGTTCTTAATACATCTTATTTTATTTTTTTTTAACCGAATATAAATCACTTGTTATCAAAAACTCTCTTTAGACCATCCATTAAGCTGGTGAGGCCTTGAGAGAATTTTTTAACCTAGAAATGTTCAAGAAAATCATTTAAGCATAATTCTCTTGATATTTCATCATTGGAGTAATTCATTTTCATATTCATTATTTAATATCTAATTCTAGTTATTTTATTTATTTCCTCCCTTGTTTTGTTATTTGCTATTTTTATTATATTATTACTAATCATTGACATCTTTTCTAATTTTATAACTAATTATTTTTATTGTTATTTTGTAATAAACCTAATTTATTATATATATATATATTTAAAAATGAAAACAAACTATTTATTATCAAAAATCCTATTTAGACCCTCCATTAAGCTGGTGAGGCCTTGGATAGAATTTTTTTACCTCAAGATCTTTAAAAGTACCACTTGAGCGCAGTCCTTTAAAAGTTCCATCGTCGGATTATATTATTAAATTTTGTAATATCGTGTTTTTCATGTAATATTTTTATAAATTTCTTATATATTTTAAAATTGTTTTACATAACTTGAAAACATTAGATAAACAACAAAATATGAAGATAAAAACAATATATAAAATAAAATAAGTGAACAACATAAATGTGTACAAGATGGCTAGATAACGTATACTAAGTGGGAAAATAAACAATTAAAAGAAAGAGTGCACAGAATAACTAACACCATATTCATGTATTCAACAAATAATATAATAAAATAATAACAATAATACCTTTTCCTCAATCTGCTTTTTCCTTCTGATTATTCCTTTCCTTCCCACGTAACTCTCATGAAAACTGCAGCAGTATAAAGATGATGATGATGCGGGCTTAAATATCTAAACACACCGTTTAGACCTTTTTCCTCCTTTTCTGCACTATACTCTTCCAACAGCAGCTCCAAGCAACTCCACAGTGGCTTGCAAAGGCGATGAGGCTGGCCGCAACGGGCGCAAGGAGCTGGACAGGATCTCTTGGCACAATTCTGGAGCACGAACTGTATTGGAGAAGGACGAAGCAAGGGCAATGGCGCGGCAAGAGCAGCTAACGACCAGGGCTAGGATGCTTCACGATGAGGATGATGTTGGTGCAATGAGGATCGACTGCAACCTGTGGTAGCGAACTGGGCAAAAATGGGCAGCGGTGGAACGACAAGCATGGGCAGAACAGCAAGGCAGAGGTGGAGGGATGGTGGCACTGGTAGGAGCTTGGATGCAGGAAGACAATGGCGTGGCAACACGGTGCCACAGCATGCGACTGGATCGGTGCAGCAGTGGTGTGATACAAGAACAGAATTGTGGCAGCTGGAGTAGAACAAATATGCGACAAGGTTAAACAGAAACACAGCAGCCAAGGGGTGATGTAGTGCAGCAGCAGCAGAGCAAACGATGAGGATGGTGAGTGGCCAAAAACGATGGCAGAGGAGTTGGCAAAGATAGGTTGTTCCAGGTCTTTTGTTTGGTAGCAATGGAGGTGAAATAATGATGAATAGTGGCTGTGCCGTCTTCCAAAATTTTTCTAGGGTTTTTTTTTCTTTTTCTCCCCGGTTTGCTAAGGTTTTCCGAGGGTTTCTTTCTAGGTTTTTTTCTTTCTTCCCTCGTGTATTCTTTTTTTCTCCTCCCTTAGGGTTTTCTCTCCTCTCTTTATATACATATATTTTTTTTTATCTCCTTTTGAAAAAATGAATCAATGAGTTTATTCATCCCATAATCATGGGATTTTCTTCATTTATTCTCATTTGACCTTTCCATCTTTTTTTATTTATTTCCTTTTCATTATTTTATTTTTGGTAATTTATTTTTAGATTTTAATTCACTTTGATTATTTCCTTTATTATTATTATCTTTCTTATGGCAACAAATCATTGAAGTCAACTCTCTTTTATTTTATGGTTTGTTTCTTTTATTTATTTCTATTTTTATGTTTTATATATATATATATAAAAATTGTTCGGACAAAATTAGGTGTCTACAGTTGCCCCTCTTTGCGCTTTGCTGTGAAACAGTAATGGTGCAAAGACATAGACAACCATTTTGTCCGAATGCAAGACCTATCAAAATTTTTTTTTTTTTTGTAGAATGTGATATTTCCTAGCCTCTTCTATCATAAGGTTCAGGAATGCAAAGTGAAATTCCTTTTTTAGTCTCTCCTATCATAAGACTAAGGAATGCAAACAAGAATCTTCCAAATTTTTTCTATCATAAGATTAAGGAATGCAAAGTGAAATTTCTAGTCTCTCCTATCATAAGACTGAGGAATGCAAGCATGATCATGGAATAAAAGCTCCTCTCGACAGAGGCTTTGAAACTTCTAAAACACAAAGAACTCCTCTCATCAGAGGCATTGGAACTTCGAAAAATAATCTCGTGCTCCTCTCACCAGAGGCATTGGAACTTTGAAAAATAATTTTGTGCTCCTCTCACCAGAGGCATTGAGACTTTTGAAAAATAACCTCGTGCTCCTCTCACCAGAGGCATTGGAACTTTGAAAAATAATCTTGTGCTCCTCTCACCAGAGGCATTGGAACTTTGAAAAATAATTTTGTGCTCCTCTCACCAGAGGCATTGAGACTTTTGAAAAATAACCTCGTGCTCCTCTCACCAGAGGCATTGGAACTTTGAAAAATAATCTTGTGCTCCTCTCACCAGAGGCATTGGAACTTTGAAAAATAATTTTGTGCTCCTCTCACCAGAGGCATTGAGACTTTTGAAAAATAACCTCGTGCTCCTCTCACCAGAGGCATTGGAACTTTGAAAAATAATCTTGTGCTCCTCTCACCAGAGGCATTGGAACTTTTTGAAAAATAAAGAGCTCCTCTCAACAGAGGCAATGAAACTTTGAACATAAAATTTCATTTCAGAATGCCAGTTAACATGGGTTTGACTGGGCTTAACTTTCATTTTGATGCCAACAATATTGGGCTTTCCTCTCATCTAAAGTTTTTCAAAAAAGTATTTTTCTCATCATCTTCTCATCATTTTTCAAATTACCATCTCTTATATTTTTTATCCTATACATTGTATTCTTACACTTTCTCTTTTTCTTCAAAATTTTTCATTATTCAGAATTTCTTATCTCGATGTCTTAAATATTTCAATGTCAGAATGCAGTAATGAAATGTCATGCATGTCATGAATATAATGAATGCCATGAATGTTATGCACATGTCAATGTCATGCCCCCTGCATTATTCCATGAATATATGCAAATGCATTCTCAATTGTGGTAACAAGATTCTCAAGTTCATCTTGTCTTTCTCAAGTCCATTATGTCTATTGAATTCTCCTTGTTTAAATCCTTTATCTTCCTTTCTCATCCCATCTTCTATTGAGTCCTAGTCCAGTTAGGCCCGAAGACTAGCCATCATGTTTTCAGCTTTGTATATTCATCATTCACTTTTGCTTCTTTCTCTCTCTTAGTAATGCAAGATTTCTCAAAAGAATATATTTTTTTTCAAAAACTTATCCAAAAAAAAAAAAAAAAAAAGTTACCAACATTTATTTATTTTCCTTTCAACTTGACCACCAATGTAATGCACTCATACATCTTCTCAATTTATTATAGGGGTGGAATAAATGATCATGAGAGGTATAGATATTCATTCTTAGAAAAGGAACATGAAATCCAGAAAAACCAATGGGGCAATCTGTTTGGAATAAGGTTTTTAGTATTCATTTAATGAACATTCTGACAATTTTAATCAAGTCAATCTAAAATTCTTTTCCAAAAGCCCACTCTTAGGTTGATATGTTCTTTCATGTAGTGTCTGCCAATCTTGCCCTCGTATCAAAACTTTTTGATGTTGATATTTTCCTAAGTCGCCTTTTTTCGGTTTTCAACTTAGGTGCCCCCCTCAACTGATTCAAACTGCCCTTTTCGAGTTTTCAATTTGAATCCTCCTTTTTCTTTTTCTTTTTCTTTTTCTTTTTCTTTTTTCTTTTTTCTTTTTTCTTTTTTTTTCTTTTTTTTTCTTTTTTCTTTTTTTTTATATTTTTTCTTTTTTCTTTTCTTCATTTTCAACTTCATTGGCTTTGACAAACTCCAACATTCAGTGCTCAATCCAAATTCATGCTCCTAATAGGCGTTCATGATTTCGATCCAAGATATCTTCTAAAGCTCATGTTTTCTTCATTCAACTTGATCTACTTCCTTCAAAGGATCATTATCTCATTGTACAAGTATGTTTTCATTCAACGCATGATTCTTCAATTCAAGCATTTACACTTGATCAAAATGGGCTTTTAAAGGCACGTAATGTGGGCTCGGGTGAGGGTTTATGAAAGAAAAGGATATAGTAGGCCCAAAATGTGTTTCAAGGTTTATAAACCAAGGGATCACTTTCTTTATCAAGTAAAACATTTAGGCATTTTGCCCTTTCTAGCCTTTTTTTTTTTTTGGGTTTTCTTTTTGAATTCAAACCCTTTTCTTTTTTTTCTTTTTTTTTTTCAAAAATGGGCTTCCCTTTTTTTTTTTTTTGCCCCTTGATTCATCATGAACACTTTCCTTTTTTCGCCCCCAAAATTTCTTTATTTCATCTTCCTTGCCCCCAATGTGGAGGGTGATCCTTGGTGGGTTATACTACAAAAATATAATAGGCTCAAAAGGGGTAATCAAAGGATAATTTTACTCATGCTTGAAGGATAGTGAAAGAAAGCCATTTATCATTTCAAATGTAAGTGCTCTCCTTAAAGATCATTTATCGAACAATGACAAACTTGTTAGAAGCTTTTGTAAGAGATTCACCTTTCTCGTACCGTCTATCAACTGCGGATGGTGAGGAACCTTTCCTTCATTTTCTTGCTTTCGCAACATTTGCATACTATTAATTCATCAACAATAGTGGTTCTTTCAAAATTGAACCCTAGATTTATTGACATCATTATCATCATGTTCATTATTTGGATACTTGTGAGTGAAAGTTATGGTGAGTATGTTGAGAAATGGAAAATGAATGGAATGAGAAATTGACAGTGCATCACACTAGTCGCTTTATTGAAAAGGAAATAAATAAAGGTTAACCCATACATAAAATTTATTTCGTGCTATGGGCTTAAGCACTTTCAAAAACTATCTTGCATTACTTAAAGAAATAAAAGAAAGCAAAAACAAAACTAGAATTTATAGATCTTCAAAATTGTCAGGCTTGAACCCTTCATGTCCCCACAAAACTCATCCTTCCTTAGTGTGGTTAGGCAATGGGTTTGCATTCGTAGTCGGTTCCCCTTTCGCTTCAAAACTCAACATACCAGCTTTTATCAATCCTTGCACTCTATACTTTAGTGCAGTGCAATTCTCCAGAGAGTGGCCCACGTTCCCGAAGTGATACTCGCATCGAGCATTCTCATCGTACCACTTTGGATATGGAGGCTTGAGAGGTTCCACATAGATGGGTGCAATGAGTTGTCCTTTGATCAATTTTGGGTACAGCTCAGTGTAGGTTATGGGAATTGGGTCAATAGGAGTCCTTTCTCTTTTTGGCCATGATGCATTATAATTGCCCTCTTGTTTATTGAACTGCTTTATGGGTTGAATATTTGGGGCAGGTGTCTGGTGACTAGGTTGAGCATTAACCTTAGGGTAAGAATGGTAAGGACTCTGGGCAGGATAGTAAGGTTGTGGCATGTGATAAGGGTGTTGTGGGACATAGCCTCCATATTGCCTTTCATATGCAACAGCATGGACTTCTTCTTCCCTTCTTTTGTTGGCTCCTCCTTTCTTCTCAATACTGTTGGGAGCTTCAATCTTCCCACTCTTGATTGCATTCTCAATTATCTCACCAGACAATACCATATCAGCAAAATTCTTAGTGGCATTACCGATCATCCTATCGTAGTATGGAGCCTTCAAAGTATTAACGAACATAATGGTAAGCTCCTTCTCCGAAAGTGGAGGTTGCACCTCTGCAGCCATATCACGCCACCTTTGGGCATATTGCTTGAAACTCTCATTAGCCCTCTTTTCCATACTTTGGAGCGACAGACGATCAGGGGCCATATCAGCAACATGTCGATATTGAGCCATAAATGCTCTTGCCAAGTCATTCCAAGTGATGATTCGAGTTCCATCTAATTGATTGTACCACTTGGCAGCAGATCCAGTGAGACTTTCCTGAAAAATGTGAATAAGGAGCTTATCATCTTGAGCGAAAGCAGCCATCTTCCGACAATACATAATAAGATGAGACCTAGGGCAGGAAGTTCCATTGTACTTCTCAAACTCTGGTGCTTTAAACTTAGGTGGAATAACCAAGTCTGACACCAAACATAACCCAGTAGCATCCATGGAACCATAAAAGTCTAAGCCTTCAATAGCTCGAATCCTTTCTTCTAACATATTAATCTTTTGTTGCGACTTCGCCTCATCTTTCTCTTCTGCTTGTTTGGCTTTCAACTTCTCAATTTCCCTTGGGTCATCTAAGTCGGGCACCTCAATGGGATCAGTAGATTTTGCGCCTTGGGAAGGATAGGCGGGTCCTTGGAATTGAGCTTGTCCAAACATTTGGGGTATAGCAGTGTAAGCAGGTGGATATCTTCCTTCTTGGGATGTTTGACTTGGAAATGGACCAAATCCAGGAGGATAGACAGGGTCTTCCATACTGCGTTGTTGAACCCCTTCTTGGACTGCAACTTCTTCTACAACTCCTTTACCCTTGCTTAGATTTTTCAACAGCTCTGTAATTTGGGCCAATTGCCCCCTCATTTCCTCTTGAGCTTTTTCCATCTTCTCCATGCGCATGCTTGATTCTTCTTCCATGATCTTAGCTTGATAACGAGTGTTGTGTGAGTGAACCTTTGGTCGAGCTATCTTCGAATCTTTTATTGCCACAATTAAGAATTTATCATTTCACATGCGATGATGCTTGAAAAATTTTGAAAATGTTTTGTTTAAAACAATGATTGAAGATGAACAAAACGAGATGATGCTACATGCGTATGTATGGAATGGCATGGTAAAAAGTTGTCATGTAACAATAATGGATGAATGATGCATGGAAATGTTTTGGTGAACTCATGGTACCCTCTTAGTGTCTCATGTATAAACTTGATAAAAAATGTGTCCTAAGTAATGGGTATTTCCTATAGCATGGGTTAATATGGCTCTATCTTACAGTTGGTCTTCTTAATTTCACTATATGCATGGTTTTAGACAAAAGGGCTAAAGGTTCCCAAATTGTTCCTCACTGTCGTCCACACAAGACTAGTAAGGCACCCAATCCTCACCCATTACAGGTTACAAATGGAAAGGTTCAATTTGAGTGAGAGTATTTCGCTAGCCATTGCGGAGGTATTACCTCACGAGAGCGTAGTTACTTTACTTCCTCCTAAAAGGATAGAGCCTGGGTAGAGGGCTAATGCATGCACATGCACGTGAAGTGTGTGTCGAAGAAACATGTAGTTATTAATGTCTTATTATTTTATCAAAATTAACATACCTAAGGCAAACCTAAAATAACCTAAAACCAATCGTTGGCTTGACTCTCTAAAGTCCCCAGCGGAGTCGCCAAACTGTCGTAACGTATTAAGTTTTGGATAAAACCTAATAGCTAGACACAAAATCTATGGAGTCGCCACCAACCATTCTACCTAGGTGTGATTGGTCACCTATTCAAACTATGGATAAGACTGGTCTACATCTCAAATTTAGGGTTCGGGAGTACGGTTACGTGTGAGGAAGGATTAGCACCTCGCAACGCCCATCCTAAAATGGTACCAACTAGCTTTAGGTTATCTCAAATTTGCCTTAGTTAATCTTAAGTTCAATAATTTAATATTGGAAAATATCTCTAAGCATCCTCCATTAAGCTGGTGGGATAGCTTAAAAAATTCTCCTCACCTCAAGAGTATTCAAGTAGTACTATATGACTTGCTTGAAGAGGCTCCGTCGTCGGATTCATTTTAATGTTTTATGAAAAACTCTAATTTTGACTCTTATCTAATTTGTTCTCGCTATCTTATCATTTTTACTACTTTTATTATTTTCTATTATTTTATTAATGTTTAATTTTATTTTTATTTTATTAGAGAAAGAATATGAACTATTTTTCTCAAAGATTCCTTTTAGATCTTCCATTAAGCTGGTCAGATCTTGAAAGAAATTGTTTGACCTAAAGATTTCCAAAGTATTACTTAAGTATAATCTCTTTTGGAATCTTATCATCGAAATAATCAATACTCAATCTCGATAATTATTATCATCCTATTTTATCATTTATTATCATTATTTATTATTGTTATTATTTCTTTATTTTTATTATTTTATCTTTGTAATTAATTATTTTAATTTTTGTTCTTAATACATCTTATTTTATTTTTTTTTAACCGAATATAAATCACTTGTTATCAAAAACTCTCTTTAGACCATCCATTAAGCTGGTGAGGCCTTGAGAGAATTTTTTAACCTAGAAATGTTCAAGAAAATCATTTAAGCATAATTCTCTTGATATTTCATCATTGGAGTAATTCATTTTCATATTCATTATTTAATATCTAATTCTAGTTATTTTATTTATTTCCTCCCTTGTTTTGTTATTTGCTATTTTTATTATATTATTACTAATCATTGACATCTTTTCTAATTTTATAACTAATTATTTTTATTGTTATTTTGTAATAAACCTAATTTATTATATATATATATATTTAAAAATGAAAACAAACTATTTATTATCAAAAATCCTATTTAGACCCTCCATTAAGCTGGTGAGGCCTTGGATAGAATTTTTTTACCTCAAGATCTTTAAAAGTACCACTTGAGCGCAGTCCTTTAAAAGTTCCATCGTCGGATTATATTATTAAATTTTGTAATATCGTGTTTTTCATGTAATATTTTTATAAATTTCTTATATATTTTAAAATTGTTTTACATAACTTGAAAACATTAGATAAACAACAAAATATGAAGATAAAAACAATATATATAAATAAAATAAGTGAACAACATAAATGTGTACAAGATGGCTAGATAACGTATACTAAGTGGGAAAATAAACAATTAAAAGAAAGAGTGCACAGAATAACTAACACCATATTCATGTATTCAACAAATAATATAATAAAATAATAACAATAATACCTTTTCCTCAATCTGCTTTTTCCTTCTGATTATTCCTTTCCTTCCCACGTAACTCTCATGAAAACTGCAGCAGTATAAAGATGATGATGATGCGGGCTTAAATATCTAAACACACCGTTTAGACCTTTTTCCTCCTTTTCTGCACTATACTCTTCCAACAGCAGCTCCAAGCAACTCCACAGTGGCTTGCAAAGGCGATGAGGCTGGCCGCAACGGGCGCAAGGAGCTGGACAGGATCTCTTGGCACAATTCTGGAGCACGAACTGTATTGGAGAAGGACGAAGCAAGGGCAATGGCGCGGCAAGAGCAGCTAACGACCAGGGCTAGGATGCTTCACGATGAGGATGATGTTGGTGCAATGAGGATCGACTGCAACCTGTGGTAGCGAACTGGGCAAAAATGGGCAGCGGTGGAACGACAAGCATGGGCAGAACAGCAAGGCAGAGGTGGAGGGATGGTGGCACTGGTAGGAGCTTGGATGCAGGAAGACAATGGCGTGGCAACACGGTGCCACAGCATGCGACTGGATCGGTGCAGCAGTGGTGTGATACAAGAACAGAATTGTGGCAGCTGGAGTAGAACAAATATGCGACAAGGTTAAACAGAAACACAGCAGCCAAGGGGTGATGTAGTGCAGCAGCAGCAGAGCAAACGATGAGGATGGTGAGTGGCCAAAAACGATGGCAGAGGAGTTGGCAAAGATAGGTTGTTCCAGGTCTTTTGTTTGGTAGCAATGGAGGTGAAATAATGATGAATAGTGGCTGTGCCGTCTTCCAAAATTTTTCTAGGGTTTTTTTTTCTTTTTCTCCCCGGTTTGCTAAGGTTTTCCGAGGGTTTCTTTCTAGGTTTTTTTCTTTCTTCCCTCGTGTATTTTTTTTTTCTCCTCCCTTAGGGTTTTCTCTCCTCTCTTTATATACATATTTTTTTTTATCTCCTTTTGAAAAAATGAATCAATGAGTTTATTCATCCCATAATCATGGGATTTTCTTCATTTATTCTCATTTGACCTTTCCATCTTTTTTTATTTATTTCCTTTTCATTATTTTATTTTTGGTAATTTATTTTTAGATTTTAATTCACTTTGATTATTTCCTTTATTATTATTATCTTTCTTATGGCAACAAATCATTGAAGTCAACTCTCTTTTATTTTATGGTTTGTTTCTTTTATTTATTTCTATTTTTATGTTTTATATATATATATATAAAAATTGTTCGGACAAAATTAGGTGTCTACAAGACCATAACCCAATCCTTTTATCCATTAACCAGAAAAATTGGGGACCCAAGCCATTCAAATTCTTCAACCATTGGCTGCAAGAGGACAGTTTCTCAAGCCTGGTTAAATCTTTTCTGTCTTCCAAGAATTCGACATCCTCACCGAAAATCAATCTATGGGCTAAACTCAAATCACTTAAAAGAGAGATTTCTATTTGGAATCAGAATAATCATAACAATAGCTTTAAGGTTATCTCAACTACTGAACAGGTGATTGCTACTATGGAGAAAGAAGCCGAATCTGTTCCGCTTTCCGATGATCAAATCGTGTATCTCAATCATCTTAGAAGTTCTCTTTGGAACTATTACAGAATTGAAGAACGAGAATGGCATAAAAAATCTAGAGTGAAATGGTTCATAGAAGGCGATAGAAACACCAAGTTTTTCCATAGTGTGGCTTCGGATAGGCGAAGAGCAAATCACCTTGATAATCTTGTTTTCAATGGTACTATCATATCTGATCCTTGGAGGCTGAAGGAGGAAATTGCAAACCACTTTCAGAAACAATTTAATTCTAAGTCGAACATATATGTGGTGGATATAGAGTGTGACTTTCAAAAAATTTCTCAAGATCAAGCTTCCGAATTGGAGCAGCCCTTCACAGAAGAGGAAGTCAAAGCTGTCATATTTGATTGTGACGGCAATAAAGCGCCGGGCCCAGATGGATACAATTTCAGTTTTTACCAAAGCCAATGGCTTCTGCTTAAAGATGACATTCTGGACTTTTTGGAAGGATTCTATAGAACTGGACATTGGACATAGGTATCAATTCTTCCTTTATTACCTTAATTCCTAAAGTTCCAAATCCTGTTAGTATTTCTGATTATAGACCAATTAGCTTGGTCAACAGTCTTTACAAAATTCTTGCTAAAGTCTTGGCTGCTCGTTTTAAGAAGGTTATAGCAAATGTCATAAGTCACTCCCAATTTGCATTTATTCAAGGAAGACAGATTGTAGACTGTTCTCTCATTGCAAATGAAATTGTTGACTTGATGAAGCACAGACGTGAGGGTGGAGTTTTATTTAAAGTCGACTTTGAAAAGGCTTTCGACATGGTTAATTGGGACTTTCTTAACCTCATTTTGGAAAAAATGGGATTTGGTTCACGATGGAGGAACTGGATTATGACTTGTATATCCACTGCTTCTGTCTCTATTTTGGTTAATGGGTCTCCTTCTAGACAATTGTCTACTTCGAAAGGTCTGCGTCAGGGCTATCCCATTTCACCTTTTTTATTCAACATAACAGCAAAAGCCCTTAGTGCTATGCTTAGGAAAGCTGTTTCTCAAAATCTCCTAAATGGTTTTTCAATCGGAAACAATGGGTTCTATATCTCTCACCTTCAGTTTGCAGATGACACTCTTATCTTTTCTACTCCTGACCTTGAACAGTTGATGGTGATTAAAAGGGTCCTCAAAGTTTACCAACTTGTCTCGGGTTTGAAGATCAACTTTGCCAAATCTAGTCTGGTTGGAATTGGGGTTGAAGAATCTTTGTTATCCTCTTGGGCTTCTTCCTTCAGATGTAAGTACGAAACCCTTCCTGTGAAATACTTGGGGCTTCCGCTTGGAGTGGATCCCTCTAAACTTTCCTCTTGGCGGCCCATTATTGAGAAATTTAAGGATAGACTCGGTTCTTGGAAGAATTCTTATCTTTCAACTGGGGGTAGGCTTGTTCTTATCAAGTCAGTCCTCGCTAGCCTCCCTCTTTTCTATATGTCCCTTTTCCAAATGCCGAAAGGTGTTATCCTGGAACTAGAAAAAATTCAAAGGGCTTTCTTCTGGAATGGGAATTGTCAGAGATCAAGAATGCACCTACTTGATTGGGACACCATTTGTTTGGATAAGGATCTTGGTGGCTTGGGTATTACTAAGATTGAATTAAAAAACAGAAGTCTCCTAAATAAGTGGATCTGGAGGTTCAGTGTTGATTTCGAAAATCTTTGGCGAAGGGTTATAGTCGAGAAAACAGGGTGTGAGTCTAAATCATTGGTTCCCCCACTGGGTACCCTTTCATCCTCTTCGAAATTCTGGAGAACTATCACCTCTCCCCTTTCCCCAACTAACAAATTTTATGATTTTGTTCATGCAGGTCTTGGTTTTTCTGTTGGAAACGGTGAAAATATCAAGTTCTGGTTTGACACTTGGGTTGATTCTCTTCCTCTTAAAAACCAATTCCCTCGCATCTTTGCTCTCTCAATTAAGAAACATGGCTTCATTTGTGAATTTGGGAATTGGAATGGTGAACTTTGGTCATGGAATGTTGAACTTCGAAGAAGAGTGTTCTCTTGGGAGGTGAACCAATGGAATGACTTTTGGAATCTTTTAAACTCTGTCTTCCTTGATAAAAAAAATCCTGACAGAATTATTTGGAAGAATTCTACCTCGGGTACCTACTCATTGAAGTCCTTTCTCAAAGCCTATAACCGCATAAACCTTGCCTCCACCACACTCTTAAGATGGAAAACAGTTTGGTTGGGATATGCTTCTCCAAAGGTTGAAATTTTCTACTGGCAAGTTCTTCATGGTAAGGTAGCAGTCAAAGAAGAATTAGTTAAAAGGAATCTCATTGATTTTAATCAGGCTTCTTGTATTCTTTGCAATCAAGACATAGAAACTGTTTTTCATCTTTTGTTCGCTTGCCCTTGTTCTTGGAGAATTTGGTCCCGTATTGTTAGATATTGGCATCTTGATTGGGTTTGTCCTGGTAGTTCAATATCTTTTTTTCAGTTCTGGGAAAAGGCCTCTCCTTCGACAAGCAGTTACAATGTGTGGATGATGTCATTTTTTGCTGTTATTTGGACCATATGGACTTTTAGGAATGATATGGTGTTCAACAACAAAGTCATTGACGAAAATCAACGTTTTCAAGCTACCACAGTCAGAATTGCACATTGGTTCAAAGCTAAGTGGCCGGACTCTCCTCATCATGTTGATTCTTTCTTTTTCAACCTCAGCCTTATTAACATAACTCCCAAGGCTAAACCTATTAAAATAAATTGCACTTGGTCAAAGCCTCCTGTTGGGTATATGAAATTCAATGTCGACGGCTCTTCTAAAGGAAAACCGAGTCCTACCGGAATTGGGGGAATTCTGAGAAATCATCTGGGTGCTGTTAAAGGTGTCTTCTCCAAGTCAATCGGTATTGCAGATTCAAATACAGATGAGTTTCTTGCTATCAAAGAAGCTGCTCTTTTTTTCTCTTCCTCGAATTATTGCAATTCTTGCTCCCTCCTTATTGAAAGTGACTCAAAAAACGCTGTTGGTTGAGCCAACTCTCCTAGCTCTATTCCATGGAATCTTAGGAATGCTGCCAACCATCTGTCGCAGCTTGCTCATGTGATTCAGTTGGCCAATATCTCCCATATTCCAAGAGAAGCTAACTTTGTAGCTGACTGTTTAGCTAAGGCAGGGGTCAACAGACGTGACGTTCTTTATGCTCGCCTTTAATTTGCTGTTTTTAACAGATCGAGCACACTTACAGTTTTTAATTGATTTTTGGCGACGCTTGGCGGTTTCATTCGATTGCTTTTTTGAGTGGATCGTTGATGTGGTTTTGGATCAGTATCCGTTGAGGTTTCCTGTTTGGGATGGGTTGGTGTTTGCTTCTTGTTTTGGTTTGGAGGCTTGATTGAGGGTGTCGGTTTCTGGTCATACCAGTCATGATGTACAAAGATCCTCTGTTTTATCGTCTCGTTAGTAATCCTGGGTGGAGCACATCTCTTGGGGCTGGTGGTGGCAGAGCTGTTGCAATGTGAGCTCAAAATGCTGGCATCTGTAGGCGATTTGCTTCCATGCGTGGGCCCTTTGTTGGCCACTTGGCTGTTTGTCTCTTCTGTCAGGAGCAGCACTCATCATCGTTGGCCACCTTAGAAATGCCTTGAGTTTAGTGATCATCAGATGTTTGCATGCTAGTTTTTAGAGTGGCCAGTGTTCTATCTACCTTGGCTTTGTCGGGTTCTCTGGATGGTTGGCTGGGTTGCTAAGGTGTCCCTTTTGTTTTTTCTGGATGCAGAGCATATTCTTTGTAGTCAACCTTAATTAACTGTGATGTTTTAGTTCTTATTTGGAATAATAATAAAATCCTTTGACTTTCAAAAAAAACTGTAAAAGATTATTATTTTATAATGAATAATATTTTTTGAATTTTATGGATGGTCTTGAGTTTTTAAAGTTCAGAGGTGAAATAAAATAATAAATATATGTTTATTTTATTTCAATAATTTATTATTTTTAATATATCTCAATGGACAAACGTTAACTCTTCAATTTTACGTATGAAATTTAAAATTTTACTGTTGTATAAGGTACTTATCATTTTTTTTTGTTATCTATACTTAATTTCTGTATTGAATTTTAATTATTTAAATATTTTGTTTGAAAAAAATGTTACATTCATATATTTGCGTATTTTTAAAGATAATTTTCAATATGGTTTTATATGTTTTTCTTATCTTCATGGATCAAGAAACACAAGTATATGAATGATTGAAAAGATAAAAAAATATTGTATGTTTGAGCAAAGAAAGATGATATGATTTTAAATTATTAAATAAAAAATATATAAAAATACAAATACAATGAAAAAAAAATGTTACAGTATTTTGACTCAACTAAATAATATTTCTGGTTACGTCACTGTGCATGAGGAAAAAAAATTACATGTAATTTAGTGGGATTATATGGATAATTTAATTTCGTCGTTATTACGTGGGGTGGAAAGTTGAAAGTGAAGCCAAGATCTTATCATAATCTCTGTGTAATCTATGAAAGTACATAAACACGTACACTTTTCATGCAGGAAATAAGAAAGAGAAAGGGTTCCACACGTGTGCACGAGAGATACGGAGGAGATGGCGGACTGGGCATGGTTGTCAATTGGCGTTTTTTTAAACACATGTATTTTCGTTTATTTTATAATTTAAAATTTAATTTGTTAAATTAAAATGATAAATGATTAAATCTTTTTAATAATAATAATTTTAAAATTCAAATTATATCAAAATATATGTAAAAAAATCATTTTTATTTCTTTCGATCACTCATTGATAATTTACGCTTTTAGTATTTTTTTTTGGTGGAACTTCCAGTTGCATGTTAATGTTTTCTCAGAAGTCACTACAGGAGTTAGGTAGACGTTTAATTATAGTTATTTATTTATTTTTTGTTTGTTTGTTTTGATGACTCTTGTAAAAATTTGGAGCCAAGAAGAGTCGAGTCGACTAGAGCCCAGCCAGCCAGCTCATCTCTGCTCATGTCTTCCAAGTGTGCGACTCATGTCTCATCTCAGGCATACTCAAAATTTATAGCACCAACAAGTCGTGAGAGACTATCTTATTTGCATTAAACTGGTCTGTCGATGTCGTTTTTGTTTTGGATGGTGAATTTCGTGTGCAAATCTTTTGAGTGACTGGGTTTTGTTTGCACCCAAAGAAAGAATTGTTGTCGGGGTAGAACAAGAAAGCTTTGAGATAATAGAGTTAAGGCATGAAGTGCATGTTTGATGTATGAGATAAAGATAGGATAAGATAAAAAATATTGTGGATGTGATAAGATTAGATGATAACATTCTATCTTATGTTTGGTGTATATAAGGATTAAGCATAAGATAGGATGATTTTTTATTTTTTACCATGTTTGTTATGTGCAAGATTAAAATTAGGATAGGATGATATTTATTTATTTGACAAAATTTAAAGATAAAATAGGAAATTCATTAATAAAAAATTTTGAAACATATCCTATCATATGGATTAAAAATAATCATTCACTTTTCTAAAGAATTAAGTTATCTTCTTAGTATAAAATGACTTCTCTTCTTACTAATCATATATGTTTGCTTAAATGAATAACAAATATGAGATAAGAAGATAATCATTTTATCTTTTAAATAATTTCATGTGCCAAACATGCACGAAGAACTTTAAAAAAGTGAGAGTAAAATAACTTACTTGAATCCAAATGTCTACTTTAGATTTGTTTCTTTAAGTGCAGGTACAATCTGCTCATCCAGAAAGTTTTAAAGAAAAGCTGGTCACCTAACACCAAAAGAACATTAACGAATTCAGTTTTATTACTGTGTGTATACTATTGGAGGATTAAATTTCAAAATTTCTTGAATTATAAGTTATATTACTATATTAGAATGTTTGACTTAATTAAGTCAGAAACATGTTTTGGACAATTCTTTGCCTACGCGTGTTGTCATCTAACAACTAACATGGGACATGTTACTGTAATTAGTTAATATTATGCGTAAGAATCTTTAATTACCGTAATATATCTTTTATGCATTTATGCTGGATAGATAGCAGTGTTTAAATTCCAACGCATTAATTTCCATTTGGATTAGCAATATTCGTTAAGGTTTTGTTTAGTAGAAAAAAATGAAAAAAAATAACAATAAATTTTTGTTAATTCAATGATAAACTTACAAAATAAAAAAGTAATTATGAAATTTAATGTTAAATTAGTAAATTCTTGATCTTTATCTATTTCTGTCCTTTTTATCAATAAAATTTTACTATTTCAAGGATATATGCTTTATCCTCTTTATAACAAATATAATAAAATTTTAATATTCACACCGTTTTACTTTTTTATTTCATCTTCAGATAGATATGTTTGAATCACATTTGTACCAATCCTGGAATATTAAACATAGTTTACTATTAAAATAAAAAGGTTAAAGATAATGGTTTTAGAAACGATTTAAAATTTATGAAATGGAAGGAACATTAATTAGCCTCTAATAACTGTCCATAGTTAAAGAAAAACTAAAGTTTTGAAACATTATAATCCAATGGAAACCATTACAGGTGAACTGCAAAGCTGAGCCACACGACCCAAGAAGGTATGACTGTATCGTACTTCTGTGTAGGCAATGAAAGGTTGAAAAGGAGTCTGAGAATATCTCTCTCAACTTGAATAGAACCAGAGAGTGATTGGATATTTAGGTGCGACCACATTACTTGTTACACCTACTGTTAACAGATTTCATTTATAAGGGCAGCCGTGCAGCTGGTACAAGTACAACTTTGCTTAGGCCACCGCCAGCTAGTATGCCCACCCATCTGTTGCTTGGGAGACTGGCTTTTAGATGGGCAGCTCACCAGAAATCTAAGGCAGATCACGACTAGACATTGGGTAAAATTTATGTAAAAATTAGAAGAAATGGTGGGATGTACTTATTCAATTAAGTTGGGTGAATTTTGGTTAACGAAATTGACAATTCTTTCGAATATCAATAATTAAAGTGGTCATGCCATAACAAGTTTACAACCCAAAACAAAAGTGTAATAAATGTTCATTGAAAGATGTTTGGTCGGTCGTCTTTCTTTTTCCTTTTCCTTTTCCTTTGAATACATCAGGAATCATGGTGTATTTAAGAATTAACAACGACTTATGACTCTAAATCCATGTAATAATATACAAAAAAATCGTGTTTAGAAAGCAATATTAATTAAGGACATCAAAACTAAGATTAAGTGGTTAGAAACGAGCCGCCAACCCCATGACATTTGTGCATAAGTTGGCTTCTTAATGACAAACTAGGAGCCGCCATGCCAATCCTTGGACTATGAAAAGTTGATGAACAAAAGATTACCTCTTCTGTATTTGTTATTTCATTGAAGTCGACTACCAACTTTTGGCTTAACAATGAGGTAAAGTTCACCTGATTTTGTCGTCTGAGTAAAGTTCAAGTATCAGGAAAAAAATTTGAGATTACTGGGTTCAAATTCGCTTTTTGATTAAAGAAAACGCGACTTTTTTTTTTGGTACATAAAGAACACACGACTTGATTATTAAATCAAATGTTCAAACTATTACATTAATTTCTAAGTGTCGTAAATGGTAGGATTAATTAAAGCCCGTAGCAGTACCAAAAAGAGCTTGACATGGTCCTGACTCCGAGTGAACCTACCTAGTTACAATTATAATTGAACACACTTTAGTTTGCTAATTCCCTAATTAAAGCAATAAGAGTATATATATACACACACTTCATCTAATTAACCCAGTAAGGGTAGCTAGCTTGAAGTATTTTCCAAGCATGCGGTGCACGTTTTGCTTGGTAGCACTAGTTAAATTTTGTTATTACTTTTCTCATCATAGCGAAAGGGTGTACATTAAATAAACATTTTTGAGTGGGCTAATAATAAAAAGTTTAAAGCAGCTACAATGCTTGGCTCCAATGGCCAAATATTACCAAGAAAGATTATAACTTGGGTCTTATTCTAAATGCGGTACTTTCATTTTGTCCCCCCAACAAAATTTGTATCACTTGAAGGTACTTTCTCTCTTTTAGTTTAAATTTCTCTCAAATTGATAACTTGGGTCTTAATCAAATTAGGATTTCTTAGATTATGTGAGCTACATCAATTGACTAGAATTGGTCACTACCACTTAAAAAGCTCACTGACACTTTCATTATCTTTTTTTTTTTAACAAGGTGGTTAATTAATTAATTATTAGATTTAACAATTCATATATATATATATAGCTTTTATATTTTGTTAAATTATGTTCATTTTGTGTAAAATATGTAAGCTGTCGTGTTAAAATCTATGTTGACAAGTTGAATTCTAAACATTTTTTTTATTGACAAGTTAAATTCAAAACATTTTTTTAACTTTTGCTAAGCTCATATGCATCTTTTATTAAATTTTAATCCTATCACCTTCTATCTTTTTTTCCGTTTATTTTTGTATCATATCATTACCTATGTAAACTTGCTAGATTTATTAGTTATTTAATGATCTGGGATTACATAATTAATTTGGCCTAGCTAGACACCTAAACCCTCCATTACCTTATTCTTTCATGAGGTTGGAGAGCTAATTAATCAAATTGGGGGAGAACAGATCGACAACCAACCTTCCACAATGTCTTTGGTAGAGGAAACTGGTTTCTTAAGCTTATCTTTATGAAGAAACAAAGGGTGCTCGAATCTACTTTACAAGAAGAAAACAAACTCCCCTCTATAATAAGCACCACGGGAAAACCAAATTAATTAATAATAGAGGAAAAGTCTAGTAACAATAAAAGAGATGCTACTCTAAAGCTTTCCTAACCTCTATAGGCTATAGCCATAACAATTTTGTTAAATCCGAACAAAGTTAAAGTCAAATATTGTATGCTACTCTCAATATTATATTATACCAAAAAAAAATTATACTATAGTGGAAGAAAACTTTTTTCTTAAATACTTGGACAGGTTCAAGTCTTAAAATGTTCATTGTTGAAAAAATTTTATCGTTTATCACTCTTGAATTAAATAATATCAATCTTAGACCGTAAAACAGATGAGTATATATGTGTTTACATAAAAAATTTATATTATAATTAAAGGAATCTAAACACTAAACAGAAAAGCATTGAACCGCGTATTGATTACTTTTCTCTTCAGATAAAACAAATAGAGGTGATTGGGGCCTAAAGGCAGGGGCTCATTAGTCATCAGCTATCACTCTTACTCATCCAGGAATTGACCCAAAGCCCCATCTTTGCCGGGAGACCGACCGGGCGAAAGCTAGGTGGGAAGAATTTTAGATTTGTATTTTCTGTGTTGATAATATCAAATGGTAACGAGGATTAAATTCGGTTTAATTAATTGGGGCTACAAGGCTTTAAATATCTTTGCTGTAGGAGAATGCATGGAATTCGGTAAAGATGAGAAGACAACTGCCTTTTTGGAAGGTGAGCTCCAACTGCAATGGTGTGGTTTCTTCAGATTTTGGGATGATACATTGATACTTTCATGTTTGAAATAAATATTTTGCTATAATGCTATTAGGTTTACATTTAAATTCAAACAAACTCTGTTAGTATCACTGCGTAGGATCCAATAGACCATCTTACTAAGCTTGGTAGCGAATGGCCCACAAGACATATTCATGTAGTCTCGCGGAATTGGACCGTTATATTCTATAATGGAAGAGCATTTGTAACCGCCCACTTTATTATATAATGGGACATAATCGCCCATAACCCATAACAGCCCATAAACGCTCATTTAATTACATAATAGGGCGTAACCGACCACGGCATCTGTTACATCCATGATCGCCTATATAAGGTACGAAGATAGGAGAACAAGGTATGAAAACATATACTTATCTTCTTCAACCTTGATATTTTTTTTCTAAATACTTTACTGACTTAAGCATCGAGAAAGCTCACTGAAACAGCCCATGGTCATTGTTTTGCAAGTTGATCCAATGAATAATAAGTTGATCCAACGTCAACAAGTCCAATAACCTTTTTGGCATCAACAAACTTACTCTTATTTCTTCATTATGAAAAAAAATATTTTTGATACATTGGAATTAAGAGAGAATTCTATTAAATACTATTTCAATCAAATTAAAATGTAACAAAAAAAATTAGATGGGTGGTTGGTGTTGGATAAGGCAAAGAAATTATCAATATTCAAAATTATATATATAAATAAATATTTTAATATAACTATGTTTAGTGGATGTAATAATACGATTTATGAGAAAACAGTAATTAAATTTACTAACAAGTAGTTGGAAAGAAGTAGAAATGGACTTTTTTCTAGCATTTAGACAAGATTCAAATCTGAAGTTCTTATTGTTAGGAAGGTTTTACCATTTACTACTCTCAGCTCGAACATGATTGATTTTAACCATAAAACGGATGAATACTTGTACTTACACCAAAAAAAGAAAACAGTAATCAAATTTATCATTTAATTATTATGTATGATGTTTGATAGATTTTTTTAATATATTATAATTAAATATTTATTCGAATATAAATTAAAGTTAATGGTGTTTATTTAATTATAATAAAAAATATGTGAGTTTATTTAAATAAAATAATAAGATTTAAATTATTTTTTATATTTATTATTTTAAAAAATAGGTGAAATGGTATTAAAACAACTAGCTAGCTGGGAGTAAACATTAAATTCTGGACATGATGATATGGGGATGCAGTCACAGATCATGAAAACCTGTCAAATATAAGATGAGTGGAAGTTTTTTACATTAGTTTGGATAAATACCACTTAGACATGTGAATGCTATAATTAGGAAAGTGAAGGCTATGTAGACACTAAAGTTGGAATAACACATTGCATTGGATAAAAATAAGTGGAGGGAAAGAACCATGTTGGTAAGTTAACCTAAATTCATATTAGTTCACATAGCCTACTTTAATCTATTAAGATAAAAGTTCTAATGATGATGATGAATTAACATTTACATTACTTGAAATAAAAATATAAATGCGCTAACCAAATATTGACGGAAGAACTAATTGGACATTCTCGGTTAAAAGAAGTTGGGAGAATTTAATGTTTAAAAATAGAAAAAAATTGAAAATTTTCCTTGAAGGGAAATTCTATAGAAATGTCAATTTTTTACACTATTATAAGTTTAATATAAACACATGATTAAGTATAAATTTAGTATCATTAGACGTAAAACATGTTAAAAGTATCTTAAATACATAATAATAAAAATAAAAATATATTATAGTAAAATTATTATGTGTTTATCTATTAATTCTAATTTTACTTTATTCTCATGTGTTTATGATGAAGTAATAAAAAAAAGTGGGTCTTTTATAGTGTGTAAAAAAAAAAAGACTAACTTGCGCGTGGACCTGGATCTGACCCTGGACTGCGAACCAAAGGTCTTGAGTTCGAGCCTTGGATATGCAGCTATGTTAAAACTTTGAGAAAGAACTTTACCGCCCTTTGAGTCCTGTCCGGCTCGAATCAGATTAATCATATACTAGAATGGTGTGGAGAGATCAGGTGATTTTCAACAAAAAAATTAATTTTACGTTCACTAAACTTACACTTAATCATACGTGATTACATTGATTTACAGTAAAAGTTTCCTTAACTTGTACATGACATTTTGTCCAAGGGAACAAAAAAAGTTGGTTGATTTTGGCATTGCCGGTCGGTCCACAGGACAAAGTTAACCATACTTAATGTTGTTAATAATAATGACATGTCATCTTATTTCATCATTAAGTGAATAGCGCTAATTAATCTACAATATTAATTCAGCCACAAACGGAACAGTATGTTAATTAGAAGATATTTTTACTCCAAAGTAGGGACTGTTAAATAAGGCACGAGCTTTGAACAAAAAAAAAAAAGAGTAAAGCTCGAGCTCGATTACAACTTCCAAATGGTTAAAGAGGAAAAATAAAGAGTAAAACAATTAAAAAGAAAAGCATAAAAATTAAATAAATAAAAAAATAAAAAATAGTAGCTAACGGCCGTTGGCAAGTGGGCTAACAGCTGATTCCTTGCAGGTACTCGGAGGAATGCTGGTTTTACCGGAGGCAACAAGGCGTTGCACAAACCGCTCAATTCTCTGTCCGTTAGTCTCCGTCAGTAATCGCTTCCCGCCAAACGGTAACGACTCTACTCCTCTCTCCTTCAGTACTTGCTCCATTCTCGGCCCCACCATCCTTTCACTCCCCAGTCCGTTTGCCTGCACAAAGTTATATAAATACATAAATGAAATAAAAATCGTTGGAATCTGTTTGGCTATGGGTTGGGAAATCCGAAATTTTCTTAAAATCCAAACAGTGCATCGATACGGGTATAAGAAATAATTATATGCATACCTGAATTCTAACGTAGTCCGTGCGGTTCCAACAGAAAGCGTTCCCCAACATCTGGTCTACAGTCTCGGAGACTCCGTCAAGCACAATGTCAACAACGGAAGAAGTTGAGCATTCACTGTTGTTACGGACCTTTGACCTTCCACAGGACGGACCGTTGCCTAACGACAAAACAAGCAGATCCTCCACGCTATTAACTGATGGGAAATCTTTCTTGTTATGGAGCACGTGGGTGACCGCAGCGGCAGTAGGGTTGTTCATGGCCAAACCACCGTCTACGGCGGAGCACGAGGTCTTGCCGTCGATAGATGTCAATGGGAAAGGTTTGAAGAGGCTGGGAGTGGCTGTGGTGGCTCGGCACACTTTCCAAAGCTCGAAGTTAAAGCTAGGTGATTCGGAAGCGTCTGCGCGAGAGAAAACAAAGGGAGCGGAACTCTTGAGGTCAAAGCAAGGAACCAGGAGAGGCTTACACGTTTCCTTCAGTGTCAAAACTGTTCCGTCTTCTCTCTTAAACATTTCCTTCAGCACCTTATCCATGCTCTTACCGGAGAATCTCTTCCGACGGTGAAGGACTCCGGCGAGCTTATTAACTTTGAAGAGCTCAGAGTTATTCTGAGTGATAAACTTGACAGCTTCCCTAGCAGTGAAAAGTGGATGGCCAGTTCCATCATCGGCAGAGAGCATAGCAGCAAGAACAGCACCGACGCCAGTGCCGGCGATCATGTCGAAGAAATCGGCAATTTGAGCATGAGGATCACTGGTTTTGAGGCGGATCTGGTCTTCAAGGTGGATAAGAGCGGCACCAGCGACAATGCCAGTGTTTCCACCGCCGTCGATGCTGAGGATCCGAATCTTCTTGGAGGTTTCACAGCGTGATAGCCATTTCTGCTCCAGTTTCGTAAAGATCTCCAATGTTACCTTACTCAACTCCATTTTAGGCACACTCACACTCTTAGCGCGAAAATAACAATAAAAAAGCTTTGGAGTAAATATCTTTTGCTCTTTTGGTTTGATTGCTTGGCCCAAGTCGACCTCTGTTGCAGATAAGCACTAATAGTGGCAATAAGCAAAATGTACCATTTTTGCACTCCGATTTTATCTTTCTTTCTCTCTGACTCCAAATCTCTGTGGTCTGTCTGACTAGTGAGGGTTTTCTTTTTTAGGTTTTCTCTGCAGGTTATTGGGCTCTGAGTTGAGGGGGAGAGAAAGAGATAAAACCGGAAGCTGGTGAGTGAGCGCAAGCGATTGAAGGGGGTAGGATGGTTGGGCCTTTTCTGCTGGTTATCCTACTTATATACGCAAAGTTCCTGTTCAGATGTTCTTTGTCGTATTTTTTTTTTAATGTTTTACTGTGTCTTACGTGTTTGGATTGTCTTTGCACGTGTTGTTATCGGGTTATGTGAAGCGCCAATTTCGGCTTCTTACTCGGCTCGGCTACCGCTTTCCCTTCCTTACGAGGATTTCTAAATGCATCTTTTTTTTTTTTTTTACTACATCCTATTTTTTTATTGAAATACTGTTCATCTAAAAAAAAGTAGATGTAAGGTGAAAAGAGATGGATGCATAATGGACCCCCCAGCCCTTTTTTTTTTTTTTTATATAATTTCTACTTTCTTTTCTCTCTATTTTTAATTTTCAAACGGTATGAATGTTGAGTTGAAACAGAGTTGAATCTCCGTCGAAGCCGCCCGTTAAAAATAAAGTTCACGTATTTGATTTAATTTTCTCGGCATCATGGCTATACAATTTCAAATTTTTAGATTGAAACTTATGTTAAATTATTTTTAATATAAAATAAATGAAAAGATTAAAATTCAAATTTTAAATTTTTAAAATTTTCACATTCCAACTATGAAAAATTAATTATTTAAATTCACATTCAAAATTAATATAATTCTTATTTAATTAATTAAAATCTAAAACCAAGAATTTGCGTCAATGGCTTGCAATATTACTGTAGCCGGTTGGAATTCCGTTGCCATCAAATCAAACAAATTATAATTTCCCTAAATTAGTAAATCCCGTACTTTTTGTTCTATAGCAATAGCAATGATGGTGAATGACCTAAATCAAATTGTTACGAAGGATGATAAAGGTATGGTTGAACGCTCTAGCATGAATTGCGCAAGCAAGCAAACAAACAAACAAAATAAAAGTGTAAGAAAGAAAAAAGTAAAAGGTCAAGACTTTTGAGAAATTTGCTGCCTCCCTTTATAATATATATATATATATATATATATATATATATATATATATATATGCCAATTTTAGAAGATGCCTAGAGAACTAATACAGTGCAGTCATAAGGTATCCAAGAAAATATTAATGGCAATACTAACTCAAACTGTGGTCATAGTGGCGTCACTGAAAATGTAAATCTTTATGTGTTATTGTAGATGCAAAAATGAAATGAAGAGACATTTGGTCAAGGCATTTATTTCGAATATATACGATATTTTTTTTTGGTTACAGAATATATACGATATTTACAACCTTGATTTCTCGCCCAACAATGCCAAACCCTATTCTTCTTAGAAAAAGGGTTGCATATTTAGTCAACTTAACTCATCCCTCTTTCCTATGTAATTCAAAAGGTTTGAAGAACACATAAGTTTTCCATCAGAGGTGACAGTTGACAATTACTGAATATTTGAATCCCTCGGACACATTACAATCTTTTCGTTACAGCTTAAGAAATTTACTTGCCCTTTTTATAAAGAGTTTACTAAGAGTTTTTTTTTATGCAAATAAACGAATTTACTAAGAGTTTTTTTATACAATAGAGATATATGATTTTAAAAAAAATGCATGTGTAGGGATTCAATATCGAGAGTTGTTGAATTTCATAATCTAAAATAAAATAATAAACATTTTAATCGATACTCAAAATTAAACTTAAGATTATTAATCAATACATCGTTAATAGAATTTTTATATTTCACAAATAAGGATGGTCACACATAATTTTTTAAGAATATTAAAAAAATCAAAATAAATAAATTAAGATATGTGTCAGATCTTAACTCTGTTTGTAAAATTTAAAATCTTTACTCACAAATGACAATATATTGAATAATAGTTGTCACGCCCGATCTTTCTTAATATCTTAATCCTTACGGAAGCCTAAATTTGTGAGCTAAATTTTTTTTTTCTTATTTCATCGTTTGTAGGTAACTGCATAGGTCACAATTCGATTTTAAGCGATTCTTGATCACTAAGGTCCCATTTCTATCCTTTAATAGTTGAAGCATAATCATCTAGCGTAATTATTATCCATCCAAATTCAAATTATCAGGTTATCATCTTTAGCCATTCGCCAACTTAAAATCATAGGTAAATCGATTCTTGTCATTACCTTCAGTGCATCAAATTAAATTCATTTATGTCATGCATTTCAATCTTGCTTAAACACATTTATTTGTAAACGTATATTGCCATATCATTTTTATCTCAAACAAGCATAAATTCAGTATCAATTCAACAACAGTAAAACCTAGCCTACATCCCAGACTCGATGTATAAATATGTGTATACAACCAACTAAAACCAAAACACACTGTGCCATTAACCAACTGTGTCTATATAACTTGCTGGGTGCCATATACCTTACAATATACATGAGGATGCACTCCGAAGGAACTCCTCAACGGAGATAGTGTGATAGTAATCCTCAATCTGAAAGGGAGGGGAAAGAAGAGGGGAGTGAGTCGCAACTCAGTAAGTAACAACAATAAGCAACTAAATAATACCAAGCATCCCTCAATTATGAAAGCTCATTCAAATCACTTTCAATTATATCAAATCAATTATGCTGCATTAAAACTTAAATACGATATGGAAACTCAATAACAATTTGTAGTCAAATATAGAGTTTCATCATTAGACTAAAAGTCTCAATATCAAACCACACATAAAGTATGCTGTGCGATTAATAAAACCAATCATAGTACCAAGAGAGTCCACATAGTATCAATTGATGTTACTTAGAGCTAACACTAAACGATCTACGGTAGCTAACCGTAGCAATCATCCCATAAGGGACGTGCCTATGCATAGACCCCCAGCATCATTGCGCACATGACACCGGGACCTGCCCAACGTAATAGACGGGACAAGCCGATCGTTTTCGAGACTTATACTCGAGAAACAGTGCCCTAAGTCAATCAAATGTGTCTATAAAATTCTCAAGGTACGGTACCCTAAGGTCTAAATACCTCGGGTCTAAAACAGAAATCCAGTAGTCTTAACAACCAAATTCAATCTTCCCTGACCTCATAACAATCATCGTAGTTCATAAAAAGGCAATTCCATGAAACAAGGCTCACAAGTCATTTAAATATCAACAAGGTATAAAATCATATTAAATTCGAATTTAATTTAAACCTTTAAAACATTTAAAGTATTCCTTGATTTTATAATACACGCAAACAGTACATTTCTTACGAGCCATCTTTAGATGTGATATAGTCTAAATTTTTTGTTGTCTTGGCTTAGACCATTGGTTGGTAGGTTGTCGTATGCTATAACTTCTTTTTCTCATTCATATTTTCCCTCGTCGCTTATAAAACAGTGACTTAAGTTTGTTGTATGCATAGGCAACAATAGCAATCAAGGTTGATTTGTTGCCCTTAATAATAAATCAAATAGTTATGTTCTCTGATATTATTTTATGTTAGTTGCAATTTGATTACAAATTTTGGAATTGATAGTATTTTAGTTTGATTAAATTGGTGCTTAACTATAAGATTTCAATTTATCAAGGACAGATCAAGTCAATTTCATTTTGGAAAGTGTTAGTGTTGTATTGTGATCACTCTTTTGTGCATAGGTTAGTTATTTTTCTCTTATAAATGTTAAAACTTCTTATGTTCAGGATTCATCTACTATTATCAACTTATGAAATTCCACTGATCTGAGGTATCACTCTATCTGTTGATTCAACTATGTGGAAAATGTTTCTTTGGCTTGAATTTGAATTTTTCAACTCAGGTCTTAATCAAAGTTTTGAATAGGATGAATCCTTTTTTAAAGATTTTCCTATTCAACAATCCATTTTTTTTAATTTGAAAAAATATAATCAAAATTTTTAGTTCATGTGGTTAACTGGTTTCATTTATAACTTTTGTACGTTTTATAGTTTACTAGATGATTGAAGATATGAGACGTCTCCTTATGCATCTTCTACATTTCTATATGCAATGCACTATTAATGGAATCTGTAGCATTTATTGCAGAAGTCTTCAATCTGTTTCCTATATATTCTTGCAAATAATCATTGTTTAGGGTTGGAAAATCTGTCTTGGCAAAGTGTTGAGGACTTGCAATGAAGCATAGTGGTGAAGGATGCATTGAACATGAAGCAAGTAGGCGTATGAAAATTGAGCTACTTATACAGGTGATGATTTTTTTCTTAAAAATGTGTTCTTATTTTTGTGGGCATAAATTTGTGTGTACAAGTGTGTGCGTTTGGTTATAATAAAATTTGGATTGATAATTCATGCATATTTATTAGATACCTTGTTGGAATGAACTGTAAGATCCGATTCTACACTACTGTAGACCCTAAATTCATAAAATTGAAAATGAAAATTAAATAAATAATGAATATTGATTTCCACTTGGTTGAAAAGCTCCCTATCATGAGATGAGAATGGAGCAATTTCGGTGAAATATAGTATGGGCGAGAATGTTGTTCAGCTCGCCAAAGGGCGACCAAGTAGGAAGTTCCACAATGGGCGAGCGGATCGCCAACGAATGTTGGCGAGTGTGTTGTTGGCATGATGGTTTAATTGCTTGTTGGGCTAATAGTTGAGTTCGCCATGTCTATTGTTAGGATGATCGCCCGAATGGGCGAGGGCTTGTGATCGCCCATATGAATGATGTAAATTAAATAGATGAATGTGATCGCCAAGCCTATATGTAATAGCCAAGAGAAGGGAATCATCTTATAATTTCCAGATATTGAGTTGGCGAACTGAATTACTTTTGGCGACATAAGATTAAGCTGGCGAGTTGATGACTCAAGATGGGGAGGCGAACTGGAATCATGCACGGACAAAATGGAAATATATTCAAAGCATGTTTGCAGCTAAAACTGACTTGTAAGTCATACGGTTGAAGACAATTAATGGAGAAGATGATGAAGTCAGTAAGGAACTTATTCTTATTGGTTGAGGAACAAAAACAAAGTCAATAGCAGAAGAAAAGGTGTGTGGAAGGGAGACTTTCTCGCCATTGTTAGTGCAGTTTTTCTTCATGCATTAAATGCATGATAGACGTGAAATAAATGCTGGAAATGAGATAAGACCAAGTAGTGAATTCTGATTGGATAGTGTGGTTATAAAAGGAGAAACAAATGAGGATAACAGCGTTAGCCAACTCTAGCTTCTTCACGAAAACCCTTTCACTGCATGTTATGCTCTGTTTCTTCTATTTCTCTACCATGTTTGATCTACTAAGCTTCACCTTAAGTTGGCCAGACAAGTAAACCAGCTTGCAAACCATTCCTTCTTAGCTAGATGAGCTAAAGGAATAAGCTAAGTGAGGCTAACAAGAGACAGAAATAATTCTGTTCTGGAAGTGCAGTTGATTAAGGTGAGATTTAATGGTTATTGAGATTTAATGATATATTTCTATGATTTCAAGTGTGAGAAGCATGAGTATAGTCTTGCTTTTGATTTATTCTTGATAGATCATAGAAATAGAATAAATTCATATCTTGAAGTAGATGAAGTATAAAATGAAACTGTGTTGATATTGTAGTGGAATGATGGGAAAATACTGGAAAAGTGATGAGTATGGCGACTATGATGATCGCCTATGTACAGTGTTAGTAATCGCCAATATGGCGAGTAAGAAATAAAGAACTCGCCAAAGTTGATGTTCAAGTGGGCGAGGTCGCCCAACGCTAGTCTAATTTATGGCGAGCTTACTTCTGAATAGAAAACAGTGTAGGGCGAGCTCAAATAGAAGTTCATTGGGCGAGTAGAATTGTGGGCGAACTCCCAAATTTAAGCCAATAAAGGCTTGGTGAGTTGAATGTTGGGCGAGCTAAAAATGTATGGTGAGTAATGGCGGGCGATCTGATACGTGTAAGCCATTCGGTGAATGGCGAGCTCGGTTGGGTGAGCTAGTTAGAGCTTTGTTGGGCGAGTACTCATTTTATTTATCGCAATCTCGCCAAGTGATATGAAATGAAAATATTAATAGAATTTATAAATTATTTGCAGCCGGGAATTATGAACTCGGTAAATGCGATTTGGAAGGCGAGAAGGAAGCAAGGCTTCGTTGAATCAGGTAAGGGAGATGTGTGTGAAGTAAATGCATGTCCTGTGGAGTAAATTTTATGAAAATATTGAGATAAATGTTTTGTTTTCTGACATGCATTGTATGATAAAGTGTCTTGATCTTGGGCGAGTTGAAAATTGTTGATTTAACTGGTTAGGGCGGGCAATCCCGTCTATTTTGATATTGGGCGAGCTGCTAACCCGACCTTTATGATATTAGTTTGGCGAACCTTTTTGTTTTGTTTTCGGGCGAACAACCCTTGATCTAATAAAAGGCGGGCGAACCATTTGTGTGAACCCTTTTATATTTTATTTGGAGAGGACGACCCCTAAGTTGAGAAAATTGTTGGCGAGCCATTGAAGGCGAGTTGGTTTTTACTCAATGTTTTAAAAGAATTAATTGGCGGGCGAACACTTGTTCACCCTATTTTCAAGTTGACCATGGGCGAGCTGGACTGGCGAGCTGACCATGGCGAATAGATTTCGATGGTATTTTATTAAGGAAAAATGAGCCATTTTAATATCTTTGAAAATAGAAAATATAAACCCTTTTTGGGCAATTGACTAATGGGCGTGCCAACGAGGGCGAGCCAGTTTTGCTTTTTGATTTTAAAAGCAAGTTGGGCGGGCGAACACAGGTTCACCGCACCGGGCGAGCTGACCATTGGCGAGTAGGTTTTAAACGTTGAGATTTTAAAGGTTTTCAAGGTGTTTTGTAAACAAAAAGCCTAAACCTTTTTGGGACTTAAATCATTTGAGTAAATGATAATATGGGTGAGAGAATCCCTTAAAGGTTTTCATGAAATAGTAAAGTGATTTTTGAGACTTTAGGCCCTGAGTTCATGCAGTATTATTCATGTAGTTGCGTGACTTGCCTGGGGCGGTGGCTCGGTCGATGGACCAACGAGTGCACCTCAGGACGTCACAGGGCTGATGGACCCGCCAAGTCATCAGCGGTCTCGAGGTCATTTGGCAAGTGGACCCGAGGACCACCTAGAGATTGTGGCCATAGATCTACTACATCCCTTTTTGGGATAATTATTCCGTTCTCGCAAGGGGGGGGGGGAAACGATGATAGCATGAGGATGCCTAGTCTCAACTTGTTGATTTCTGTTTATTAAGTGGATTTGTTAAATCCTAATTACTGTTTTCTACATTTTAAAGTAAAGTAATTAGCCAGTGATTTGAATGCTGTTTTGAGAGTGTTGTTTACTATATCCACTGTTTTCCTATTTGATTTAATGGTATATAGTTTGGTTTTATAAAGCAGCATATGTTTCCTTTACTGAGCGTATGAATCGCTCACCCCTTTGTTTTAACTCCACAGATAAAAGACACGGAGTTGAGAAAATTAGCTCTCAGATGGGTATAGCTATGTTTAAAAGCGCTGAGGCATGTTATGTAAACGTGACAGGTACAGTATCTACTCTTTTACATTTCAGACATAAGTATACAATACTACTTTAGCGAAAAAAAATCAATAGGGGATGTTGGATGTAAGAAATCATGAAAAGAATTTTCATATTCAGTATTTGATAAATAAATGTTTATCATTTATTACGATCATTGTAAAATGTTATTGGCATCGCAGACAGCCCAACCGGTAAAGTTGTATAGAAATACGTGCAAGAAGTGGTAACGGGATGTTACAGATTTAATGGTATCAGAGCTTGGGTTGGTCTGATGTCTGTTGATGCCCTTAGCATAGAAAGTGTTGAGAAAGGTTAACATCCCCTGTAGAACTGTATAGTCTGAATGTATAGAGGAGTCAAGTGCTTGTAAATTGAGTTAAATGTTTCAATGAGGTGAAAGTTGATGAATTATGGGTTATAAATAGAGATTGTAATCCGGGAATTTAGCATGAGATAGGCGATCTTATCATCATAATGTCAGGTCCATTCGGTAAGGAACAGTGAGGAACTCGGTGAGGGCCCCACCAGGACTTCTCTGTCCATATCGAATTAAGATCCTGAAATGATGATATTAAAATAAAAAGGGATAATATTAGTGTATAAGCCCTATGATCGCGTGTTTGGAGATATATTGAAGAGAGAGAATTAAAGGGGAATTTATGAACAAACCCCTATATTGACATGCTTTTTCAAAGTCATAAGTGATTAAATGGATTTAAAATAAAAATTGATGGTGAAATAGTATGTGACAGTGTAAATGATGATCCCTACTGTGGACCCCACTGATATATGAATGAGTAAGGTGACCCGAAGTATATACTATGAGAGGTCGCAAGATAGTTGGTCCTGTTGTGGATATTGGGGTCTGAATTGAAGTAAAACATGAGCTATTTTGGTTAGGGATTTTTGAGTATTGTGAAAAGTGAATTGTGTGAGAAACGATGTAAATATCGATGATAATACTGGTTATATATACTCCATATGTTTCAGGAGAATGAATATTAGTAGTAACTTGACAATTAAAGAAGTCAAGTGTTCGAGTCACTATCAATGTGAAAGGAAAACCTTGAGATGGGCGAGCTCGAGCACGGTTGGAAGGGCTAGGCGTCGAAATAATCGCCAAAGAGGACAGTATGGATAAGTAGTGTTGTCACAGCAATCGTTGTCGATGGGCCTAAAAAGGGGCTGCCATGGCCGGTTGGGCTGGTCCGTTACGATATCCATAGAACTAAAATATTGTGAAATACTTGTAAAGTGACTTGAAAATTTATATATGTGTTTGGAGGATACATAGTGATTTGGTTGGATGTAAATAACGAGACATCCAAGAGGATATGAGTTTGTGAATTTGAAATTACATGATGATGTTAAGTATGCATCTGGAGTAACGTGGATTCGAGAGATTGTTGACTCGATTCACAATATGGAATTTTTTGTAAGCTCTTACCAGTGAATCAGAAGAGCTTGAGAGATTACTTAAGAGATTGATGAGTAAGGAACTAAACTGTTTTGGTATAATTCGTGAAAACGAAAATTATAATTATATCGTTTTGAAAATAACGGGATTTGTACTCTCTACAGTTGCTTCTAGGTTTCGAAACAAGTATGGTATTCTAAAATACCTATCATATTCTATCTGGATCCCTAGTCGACTGTAGTATCCTTCCTATTTGTGTGCCTAAAGCCAACTAGGATGATTTTAAGAGAAGAAATAAGTATATTAATATGAGCAATATTGTTGAATAACGTTATGAACTTCTAGGAATGGAAAACCTTACTGTTAAGTCAGTGAATCTGAGTTCTAATTGAACTATATATATTAGAGATGGGAGGTCTCAAAGGATTAAGTGGACATTGAAATTATCTGAGCAAAGGATCTTACTATGGAAGTGAGATTTGAAATGTGGTTATTGGGGTATAGAATTTATGAGGTTTACCTGTATAACATAAATGAATTGTTGAAGAAGTTTGTGGAATTTACTACCTTATTGATGCAGTACTTATTTGTGGAAAAAGTGAAAGTGAATGGATATGTATGAATACAGTATTCGAAATGGTTACGAGATAGTAACAGCAAAGTACTATGTTAAGTGGGAAAATGACAGTGGTGATAAATGATATAGAATGGAAATTGTCTTAAGAGACAAGTCATATGATGACTAGGGAACACAAGTTATGAGGTAGTTCCCAAGTAAAAGAATAAATGTGATTCTCTCTAATCATTATGTAGTTATGGCTGGAAGTAATGACAAGCCAGAACTAAAAAGATGAAATTGTCATAATCAGAGGAGCAGATACAAGAAGTACTGCCAATCCTAAAAAGGATATACATATGTGTATATATATACATATTGGGAATGTGAAATTGTATAAATAAAGTGGTGATGAAAATCTGAAAGATAACAATTCAATTTCAGAAATGGATTGTGAAGAAATTATACTTTCAAAGATATTCTCCAAGTAATGACATTACATGTATAGGAGAATAAAAGATAAAATGATAACTCGATATAAAAGAAATTATCGAGGAAAATGATTACCTGAGAGGTAATCAATGGTTAGTATTTAGGTCTGCAAAAGAAGGGCAGTCCTAGTTTAACCATGAAACAATCACTGTGAGATGGTGGAAAATCCAAAAGAACCATGAGGTTATAGTAGTGAGTATGGATTGAGTAACCAAATTATTTCACTTCTTCATCATCAGGTTTCGGGATGTAATGAGTACCTTGGTCGATATATATTGGTGAAACAGAGAGAACGTATGTGAAGTTCCAGTGAGTGGGTACTTGTGATAGGGATCCCTGATTCGCCATCTGCTTTGAGAGAATAGCAAGAGGCTTGGGATTCCCAATTTTGCTATTAGCACCGTCTCTGATTGATATAGATATCCAAGCGCATTGTGTGGACGCTCCGGGATATATTGAGAGCGAGTGCGTTGTATTTAAGAGACTACTGGGACAATTGCATACGCTTGATTAAAAACTATCTAAATGATAGTCACCAAAATTATTATCGACTAAGCACTGAATGAGATGATAAGTAGTAAATAATATGAATGAGTTTCTGTGTAATAGAAGTGGAAATTGTTTACTCCCAAGGATGATAAAAGATTTCAGGGAGTATGAATTGATCTTGAGAGAAGGATCCTTGAATAAAAATCCGAAATGGCGACCCATGAGAGGGAGATCGCCTAATAGCGGATAATGGGTTGTGAGATATGGGCAAACTATATAATCGCCGACTCACTTGAAAGTGTAATCCTAGAGCGCAAGAGAGCGCCAAAGGGATGATTATTGATGGCCTGAAGAGACGGGCATTACTCTTAGAGACGATGAGGAGTATAAAGAGATATTCGTGGTTTCATGTTAGGGACGAGAATAAATAAAAGTTGAGAGGGTGATAAGGAAGAAAAATGCCTATATTAAAGGCACTTCCTATACTAAGTGAAAATTAAAAAGAGTATAACGCCATCCGGATAGTTATGGATATATTGAGTAAGTCTACTTATTCCTTAATTATGGAATTTATTGAGCTAATTAATGCCTTGGCCGGGTTATATGTCAAGGAAATGGTGAGGTTATACAGTATTCCAGGGAGCATTACGGTTGATAGGGAGTCCCGCTTCGTATCTCAGTGTTGAGAGAGAGATTACAGGAAGCTATGGGATCCCGTATGAGTTTTGCACCGCAGTTAATCCACTGACTGAGAGACAGTCCGAGCGTATGATATGGGCGTTCGAGGATTTGGGTAAGCGTGTGCAGTTGATTTTATAGGCTCCTGGGATAATCCTCTACCTTGGCAGAGTTGCTTATGATAACGGCCAAAGGAGAGTATATGCACAACTCATTAAAGAATTTATTTAGCAGATGATACAATCCACAATAGCATGAGAAAATAGGAGACCGAGAATTATTTTCGACTTGGTCGAACAGACTTCTTGAGATAAAAAAGAGATTATGTATATTAAGGTCTCACCATTAGGATGCATAATGAGAGAGAAATTGAGTTCCCGATGCATTGGATCGTTGGAGATCTGGGATCGTGTGAAAAATGTGCACTACCTCCAAAGTTGTCAGGAGTGCATAATATATTTCCAATCTCAATGATGAGAAAGTACTATTCATATCCTTCTCACGTGATTCGACATGAGTCCTAAAGATTAGAAAGGACATGAGTTACGTTGAGAAATTGGTACGGATTTTGGATAGAAAGGATAAAGTATTGTGATAAACTGTGGTGATCTAAGATTATTCTTATGGCTAAAGTGCTCTGACAGTAAAATACTAAGGATACGGCTACATGGGAATTTGAAAGCCTTATGTAAGGAGTATACAAAGCTTTCACACCGAGAGGTCAGGTTGAAATTTGGAGGACCAAATTTCTTAAGGTGGGGAAAAAATGTAAGATCCGATTCTACACTACTGTAGACCCTAAATTCATAAAATTGAAAATGAAAATTAAATAAATAATGAATATTGATTTCCACTTGGTTGAAAAGCTCCCTATCATGAGATGAGAATGGAGCAATTTCGGTGAAATATAGTATGGGCGAGAATGTTGTTCAGCTCGCCAAAGGGCGACCAAGTAGGAAGTTCCCCAATGGGCGAGCGGATCGCCAACGAATGTTGGCGAGTGTGTTGTTGACATGATGGTTTAATTGCTTGTTGGGCTAATAGTTGAGTTCGCCATGTCTATTGTTAGGATGATCGCCCGAATGGGCGAGGGCTTGTGATCGCCCATATGAATGATGTAAATTAAATAGATGAATGTGATCGCCAAGCCTATATGTAATAGCCAAGAGAAGGGAATCATCTTATAATTTCCAGATATTGAGTTGGCGAACTGAATTACTTTTGGCGACATAAGATTAAGCTGGCGAGTTGATGACTCAAGATGGGGAGGTGAACTGGAATCATGCACGGACAAAATGGAAATATATTCAAAGCATGTTTGCAGCTAAAACTGACTTGTAAGTCACACGGTTGAAGACAATTAATGGAGAAGATGATGAAGTCAGTAAGGAACTTATTCTTATTGGTTGAGGAACAAAAACAAAGTCAATAGCAGAGGAAAAGGTGTGTGGAAGGGAGACTTTCTCGCCATTGTTAGTGCAGTTTTTCTTCATGCATTAAATGCATGATAGACATGAAATAAATGCTGGAAATGAGATAAGACCAAGTAGTGAATTCTGATTGGATAGTGTGGCTATAAAAGGAGAAACAAATGAGGATAACAGCGTTAGCCAACTCCAGCTTCTTCACGAAAACCCTTTCACTGCAAGTTATGCTCTGTTTCTTCTATTTCTCTACCATGTTTGATCTACTGAGCTTTACCTTAAGTTGGCCAGACAAGTAAACCAGCTTGCAAACCTTTCCTTCTTAGCTGGATGAGCTAAAGGAATAAGCTAAGTGAGGCTAATAAGAGACAGAAATAATTCTGTTCTGGAAGTGCAGTTGATTAAGGTGAGATTTAAGGGTTATTGAGATTTAATGATATATTTCTATGATTTCAAGTGTGAGAAGCATGAGTATAGTTTTGCTTTTGATTTATTCTTGATAGATCATAGAAATAGAATAAATTCATATCTTGAAGTAGATGAAGTATAAAATGAAACTGTGTTGATATTGTAGTGGAATGATGGGAAAATACTGGAAAAGTGATGAGTATGGCGACTATGATGATCGCCCATGTACAGTGTTAGTAATCGCCAATATGGCGAGTAAGAAATAAAGAACTCGCCAAAGTTGATGTTCAAGTGGGCGAGGTCGCCCAACGCTAGTCTAATTTATGGCGAGCTTACTTCTGAATAGAAAACAGTGTAGGGCGAGCTCAAATAGAAGTTCATTGGACGAGTAGAATTGTGGGCGAACTCCCAAATTTAAGCCAATAAAGGCTTGGCGAGTTGAATGTTGGGCGAGCTAAAAATGTATGGTGAGTAATGGCGGGCGATCTGATACGTGTAAGCCATTCGGTGAATGGCGAGCTCGGTTGGGCGAGCTAGTTAGAGCTTTGTTGGGCGAGTACTCATTTTATTTATCGCAATCTCGCCAAGTGATATGAAATGAAAATATTAATAGAATTTATAAATTATTTGCAGCCGGGAATTATGAACTCGGTAAATGCGATTTGGAAGGCGAGAAGGAAGCAAGGCTTCGTTGAATCAAGTAAGGGAGATGTGTGTGAAGTAAATGCATGTCCTGTGGAGTAAATTTTATGAAAATATTGAGATAAATGTTTTGTTTTCTGACATGCATTGTATGATAATGTGTCTTGATCTTGGGCGAGTTGAAAATTGTTGATTTAACTGGTTAGGGCGGGCGATCCCGTCTATTTTGATATTGGGCGAGCTGATAAACCGACCCTTATGATATTAGTTTGACGAACCTTTTTGTTTTGTTTTCGGGCGAACAACCCTTGATCTAATAAAAGGCGGGCGAACCATTTGTGTGAACCCTTTTATATTTTATTTGGGGCGGACGACCCCTAAGTTGAGAAAATTGTTGGCGAGCCATTGAAGGCGAGCTGGTTTTTACTCAATGTTTTAAAAGAAAGAATTGGCGGGCGAACACTTGTTCACCCCATTTTCGAGTTGACCATGGGCGAGCTGGACTGGCGAGCTGACCATGGCGAACAGATTTCGATGGTATTTTATTAAGGAAAAATGAGCCATTTTAATATCTTTGAAAATAGAAAATATAAACCCTTTTTGGGCAATTGACTAATGGGCGAGCCAACGAGGGCGAACCAGTTTTGCTTTCTGATTTTAAAAGCAAGTTGGGCGGGCGAACACAGGTTCACCGCACTGGGCGAGCTACCATTGGCGAGCCATGTTGGGCGAGTTGACCATGGGCGAGCAGGTTTTAAACGTTGAGATTTTAAAAGTTTTCAAGGTGTTTTGTAAACAGGAAGCCTAAACCTTTTTGGGAATTAAATCATTTGAGTAAATGATAATATGGGTGAGAGAATCCCTTAAAGGTTTTCATGAAATAGTAAAGTGATTTTTGAGACTTTAGGCCCTGAGTTCATGCAATATTATTCATGTAGTTGCGTGACCTGCCTGGGGCGGTGGCTCGGTCGATGGACCAACGAGTGCACCTCAGGACGTCACAGGGCTGATGGACCCGGCAAGTCATCAGCGGTCTCGAGGTCACTTGGCAAGTGGACCCGAGGATCACCTAGAGATTGTGGCCATAGATCTACTACATCCCTTTTTGGGATAATTATTTCGTTCTCGCAAGGGGGAGGGGAAACGATGATAGCATGAGGATGCCTAGTCTCAACTTGTTGATTTCCGTTTACTAAGAGGATTTGTTAAATCCTAATTACTGTTTACTACATTTTAAAGTAAACTGATTAGCCAGTGATTTGAATGCTGTTTTGAGAGTGTTGTTTACTATATCCACTGTTTTCCTATTTGATTTAATGGTATATAGTTTGGTTTTATAAATTAGCATATGTTTCCTTTACTGAGCGTATGAATCGCTCACCCCTTTGTTTTAACTCCACAGATAAAAGACACGGAGTTGAGAAAATTAGCTCTCAGATGGGTATAGCTATGTTTAAAAGCGCTGAGACATGTTATGTAAACGTGACAGGTACAGTCTCTTCTCTTTTACATTTCAGACATAAGTATACAGTACTACTTTAGCGAAAAAAAATCAATAGGGGATGTTGGATGTAAGAAATCATGAAAAGAATTTTCATATTTAGTATCTGATAAATAAATGTTTATCATTTATTACGGTCATTGTAGAATGTTATTGGCATCCCAGACAGTCCAACCGGTAAAGTTGTATAGAAATACGTGCAAGAAGTGGTAACGGGATGTTACATGAACATTATTTAAAAGGATACCTGGTGGTATAAATATCACATGTTTATTTTACGTATATCTTTCACTCTAGCATCAAGTGACATAATCATCCTTATAAATTAAGCTATGAGAATCTTTGTCCTTATTAGTGATTTTTTGCTCACAACTTGGTTAGAATCTTATTCAACTCAATTTTGTATTTGTAGGATTTATTTTTCATAGTTATGCATAATAATATTTATGTGCGATGAAAGTTTTTATATTTTATTTTGCATTCATATGTAAATGAAGAAAAGGTGTGAGATAAATGCTAGAATTTGAAGCAAAGTCAAGTTGAGATTTTTGTGACTAGTCGCTATTCCATGGTAAACTTTTATTTTCTAAAAGTTCTTAAACATTATATGCTTTTTATTTATTACCTTTATTTTAAAGAAAATTATTGTATTTATGTAGCGCAAATATGACCAAGAACCTAATAGGATGGAATTTTTTAAAGTGACTTATTATTCTGAAGAAAAAAGATGGTCAACACTAGAGGCTCAAGCAGCTTATGTAAGAATTTTGAAAGCAAGAAAATTATAATTATAATTTTATTTTAGTATGATTCTTTTAGTTAATATTATTTATCTTAATTGTTAGGAAAAATGGTGGAGTTAGAACCAACTCCTACCGAGTAAGGAACACAACCTAAGACCATTGATGGTATAGTGGATAAGGTCCTTGGTACTCAGTCGGGATACATCAAGGGGCTTGGTTACGGACCTAAGCCAACTAAGAACAGCTCAAAAGAAAATGCTTCGAAGTTGATAGAAACTCTCACAAAAACATAAGATGAACTTCAAGACTATAAATCAAAATTTGGACATGTTGAAAGTCAAATTGAAGCACTGAAAAATGCTTAGATAGCTACTGGAATTGAAGTCCCTATCTCCTAATTTTCAGGTATTTCTTTTCCTTCTCACACTTTTTTTAGCAAGAAGCATGCTAAATGCCATTGTATAATTTAGGCATTTAGAATTTAAGACAAATGATTAGACCATTCAGCATTATTACATAGTTAAAGAATGAACTTTTTTTAAATTTGATATTCACTTGTGATTTAAATTTGAGATGAACTTCAACAATATGATAAATACGCGTGATCTTGAAAGTGAGAAAAGTAAGCTTGCTATAAACTATTTGGTATGTAGATTGTTAGCTATATTCTCTCTTAGTTTTGTTATATGCAATTAAACTATTGTATTGGAACTTGAGCTTGTTGTTTTACATTGTTTGTTGTATTTACATTGTTGTATTACAATTACTGCTACAAATTGCTTGCTGTAATATACCTGGGAACTTAAGCTTACATGTTGTATTACATTGGTTGCTGTATTTACAATTTTTGTATTACAATTATTGCTACAAATTGCTTGCAATATTACACCTGGGAACTTGAGTTTCTTTGTTGTGTTAAATTGTTTGTTGTATTTACAATTGCTGTATTAAAATTACTACAATAAATTGCTTGTTGTAATATACTTGGGAATTTGAGCTTGCTTGTTGCATAACATCGGTTGTTGGATTCACAATTATTGTATTACAATTACTGCTACAAATTGCTTATTGTATTACATCTTGGAACATGAGCTTGCTTGTTGTATTAGATTGGTTTTTGTATTTACATAATTCATGATGGAAATATATGTGCAGTTCTTTTTAATTGCTATACTTTCGACAAAGTCTTACAATAACTCGTAGATTCTTACTCTTATTCTTTTGTAAAAATAATTTATTTTTTTCTTATCAAACTATATAATATATTGTATTTGATCGTTTGGTAATAATTGTTTATCGCAGTTTCAAGTGACACAAATTTACAATCAACACAATCACCCTCAACTCAAAGAACTGGATTGAGAGTTACAATTCAAGTTAGTTCTAGCTATTTCCTAGATTTGGTATATTTTGTTCCAAACTTTCAAATTTATTAGGTAGTTTTCATTTTTATTTAAACTTCTGAATATTAGACACTTTGGATTGTATTAGTTTTATTTTATTTTAAACAATATTATTTCTATATGATTTACATTGACTTTATTGAAGGTATTAATTACATTTGAGAACCAATGCAAATGTCTAATTAGTTATTTATTTTGTAATTTATTAAAATATCTTGACATTTGAAATTTTATTATTTTTTACTAGTATAGGTGACGTTAATTTATGTCATTAATATAGTGAAAGGCAATTTTATATTTTGTCACTTAAAATTAAAGTTTTAACTTTTTTCAGTGGAATTTGAGATGTAATTATATTATCATAAGTGACGATAATTTATGTCATCTATAGAGTGATAATTTTATATTTCGTCACCTAAAATTAAATTTGTAACTATTTTTAGTAACATTTAAGCATTTTTTTATGACATTACAATAATATTATAGGTGACGAAAGTATATGTCACCTATAGTGTGGTGAATTGATATTTCGTCACAAAAACATAAAATTTTAACTATTTTTAGTGACGTTTAAAAGATTTTTATGACGTTATCGTACTACCATAGGTGACAAAAATTTATGTCACCTATGCTGTGACAAATTGATATTTCGTCATACAAAACCTAAAATTTTAATTATTTTTAGTGACGTTTAGGAGATTTTTATGACGTTATCGTATTATCATAGGTGACAAAAATTTACATCACCTATAGTGTGACGATTTGATTTTTCGTCACAAATACACACAATTTTATCACATCTTTTGTGACGATATCGATATTTAGTGATGAATTTTTATTCTAATTTATGACGCAATCTGATGTCACAAAAAAGTAACCATTAGGTGATGTTTTATGTTATCGTCACGTTAGAGTCACGCATAGATGACGAAATTATAGGATTGACGCGTTTAACCTTTAGTGACGGCGCAAAGGTGACGATTGTCGTGACAATGAAATTTTCGTTACCTAAACCTATTGGTGACGAAAAATTAATATTTTGTGACGTTATTTCATGTGTCATAAAATACCAAATTTATTGTAGTGGCGGTAAACTACAGTGATGTGCAGGAATTGAAGAAAAATTTTGAGACGAATTTGTGGTAGCAAAATCCGTCTCAAAATTATAATATATTTTTAATATCAATTAAATAATATTATTTCATTTAGAAGATAACAATATTACAATTTTTTTATATTAAAATGATATTATTTATAATTTATATATCTAAAAATTATTATACAACATTAAACTAAAAAAATTTATGATATTATATTTTATAATATAATTTACAATATTAATTTATATACTCTAATATTTGAGACGGAAAATTCCGTCTCAAAACTCATATATCTTTTTTTTTTTATTTTGTTGAGTTAATTTGAGACGAAATTTGCGGAATTTTCCATCTCAAATTCCGTCTCTAATATTTGAGACGGAAAGTTCCGTCTCAAATTAACTCAACAAAATAAAAAAAAAAGATATATGAGTTTTTGAGACGGAAATTCCGTCTCAAATTAACTTAACCAAATAAAAAAAATGTTAGCGTTTTGAGACGCAATTTTCTGTCTCAAAATCCTTCTTAAATATTAGAAACGAATTTTGAGACAGAAAATTCCGTCTCAAATTAACTCAACAAAATAAAAAAAAAGATATATGAGTTTTGAGACGGAATTTTCCATCTCAAAATCCGTCTCAAATATTAGAGACGGAAAATTCCATCTCAAATTACCTCAGCAAAATAAAAAAAAGGATATATGAGTTTTGAGACTGAATTATCTGCCTCAAATTCCGTCTCAAATTACCTCAGCCAAATAAAAAAAATGTTAGCATTTTGAGACGGAATTTTTCGTCTCAAAATTCATCTCAAATATTGGAGACAGATTTTGAGACAAAAAATTCCGTCTCAAATTAACTCAACAAAATAGAAAAAAGATATATGATGTAGACACCTAATTTTGACCGAGTTTTTTTCTTTATATTTCATTTTCAAATTAATTAATTAAAAGAATAAAAAATGACAAAAAAATGACAAAAAATAATTTAAAATTAAAAATTAAAAATAAAAAAAGGGAAAGGAAAGAACTGGTGCCGTGCACGGCACCAGTCCCTGCCATGGCCTCTCCGGAAGCTATTAATTCGCCACCCACTCCTGTCAGCCCTGCCTCACAAAGCCCCATTTAAAAGAACCTTACCAAAATCAGTAAAAAAAAAAAAAGGTTGACCCTCAATCCTCACAGAGCCAAAAAACCAAAAATCCGAAAACCCTCAAAATCCCTCACTACCGGGACACCAATGCCCTTCAACCCTTACAACCACCACCGAAAACCCAAAAACCCAAAGTTGAGACCTATTGCTACCAGCCCCAGCATCACCTATCACCACTGTCATCATTGATCCGAACCATCATCATCATCGAACCCTCTTAAAACCAAGACAGCCCTTAGCACTACAAAACATAGACCCAAAAAAGAAAAAAAGAGAAAAAAGGAAAGATCCCGTCAACCCAAAATCCCAGATCTTGAAACCAAGACCCCCAAAACCCTAGATCTCAAACCTGCAAAAAACACAAAACCAAAAAAGAGGCCAACAATGACAAAAAACCCAACAGATCCAAACGTCCAAAATCATCAAAAAAAAAAACAAAAAAAGGGGGAGGAAGCCGAGGGTTTCAACTTCAGATTCGCGAGGTTAGGTGATTTTTTTGGAGAAACGGATGCTAGATCCGGGCTTAGGAAGCTAAGAGGAATCGAAAAAGCGGTAGCTTTTTCATTTTTAGCCACCGGCGGCGGTGGCCGGCGGCGGCGGCCGGCTGTCGGAAATCGCCTCGCCGGGAATCGCACGGAGAGAGCTTCAAAGGCTCTCTGTTTTTTTTTTGGAGAAAGAAGGAAAAAGTGAAAAGAAAAAAAGGAGGCTTTTATAGAAGGTAAGAAGACTCGCGTGTGGACCTGGGATCCGCGCGCCCGACCCAGACGACCCGCATGCAAGCAGACCCGGTTCCAAACCCGCGAACCGACCCAATTCGCTCGCCCCCAGCTGACCCGGCGACCCGCGCGACCCGATCTGCAACCCGTCCGTGGCTTGCTTCAGCCCAGCAGGACCAGCCCACTTCAATAGGCTATTGGGCTCGGTTTTTGGGCCAATTTGAAAGGCTTCTTTTTGAGTTTCAAGCCCAAATCCATTTTGGTAACATTTTTTCTTTCTTTTCTTGTTTGCTTATTTATTTATTTATTTATTTTGTTTAAATTTTTTTAATTAGAAAATTAAAAATTAAAAAATTAAATTAAAAAAATTATTATTATTATTATTATTATTATGTTTTTATGGTTGTTACTATTATTATTATTACTACGTTATTATTATTATTGTGCTTTTATTATTGTTTTGTTATTGTTATTGTTATTGTTGTTGTTGTTGTTGTTGTTGTTATTATTATTATTATTATTATTATTATTATTATTATTATTATTATTATGAATGCATGTCGTAAAATAAAAGTTTTTGAAAAATTTTCTTTAATTTGCATTTTCATTAATTATTATTATTGATTAGAAGACATATTTAAAAGTAATGAAATTTAAATTTGAGCAAGTGACAAAATTTAAATTTCCGATGATGGGATGCTATAGAAGTCACAAGTAGTGATTCCTTAACTGATTCCTAGGTGAGAGGAGTCGTACTAAATGTTGCCAAAAGTATTGGAATATTTAGTATGATTTTTCAATAATTTAATTTTTTATGAAAAATAAAAATAAATAATTTTTTAAAAGAAAATAGAAAAAGGAAATAAATAATAAAATTTAAATTAAATTAAATGAAGTCCGATGATGGGATCTACGGAAGTCACAAGTAGTGATTCCTAGCTGATCCCTAGGTGAGAAGAGTCGTACTAAATATTGTCAAAAGTATTGAGGTATTTAGTATGATTTTTCAATAATTTAATTTTTTGTTAAAAATAAAAATAAGTTTTTAAAAGAAAATTAATAATAAATTTTAAATTTAATTAAATAAAATTCCGATGATGGGATGCTACAGAAGTCACAAGTAGTGATTCCTAGCTGATCCCTAGGTGAGAAGAGTTGTACTAAATGTTACCAAAAGTATTGGAATATTTAGTGTGATTTTTCAATAATTTAAATTTTTAATAAAAATGAAAATGAATAAGTTTTTTTAAAAAAATAAAGAAATATAAAAGTAAATTAACAAATAAATAATGAAATTTAAAATTAAAAATTCATTTGCATCATATATTATTTGTCTGCATCATATGCATTCATAATAATTTTCGAAATAGGTGTGAGTCCTTCCGAGGACGAGATTCTATAGAAGTCACAAGTAATGATTCTTAAGAAATCTCTAGGTGAGAAAAATTATTTTGAATGCTGCCAAAAGTATTGGAGTGTTCGATTTAATTATTCAATACAAAAGGGTTCACACTCACTTTCGATAAACAAAATCTAACCTTTTTTTTTTAAAAATGAAAAAATAATTTTGATAAACAATAATTTTAATAAAACTTAATTATTTTTGAGATTTTGTTAAAAAGATAAATATTTTTAGGTGGCCAATCACACCTTACAAAAAAAAAAGATTGGTGGCGACTCCTTTTGTTTTTAAATGTTTTTCAAATTCGTCGAGCGCGAAGCCGTTACGACAGCTTGGCGACTCCACTGGGGACGCTTTTTGAGGGTCAAGCCATTCATTAATCATGTTTATCTAAAGTTTTAATTTAATAGTCTTGATTGATATTTAAACTTAATTCACTTGGATTTTGAAAATAATTTTGTTTGCATTTTGCTTTTCATGTTTTTTATTTTATGTTTTATATTTGTATATATTTGTTGTTAATAAATTGTTGAGGCATTTAGGATAGAGATAATAATTTAATTTGAGTTTGACCTGTTTCCTCATACACACATTTGCACTTGCATCTACATAACATGATCTCTATACCCGAGTTCAGTCCTTTTTGGGAGGGAGTAGAGTACCTTTGCTCTCGTGAGGTAATCACCTCCGCAATGGCAAGCGAAATACTCCCACTCAAATCTGTTCCTTGCTAGTCCAGTGTGGATGACAGTGAGGTGCAATTTGAGAACCTTTAGATATTTACAAGTCCCAACCCAGCATGTAAAAGGTCCTAAGAAGCCAATCCTAGCTAGAGCCACGTCCGATTTTTGTAGAAATTATCCTGAAATTAGGACACATGAGGGAACATTTTACTATATTTTTTCATATCATAACTCTAATAATTTTTCAAATTCATACTCTCACAAAATCAAGAGATATTTGTTTTCAAATAAAATTTTACAATTTTACGACTTTAAAGAATAAAACAAAGATTTATTCGGTTTTTCTTCCTTGTCAGAAATAACATGAAAATATTCCTTCATTCTTTAATATAATTTGAAAAATAACAATAATGTTTTTTTATTTTTTTAAAACTAATGCATAGATATTAAAGAGAAAGAGGAATTTTGATGAGAAAATAAAGGTAAGTGCATTGTCACATTCCTTTAAAAATAGATTAAATAAAAAAGGGAAATTAAAGATAATAAATTGTGGTGTGAAAATAAGATTTTTTTTAAAAAAAAAGAAGAGAAAAAAAGAGAATTTATTCTTTAAAAAAAAAGGAGGAGGAGAAATCATCAAATTCTAAAATGAAAAAAAAAGAAAGGAAGAAAGAATTCATTGAATTTAAATGAGAAAAAATTTTTGATTCTTTTATTCTTAAATTTTAGCATAACATATCTCATTACATTAATACATTCACATAACATAATAAGGAAGATATTTGTCTTTTTGGGTTAAAGGAGGTCAAATAAATGGGAGATCAATTAGAAGCTAGACTATTTTAGAGAATAATCGAGAGGAGTTTGGACATGATATACGAGAGATGAAAGGGAAGCTAGTTAAGATAATGTAGGTGCTTGAAAGTTTTGGAGAGGCTAAATTGGTTCATTCTCAAGGATCGCTGTTGTTTCCAGAACGACTACATGTTGAATCATCAGCAAGTGGAGACCAATCGACTTTTCATATAAGGGATTGATTGATGCAAAGTGCTCGATATAAGGGAGGTGGTTAATCAAGGAACTGCTATGCTTGATTAGAGTTTAGAAAGTGAAAAAGGTGGCAATTGTTGTGAAATTTGTTTTTGAAGGATTCGGAATGTTGAGGGCACTGGAATAAGGGAGAGTTAGTAAGGAATTTTGAATCTTATAAACAATTCCTATGTGAATATGAATGTTACAAGATTTTATATAGGTTTGCATTCACTTCATTCATATGTGCATGATACGATTTTGATAGAAGAATAATAAGGCTAACAATAACTGTTTCCTTAAAGAAAAAAAGAGAAAAAAATATAAAAAAAGGGAGAAAGAAAAATAGTGGATCAAAACAAAGGAATGGTCAAATGACAATTTTCAGTTTATAATTTTCAGTTTATAATTTCCTTTTTTTGCTTTTTTAGTATACAGCTTGTGATACTCTGAAATAACAACAAGGTTGAATTTTCTTTTTATTTCACAATTTCCATACAATAAAAGCTTCATATTAGCATGGCAAGCATGACATCTAATTCGGGATTATGACAGATTAGGTGCCAAGTGGCTCGAACATTGGAAAATTTTGGAAATAGTTTTGGACTATGGAAGAGATAGAAATGAGTCGAATGGAAAGAATGGAAAAAGCTCAACAAGAGATGAGAGAGCAATTGTCACAGATGGCAGGTTTGTGGGAGAAGCTGAACAATGGAAAAATGGGACAATTAGCTACTCAAGAGGGGCATCGGTTACGAAACGCTGAAGATTCCTTTTGTCCACTCAACATTAGCTCACGAGAAACCCAATCATCTCAAGAGCCACAAGCAATGCCCACCGAGGGTTATGTGTGCCCTAATATGCCGTCTGCAGTCGACCCTAGTCAGTTTCAAGGGCATGCAAATCCCACCGTGAAACCCCTCGAATCAATTCATGTTGCCAATCTGGATAGTTACAAAGAGCAAGGGATGCCACGAGTGGAAGGAGGCTCAAGTTCCCAACAAAAGATAGAGCTTATAGAAGAAAGACTTCGGATTGTTGAAGGAATGGATTTTCATGGATTTTTAGATGCAGCCAAATTATCTGTAGTACCTGGTGTGGTCATTCTGTTAAAGTTTAAAGCTACAAAATTTGAGAAATATGATGGGACCACTTGTCCAAAGGCCATATCACTATGTACTGTAGAAAAATGGCAGCATATGTGCATGATGACAAGCTGTTGATCCATGTTTTCCAAGACAGCCTTAAAGGATCTGCTGCTAGGTGGTATACACAATTGGCTAGGGGTGATGTTCACTCATGGGAAGATTTGGCAAGGGCTTTTATCGCCCAATATAAGCATGTTGTGGATCTGGCCCTAGATCGTTTATCTTTGCAATCCATAGAGAGGAAAGCTACTAAAGGCTTTAGAGAATATGCCCAGAGATGGAAGAATGTTGCCACCCAGGTCCAGCCTCCCCTCACGGAAAAAGAGACTGCAACTTTGTTTCTTAGTACCCTTCATGCACCATACTATGATAGGATGATTGGGAATGTTACTAAGAATTTCGCCGACATGGTGGCCTCCGGAGAGATGATAGAGAATGCAATCAAGAGAGGCAAGATCAAGATAGGTGACATGGCTGATAACAGACTTGAGGGAATGGAAGAAGAAGTGCAAGTTGTGACATTTGAGGGACAATTTCCCAGAAATCCCACTCCACATAATCCCTATTTGACTCACCCATCATACCGTCCAATCTTGAGTAGTGTCTCCTATGATCCTTATCTTTATTCACCAATCCCACAACTAGGATGCCAAGAAAATTCTTACCCTCCAACGATTGCTCATGCGCCCATCTTTATGCCTAGGCCAGTAACTCAACCTCCTCAACAATCAATAAACAACAGAAAAAGATCGAGAAGCAACCAAGGAAAAATTTCGATTCCAATCTCCAATCTTTTGCCTTTTTTGGTGAAAAACCAATATTTGGCTCATATACCTTTGAGGACAGCACCAAACCCATTGGCCAAGAGCTATGATCCGAATAGCAAATGTGACTATCACATGGGGGCAGTTGGGCATTCAACAGAAAAATGCAGACAGTTGAAGGAAAGGGTTGAAGAGCTCATCAATGGTGGAATCTTGACTCAAGAAATTATGGAACAGTGGAAGTCCACTTTGGTGTAGAGTCATGGCATTTTGGCAAATTAATCTGGAGGAAAACGAAGATTTTGAGATTTTGAAGTCTGTATTTTGTTGGAAAATGCTTGTTGTTTCCGTTGGCATAGGTGACAATTGTATGAGCACAACTTTTTCCATAATTTATTTTCCAATGGCATATGACGAGAATGTTTCTTTTCTTCACATTAATGATAAAAATGATTCCAAGAAAATTGGTGATTACTGTCAAAGATGAATGTATTAATTCATTCTTGGATCACATCTCAATAAAAGTTAAGTCAGTCGAGAGCCAAAAACCTAAATGGGGGCATAAGATTTTGAAAGTCGAATTTGTTTTCAATTTGACCATGATAGGGCTTTATTGTTAATGATTTTCAAGAAAAAAAATCTATTTGCAAAACTTTCTGAGAATTTTTTGGAAATCAATAACAATCTCAAAGATTCTGGATAATGGCGGTCAAATATGTGGCAAGATCATTTTGAAATACATTTCCACCTAAATTCTTGTACAAATCCCGAATTCTTCAATCTTGTACTCCCGAGATGCCTTTTTGCCCATGTTTTGGGGCAAGATAAAAAAAAAGGGCAAGAAAAAAGAGAGAGAGCCAAAGTTGAGGATTTTTCACCGTTGTCCATCTGTATAATACCTTGAGTCGCGCATCACCTCTTTCCTTAAATGAATTTTTGGTGTGTGAGGTCAACTTCTGTCATATTAAAGTGTCGCATTACAAGAAAATCAAAAAAAAGGAAAAAAGGAAGAAAGAAAAGGAAAAAAAAAGAAAAAAAGATGAAATTGATTGTGACACCATGCAAACATGATATTCAGATGATTTTCAAAAGCCAAAAGAAAAACTTGTCCTAAGAATTGCTTTTCAATGGAAGCATCTTAATTTGAGATGATGAATGGCCGTTTTTCATATTCCATTCTCAAATATAAACATTATCCTGTTGCTACCCTTTTTGAGCCTGATAGTTTCTTTCAAAATAAACCTCCTCCAAGGATCACCCTCCACACTGGGGGGCATGTGCAGAAAGTATCTTTTCAAAGAAAATAAATGATTAAGCTTTTGTTTTCGATCAAATAAGATTTACTATGTTTTGGAAACCTTTGTTGGCTCTATAGGCTATACCGAGAGGGGGGGTGAATCGGTTTTTCGATAACCTTAGGTTCGTTTTTCGATTCCTCTAAATTCTCTAGCCTATTTGAGTGATTTCTAAGTTCTCTAAGCTAGGCAATTATGCAATATAAATTCAATACAATAAATACAAATATAATTGCAAATAAGTAAAGAGAGTAAGGATAGAGAAATGTACGCAAGTGATTTATAGAGGTTCGGCAACTTTGCCTACGTCCTCTACCTTGAGACTCTCCCAAGGATTTCCCCAAATTCACTATCCTTGAATTTGTTACACTCCCTCTTTTTCTAGGCTAAAGAGAAACCCCTCTCTTTTTCTAGGCTCAAGAGAAACCTCCCTCTTTTTCTTTGGCTAAAGAGTAACCTCCCTCTTTTTCATAGGCTAAAGAGAAACCTCCCTTTTTACAAGGATTGAATTGGTTTACAATGGGTGTAATCAAAGAAGGCCTCTAAGTAGGCAAATGATTACAGAAATTAGGCACAAAGAAAAGCCTATACAATATTTGTGCTAAGCACTACAAAGAATGAGAGAATGATAGATGATGGAAACTTTGTAGCTCTTGATTTGTTGTTTGAGGCTTGTAGATTTGAGGAATATGAGATTTGAAGTTGCTGAGTGGTTCCCCTTCCTTCCTTTAGCTTCTAAGGCTCTATTTATAGTCCCTTAGATGGTTTGTGAACGTTGGTTGGAGCCAAAACAGAAACTAGCCGTTGTATCTCACAGAAACTAGCCGTTGGGGGCTTTCTGGCATAAAGGGATCGATCCTTTTCTTCAATCTTGCCTTCCGGGGCAATCTGCCAAAAAGGGATCGATCCCTTTCCTTAGGGGATCGATCCCATTCTTCCAGAATGGGTTTTTCCTGCACTTTTGGGTTAGAAATGATGTGGTCTTTGATCCTAATTCAACCCAAAACATATTGGCACTTTTGTGGGAGTTTTTCTTGAATTTCTTTGATGAAAACATTGTCCAAAAATTCATTAAGTGATTTTATAAAATATTCAAAACATTTATAAAGAATTAAGACCAATAGGGATGTATCATTAAATCATGGTCTTAATGTTTGATATGATCACTTGAAAATGGATTGAGAAAATCATGTGTGATAAGGCAAATTTACAATATGAATTAAACCATTAAAGCTTACTTAAGTTTTTGTCTTTTCAAAATATATATGGCAATTTAAAGCTAACAACCTTGGATAGGAATCAATAAAAAAGAAAAAAGAAAGAGAAAGGAGGAAGGATACATGTGAAAGTACACAAAGAAAGATGCTTTAAAGGATGAATAGGATTTTGAAAAAAAAAAGAGAAAGAAAAAAGAAAGAAAGAAAAGAAGAAAAGGAAGAAATACATGGAAAAGTAAAAAGAGAAAAGGTGCTTCTAAGCATGTAAATGATAGATGTCTATATGAAAAGAAATGATCCTTGGATTGATCACCTTCAAACACATTTTGGGCCTGTTTATCTATTCTTTCAGAACCCTGAACCATGGCCTACATTACGTACTTAAAAGCCTATTTTGATCAAATATGGATGCTTGTATCGAAGAGCTCTTCTTTGGAAGATTCTCGCCATTCTTTGGTTTGAATGAAATTTGAATTCTTGAATGCATGGTGGAACAATCAATCAAAAAAAATAAAAAAAAATAAAAAAAATAAAGAAAAGAAAACAAAAGAAAGAATGAAGCTCTAGGGTGAAAACCCGAAAAGGGCAGTCTAGAACAAACAATGAACTCTCAGAGCGACGAATCAAGCAATAACATGAATTGAAAATGTGGAAAAAGAATTAACAAGTGTTAGCTTTAAATTGCCATATATATTTTGAAATGACAAAAACTTAAGTAAGCTTTAATGGTTTAATTCATATTGTAAATTTGCCTTATCACACATGATTTTCTCAATCCATTTTCAAGTGATCATATCAAACATTAAGACCATGATTTAATGATACATCCCTATTGGTCTTAATTCTTTATAAATGTTTTGAATATTTTAGAAAATCACTTAATGAATTTTTGGACAATGTTTTCATCAAAGAAAGTCAAGAAAAACTCCCACAATAGTGCCAATAAGTTTTGGGTTGAATTAGGATCAAAGACCACATCATTTCTAACCCAAAAGTGCAGAAAAAACCCATTCTGGAAGAATGGGATCGATCCCCTAAGGAAAGGGATCGATCCCTTTTTGGCAGATTGCCTCGGAAGGCAAGATTGAAGAAAAGGATCGATCCCTTTGGTAAAAGGATCGATCCCTTTATGCCAGAAAGCCCCCAACGGCTAGTTTCTGTGAGATACAACGGCTAGTTTCTGTTTTGGCTCCAACCAACGTTCACAAACCATCCAAGGGACTATAAATAGAGGCTTAGAAGCTAAAGGAAGAAAGTGGAACTACTCAGCAACTCCATAACACATATTCCTCAAATCCTCAAGCCTCAAACAACAAATCAAGAGCTCCAAAGTCTTCATCTTCTATCATTCTCTTATTCCTTGTAGTGCTTAGCACAAATCTTGTATAGGCTTTTATTTGTGCTTAATCTTTGTAATCACTTGCCTATCTAGAGGCCTTCTTTGATTACTTCTCTTGTAAACACATTCAATCCTTGTAAAAGGGGAGGTTTCTCTTTAGCCTAAGAAAAAGAGGGAGGTTTCTCTTTAACCTGTAAAAAGAGGGAGAAGAGGTTTCTCTTGAGCCTAGAAAAAGAGAGAGGTTTCTCTTGAGCCTTGAAAAGAGGGAGTGTAACAAATTCAAGGATAGTGAATTTGGGGAAAATCCTTGGGAGCGTCTCAAGGTAGAGGACGTAGGCAAGGTTGCCGAACCTCTATAAATCGCTTGCGTACATTTCTCTATCCTTACTCTCTTTACTTATTTGCAATCATATTTGTGTTCATTGCTTTGAATTTATATTGCATAATTGAGTAGCCTAGAAGAACTTAGAAAATATCAATATAGGCTAGAGAATTTAGAGAAACCGAAAAACGAACGTAAGGTTAGTGAAAAACCGATTCACCCCCCTCTCGGTATTGCCTACTAGAGCTAACAACAAGCCTTGAGAAATCCTCGAGATATCCAAAGATTTTGATGTCATTTGATTGCCCGACATTTTTTTGAAAAAGTTTGAACCTTCCTTCTTGTAAATACTCTTCCTAAGTAGGAAAGACATCAATCATTCATGCCCGATCTTGACATTTGTAGAACGTCATTATTTGAGAATTTGAGGGATTGTCAAACCAAATTGAAAATATTTTGTTTCTTTTCTCATTCAAAATTTTGTTCAAAAAAGAAGGGAAGAAAAACGATGGTATTTTAAGAAAACCATTTTGAGCCAAGAAAGGAACCATTGTTTTTAGATAAGTGGCAAAGTATCCCCCAAACAAAACATCTGGATGCATCAAACTTTCAATTGTCCAGTTGAAAAGATCCGAATAGGATTTATGTCACTCATCTTGAAAATTAATCACTAATATTTTGAAAGAATCAAATATCACTTGTGAAATTTAGATTCAATTCCCTCCTGGAAAATAGTTATGAGAAAATTTTTCGTGCTTTTCATCAAAAGGCTATGATGTGAGTACAAGAAATCTGCAGAAATAAGAAATAGAAAGGAGCTTTCATGATCATGTTCGGGGCAAAGGAGACAAAAAAAGCAAATGATGTGCCTCTTTGGCAAGATAAGAAAGAGTTTTGAAGTTAGAAAATGTACAGGATTGAGTGCCATGCATTCATGCATACATACACAATATCATACAGCATCAACATTGAAAGTTTTTGTGTAAAATTTTGAGATTAAAACATGTTTCTCAAGCTGAAGACTCAATACCATTCAATCAAGATTTCAAAGGTTATGCAACCTTTTCTAAGAAAAAAAGAGAAAAAAAAAGAGAGAAGAAAAGAGAAGAGAGAAAAAGAAGAGAAAAGGGAAGAGAAAGAAAAAAGAGAGAAGAGAAGAGAAAAAGAGAGGAGAGAAAAAGAGAAAAAAAAAAGAGAGAAAGAAAAGAGAAGAGAAAAAGAGAGAGAGAGAAAAGAGAAGAAAGAAAAGAAGAGAAAGAAGAAGAAGAAGAGAGAGAAAAGAAAAAGGAGAAAGAAAAAAGAGGGGCAAGTTTACTCATGATAAAGAAAATTACAAATCCAGTTTTACCAGTGCCATGTTTAATCAAGATTAAAGTTTGATTTTCAGAAGATAAGCAAATTTCAAGTCCTCCGGGCACAAATTCAAAAATTTAAGTCCTCCGGGCACAAATCATAAGACCTCCGGGCACCAATTCTAAGTCATTCGGGCAAAATTTTTAAAGTTTCAATGCCTCTGCTGCAAGAGGAGCACTTTTCAGAAAAGGAATTTAAGTCCTCCGAGCACAAATTTAAGTCCTCTGGGCACAAATCTTAAGACCTCCGGGCACAAATCATAAGACCTCCGGGCACCAATTCTAAGTCCTCCTGGCAAAATCCCAAGTCCTCCGGGCAAAATTTTTAAAGTTTCAATGCTTCTGCTGCAAGAGGAGCACTTTTCAGAAAAGGAATTCAAGTCCTCCGGGCACAAATCTTAAGTCCTCCGGGCACAAATCATAAGACCTCCAGGCACTAATTCTAGGTCCTCCGGGCAAAATCCCAAGTCCTCCGGGCAAAATTTTTAAAGTTTCAATGCCTCTGCTTCAAGAGGAGCACTTTTAGAAAAGGAATTTAAGTCCTCCGGGCAAAATTTCCAAGTCCTCCGGGCATCAAAATTCAAACTTTTCAAGTAAAATACTAAGTCCCCCGGGCACCAGAATCAAAATCTCAAGTCCTCCGGGCATAATTCTAAGTCCTCTGGGCACCAATTCTAAGTCCTCCGGGCAAAATTAATTAAAGTTTCATCACCTCTGCTGCAAGAGGAGCACTTTTCTAGCAAGAACATTTAAAGTTTCATTGCCTCTACTACAAGAGGAGCACATTTCAAAAAAAAGAGGAAGAAAAAAAGAGGAATTTAAAGTTTCATTGCCTCTGCTGCAAGAGGAGCACATTTAAAAAAAAAAGGAATTTTAAAAGTTTCATCGCCTTTGCTGCAAGAGGAACACGTTTCAAAAAAAAAAGAAAAAAAGGAATTTTAAAAGTTTCATTGCCTCTGCTGCAAGAGGAGCACATTTCAGAAAAAATTTAAAGTTTCAAGGCCTCTGCTGCAAGAGGAGCACATTTCAGAAGAAAAATTTAAAGTTTTATTGCCTCTGCTGCAAGAGGAACACATTTTCAGAAAGGAATTTAAAGTTTTATTGCCTCTGCTGCAAGAGGAGCACATTTCAAAAAAAAAAGAGAAAAGAAAGAGGTTTTTTTAGGTTTTTTTTTTTTAAGTTTCATTCCTCTATTATAAGATGAGCATATTCCAAGAAGGAATTTAAAATTCCAATGCCCCTGTTGTAGGAATAGCAAAAAAAAAAGGGGGGATTAGGTCTTAAGTCGGACAAAATTGTTGTCTATTGTCTTTGTTCTATTCCTGATCCTCAGAAATGAGCAAAGAGGGGCAGCTGTAGACACCTAATTTTGTCCGAGTTTTTTTCTTTATATTTTATTTTCAAATTAATTAATTAATTAAAAGAATAAAAAATGACAAAAATAATTAAAAATTAAAAATAAAAAAAAGGGGAAGGAAAGAACTGGTGTCGTGCATGGCACCAGTCCCTGCCATGGCCTCTCCGGAGGCTGTCAATTCGCCACCCACTCCTGTCAGCCCTCCCTCACAAAGCCCTATTTAAAAGAACCTTACCAAAATCAGTAAAAAAAAAAACGGTTGACCCTCAATCCTCACAGAGCCAAAAAACCAAAAATCCGAAAACCCTCAAAATCCCTCACCAACGGGACACCACTGCCCTTCAACCCTTACAACCACCACCGAAAACCCAAAAACCCAAAGCTGAGACCTATTGCTACCAACCCCAGCATCACCTATCACCATTGTCATCATCGATCCGAACCATCATCATCACTGAACCCTTTTAAAACCAAGACAGCCCTTAGCACTACAAAACACAGACCCAAAAAAAAAAGAGAAAAAAGGAAAGATCCCGACAACCCAAAATCCCAGATCTCGAAACCGAGACCCCCAAAACCCTAGATCTCAAACTGCAAAAAACACAAAACCAAAAAAGAGGCCAACAACAACAAAAAAACCCAGCAGATCCAAACGTCCAAAATCATAAAAAAAAAAACAAAAAAAGGGGGAGGAAGCCGAGGGTTTCAACTTCAGATTCGTGAGGCTAGGTGATTTTTTTGGTGAAACGGATGCTAGATCCGGGCTTAGGAAGCTAAGAAGAATCGAAAAAGCGATAGCTTTTTCATTTTTGGCCACCGGCGGAGGTGGCCGGAAATCGCCTCGCCGGGAATCGCACAGAGAGAGCTTCAAAGGCTTTCTGTTTTTTTTTTTAGAGAAAGAAGGAAAAAGTGAAAAGAAAAAAAAAGGAGGCTTTTATAGAAGGTAAGAAGACCCGCGCGTGGACCCGGGATCCGCGCGCCCGACCCAGACGACCCGCATGCAAGCCGACCCAGTTCCAAACCCGCGAACCAACCCGATTCGCTCGCCCCCAGCTGACCCGGCGACCTACGCGTGACCCGGTCCGCAACCCGTCCGTGGCTTGCTTCAGCCTAGCAGGACCAGCCTACTTCAATAGGCTATTGGGCTCGGTTTTTAGGCCAATTTGAAAGGCTTCTTTTTTGAGTTTCAAGCCCAAATCCATTTTGGTAACATTTTTTCTTTCTTTTCTTGTTTGCTTATTTATTTATTTATTTATTTTGTTAATTTTTTTAATCGGAAAATTAAAAATTAAAAAAATTAAATTAAAAAAATTATTATTATTATTATTATGTTTTTATGGTTGTTACTATTATTATTATTACTACGTTATTATTATTATTGTGCTTTTATTATTGTTTTGTTATTGTTATTGTTGTTGTTGTTGTTGTTATTATTATTATTATTATTATTATTATTATTATTATTATTATTATTATTATTATTATTATTATTATTATTATTATGAATGCATGTCATAAAATAAAAGTTTTTGAAAAATTTTCTTCTATTTGCATTTTCATTAATTATTATTATTGATTAGAAGACATATTTAAAAGTAATGAAATTTAAATTTGAGCAAGTGACAAAATTTAAATTTCTGATGATGGGATGCTGCGGAAGTCACAAGTAGTGATTCCTTAACTGATCCTTAGGTGAAAGGAGTCGTACTAAATGTTGCCAAAAGATTGGAATATTTAGTATGATTTTTCAATAATTTAATTTTTTATGAAAAATAAAAATAAATAATTTTTTAAAAGAAAATAGAAAAAGGAAATAAATAATAAAATTTAAATTAAATTAAATGAAGTCCGATGATGGGATGCTACGGAAGTCACAAGTAGTGATTCCTAGCTGATCCCTAGGTGAGAAGAGTGGTACTAAATATTGTCAAAAGTATTGAGGTATTTAGTAAGATTTTTCAATAATTTAATTTTTTATTAAAAATAAAAATAAGTTTTTAAAAGAAAATTAATAATAAATTTTAAATTTAATTAAATAAAATTCCAATGATAGGATGCTACGGAAGTCACAAGTAGTGATTCCTAGCTGATCCATAGGTGAGAAGAGTTGTACTAAATGTTGCCAAAAGTATTGGAATATTTAGTGTGATTTTTCAATAATTTAAATTTTTAATAAAAATGAAAATGAATAAGTTTTTTTAAAAAAATAAAGAAATATAAAAGTAAATTAACAAATAAATAATGAAATTTAAAATTAAAAATTCATTTGCATCATATATTATTTGTCTGCATCATATGCATTCATAATAATTTTCGAAATAGGTGTGAGTCCTTCCGAGGACGAGATTCTATAGAAGTCACAAGTAGTGATTCTTAAGAAATCTCTAGGTGAGAAAAATTATTTTGAATGCTGCCAAAAGTATTGGAGTATTCGATTTAATTATTCAATACAAAAGGGTTCACACTCACTTTCGATAAACAAAATCTAACCTTTTTTTTAAAAAAATGAAAAAATAATTTTGATAAACAATAAAATGCTTCAAAAATGGAATAAAAAGGAATTAATTTTAAATATTAAATTAAGACCATTTTTATTAGAACAAAAAGGATAACACATGATTACTATGGTACCGTTTTTTAACGGGCGTCGTGGGGGTGCTAATCCTTCCACACGCCTAACCGTACTCCCGAACTCGATTTTTGTTTTCGCAGACCAAAATTGTCTTTTTAATAAAACTTAATTATTTTTGAGATTTTGTTAAAAAGATAAATATTTTTAGGTGGCTAATCACACCTTACAAAAAAAAAGATTGGTGGCGACTCCTTTTGTTTTTAAATGTTTTTCAAATTCGTCGAGCGCGAAGCCGTTACGACATATAAGTTTTGAGATTAGAGACGGATTTTGAGACGAAAAATTCGGTCTCAAAACTCATATATCTTTTTTTTATTATTTTGTTGAGTTAATTTGAGACGGAATTTTCCATCTCAAAATCCGTCTCTAATCTCAAAGCTCATAGATCTTTTTTCTATTTTGTTGAGTTAATTAGAGACAGAATTTTCCGTCTCAAAATCCGTCTCAATTATTAGAAATGGATTTTGAGACGGAAAATTTTGTCTCAAATTAACTCCACAAAATAGAAAAAAGATATATGAGTTTTGAGATTAGAGACGGATTTTGAGACGGAAAATTTCGTCTCAAAGCTCATATATCTCTTTTTTTTTTGTTGAGTTAATTTGAGACGAAATTTTCTGTCTCAAAATCCGTCTCAAATATTAGAGACAGAATTTGAGACGGAAAATTCCTTCTTAAAACGCTAACATTCTTTTTTTTATTTGGCTGAGGTAATTTGAGGCAGAATTTTCTGTCTCAAATTTCGTCTCTAATATTTGAGACAGATTTTGAGACGAAAAATTCCATCTCAAAACCTTAACATTCTTTTTTTTTATTTTGCTGAGTTAATTTGAGACAGAATTTTTCGTTGCAAAATTCCGTTTCTAACTTTAGAGATGGAATTTGCCACGGAAAATTCCGTCTCAAAACCTTATATTCTTTTTTTTTATTTCTTGAGATATTTTGAGAAGGAATTTTCTGTCGCAAATTCTGCCTCGAAATTTTAGAATCAGATTTTGCAACGAAAATTCCGTCTCAAAATCTGTCGAAAATTTAGCAGGATAAATACTGTTTACACGCGTCCCTTTAGCTTCGGAATTTGTGACGAAATTTATTCCGTTGCAAATTTGCAACGGTTTTACTGTAAAAAATCCGTAGCTAAATTTGTCACTAAAACTTTTTTTGTTCCGTCACTAATCCGTTGCAAATCTGCAAGAACTTGTGACAGAAATTTCTGTCTCAAAAATTCTGTCACTGAAAGTACAATTTCTTGTAGTGTATAGAATAAATAGTTTGACATATTCAAGTAATTTGAAAAAAAGGCATACATGATCTATATAAGTAGAACATAAAATTCAAAAGTTGAATTAAAAAAAAATAAATCGTATAAAAAATATGAAAATGTGTAAAACTAAATTAGTTTTACTTTTACATTAGTGTAAGTGAATCCATTCTCATATATGTATGTATGCATGCAAGCTTGCAAAGTGGCATATCATACATTTTGTATTCAAAATGAAATAATTATAAATTTATGTATCAATGATTTAAATATTTCATAATTAAATTTATTTAATATAATATTATTTTTTAAAGTATCAATAAAATATCAAAAGTAAATATAATTTTATCATAAAATAAAAAAATAATATAGATACATTTAAAGAACTAATGAATTGAACTCCTTTATAACGGTTATGAGTCAATAAAACGTCTCATAGATTTGACTGTCGTGCCTTCTAGCCCACATGTCATGGGCGGCTCAAACCATGTGGCGCCTTTATCGACTACCAGCATCGCTGCCATCCTCACTCCCAAACGAAACTAGGTCAATTCTTGTCCGTGTTTTATACGGAATCAAAAGGCAGAGAAATCTGCAATATTTTGTTGGCAACTTGGGTCCTATCACCTATGCCCGGTTCACATACAAAAGAGGGTAAATAAATTGCTCCTCTACAAGACTACATGACTATGCGCTTCTTTCAATTACATAATTTCAAAGGCAGGCTTCTTAATTTCTATGTCTGAGGTGAAAAACCGTCGAAAAAATCTATTTACAATGCTGCATCCTCTCTAGAAGCCTACGCACTAGGTATTAGGAGCATTGATTGTTACCAATGTTCTTGGGATTTGCATGCCACTGTGCACTGCTGCAACAGTAATTTAGGTGAAGTCAAAGGGGGCTTCTTATTAACCAGCTAGAGCCCCACTGCCGAGCAAGAAGAAACATGAAAGTCCCCCCTTTTCAAAATGCCCAAGATGATAAATTTATAGATGACACGCCATTAGACAAGTGTAACGCATTGATTGAGAGACAAGGTCAAATGCAGGTAGGCTAAGCCACTGCCTTTGAATTTAACACCATTGCCCACCTTCAACAGGAGAGATCGCTAGGCCAGCGAGAGGACGGTTGAGGGGTTAACAATTTTTTTTAATCAAAAAGGATATTCGCATTTTACTCTGAGACAGCTATTTAATCTTAGCTTTCTTACTTATTCCAAAAAGAAAATTAATCCGATCGAAGAGATTACTACAGAAAACTGAAACTATTGCGTACGAGAAATGTCCTATCTATCGAATACTTGTGGGAAAAAACTACCCTTTAGTTTATTCAACTTCCTTAATGTTAATCAAACGAAATATGCAAGGACAACCATAGGCAAACATTTGGTAGCACTCTGAAGACTGAAAATATGAAGTGGTGAAGCACTATTAGTACTAACACTGGTAGGAGCCGGATTCGCAGCTGCAGGAGATGGTGGCAACGGGAGTAAGTTAGCCGGAGCAGGGCTAGGGCTGCGGCTGGAAGCTCCATGGACGTAGATGTCAACCTTCTGGCCATATCTGCAGTGGTTGGGGAAGCCGCAAAGGAAGTAGCGGTGCCCGGGCTGGTCCAATGTGAAGGAATCGTTGCCAGAATAGTGGGTGGCTATTGGCATTGTTGCATTGCATGCTTGGTAATTTGGTTCTGTCACTTCCTTCACATCGTGAAAGATAGCATTATACTCAAAACCTGCAAAGTAATTTCGTTAATACCCTAACAAAGAAGCTTTATTTTCTTGGTAATGGATCTGTTCTGTTGCGTGCTTTAAAATTTTCTCTCAATAAAGATTTAGTTTTGTACAGTCTTAAACTAATGGATCAAAAAAGACAAACATGTGTTACTATTTGGCAAAAGAAAAATATAGAGTTTTGTTTTAAGTCTGACACCAATATTCAATATTGTCAAGGAGTAGAATCAACAAATGAAAAGAGGAAATTCTTTCAATTAGAAGCTTAAAGAAGAGCTTACGAATAGTGTCACCAACAGAAAATTTCTTGGAGGAGGCCCACTTTTGGTAATCAAACATTGGATGCCAACCCGAAGCATCACCAACCCTGTAAACAGCCCCAAAACTGACAGCAAAAGTAGCAATTATCGTCAACATGAACATTGCATTTTCAGTGGAACCCATGGCTAAACCACCGAAAAGGGGGATGAAAAGAGGGATACTGAAGAGAGACAGAGTGATTGACGATTTGACTAACATGGTCTAGGAAAATTTACCCTAATTACATCAAACATGATTGACGCCAGCTTAGGTAAAGAAACGACCATTTCGGGGAGAAATTTGTGAGGAGGATACGTTTAGGATATTTGCAATTAGTGCCTTGATGCAACGAATTAACTACGTACTTTAATGTTGCAAGCGCAATTAATCTTGATTCATATAGTGTAACTAGTTTGTGACTGGTGTAATGCATAAAATTTTCGATTTAAAAGCGTTTGAATATACGAAAGTTTAACTTAAACTTAATAATTTATATATTCAAAATAAATCTAAAATAATATAATATAATATAATATAATAAAAAAAATTATTTAAAATATTAGAATATTTTTAAAGTATTTTTTTGGTATAACCACAGGTATCTTATCCGTTTTATAGTTTGAAATTAATCTTATTCGAGTTGAGAGTAGTAAACGGTAAAACTTTTTTAACAGTGACGACTTTAAGATTCGAACCATATTCAAATATATGAGAAAGTGGTCCACTTTTACTTCTTTTAACCATTGACAGGTAAAATTTTTAAAGTATGATAAATAAAAATTGATGAATAAGAAAATAACAAATAATTTCATTCAAATATCCAAATGAAAAATCTTAAACAGACCCAAGGCCCTTTGACCTGCGATTTCTACTTCTTTGGTATTTATATTTTTTATTACTTATTTATTTTTTATTTATGTATTTATCAATCTATTTGTTTAAATTTTTGTTTTTATTCAAATTGTTTTATAGAACTGGAATATGATAGAAATCATGTGTTAGGAAATTTAAAATTTTTTGACAGAATAGATTTAATTTGGAAATTTAATTGTAAAATAAAATTAGTATTAGGACTTGTAAATTAGTAATTTAAATCCTTTTTAAAATCGTTTGTGGGGATTAAAGTTATAAATTATTAGAAATTTAAACGAGTTAATAATAAATTTTGGCTTAATTGAGCAGGTGATTGCTTAGAATTTTCTAGATGATAAGAAATTTTTCATGTTAAACTAAAGTGTCGAAGGAGGTAGAAAAACCTTTTATCAAGAATATCTCTTTATTCCAAATTCAAAATAAAATAAGATCAAATTCATAAAACATGTAAATAATTTATCGAATAAAATTAGGTTAGGGTTCAATCCTTAAATATTTTAAACATAAATAAATAACAATAAATAAAATTTGAAATAAATGAGAATCTAACTTATTATGAAATTCCTAATTTTGCAAGTGAGCGAAATTTGGAAATTTTGTTGGTAAGAGATTATATTTTTTAAATTTAATCAGAGTTTCGGGAAACGTAGAAAGAGATAATTTCAATATGATGGGTTTACTATTTATTTTCAAATTAAGAAAAAATTAAAATATTTATAAAAAATTTCATAAAATATTAAAAAATATTTGACGATAGAACCTCTAAATGAGCACAAATGGGATTTATAAATACTCTTGAGGTGAAAAAGTTGTTTAGGCATTCAATTATAATGTTGGAAGACACTTGAATACATTTTTAATACTTAAATGTAAATAAGATCTAATAAATTTTGAAATAAAGTAGGAATAAGAACATATTTAATTAAAATTACTTTAGGACAATTTATGATTAGATGATACTATTTTAGGATGGACATTATGAATGTGCTAATATTTTCCTCATACGCAACCATACTTTCGAGTTGAAACTTTGACACGTATATCAATCTTTATCAATAGTTTTGAATAAGTGTCTAATTACAACTAAGTTAGAATAATTGATAGCGACTTTGTCTAGTGGTTAGATTTTATGACTCAGTATGTTATAACAATATCTGAATACAAAATAGCAACATAATTAGTTAACAACTATTTGCAAAATTTTTCCTTATTTTGATAATATTCAATATTCTTTGTCTTTTTAGATGGAATTTGGAATAGGATTGGCAAGAACAGCAAAGAATTGGAGAGTGCAAATAGAGAAAAGAAAACCATGTAAGGTTCAAAATTGAAACCTATATATTTCTCATCCTCTGATGGAAGAAATTAACATCACAAGATAAATCTTGTTAGTTAAAAGAAATAAGTTCAAGCGGCACCCAATCATAGCGAATGGAAGAGTCTCAACGGGGAAGATCAAATGAAGAAGATGATCTACTAGCTAGGTTTACGAAACGGGTTAAGTCGATTTCTATCTCTCTTGCTGATGAAGAGAAAGGAGCGAATGATTCGGGTAAAATATCCTTTAAGGATATGTTAAAGGGTGGTTTGAATTCTAATGATATGCATGTTGCAGAGGATGAGTATGTTCCATCAAATCAGGATGATGTGATTTTTGTCTCCACTTTCGAGTCTTGGCCATGTATCACTGTGTCCGCGAGATACTGTGACTACATTTGGAGACCTTGGAGAAATTGTCTGATTATTAAACTCCTTGGGAGATCAATTGGTTATAGAATTCTAGATGAAAAACTCAAGAAGTTATGGAGCCCGAAAGTTGATTATGATTTAGTTGATCTGGGTGAGGGCTTTTTCCTCGTTAAATTCGTTGCTATGGAGGATCTGCATTTTGTCATTGAAGAAGGACCTTGGATTATTTTTGGTCACTATTTAACAATTATAAAATGGCAACCGGAATTTAGATCATGTTCTGCTTCGATTGACTCAACTGCTATTTGGATTTGTTTCCCAGAGCTCCCTATTGAATATTATGATGAGAGGATACTTAGGGCTATGGGCAATACAATTGGCAGAACTATTAAAGTTGACAAGAACACTAAGTATACCGTAAGAGGCAAATTTGCAAGAGTGTGCGTGGAAGTAGATTTGAATAAGCCTTTAGTCCCAAAGATCCAACATGACGGTAGCTAGCAAAAGGTGGAATACGAGGGCCTACAACTTATATGTTTTCAATGTGGTAGGATAGGGCATAACTGTGTCTGTCCTTTCCAGAATAGTGACAGAAAGGTGGAATGGCCATGGAAGATGACAGGCTTGTGGAGCACGCTGAAGAAAGGGGAGTGCCCGAAACGGTGGTGGATCAACAACCAGGAGATTTTGGCTCTTGGATGGTTATTCAAAGAAGGAAACCGAGGAAAACGATTGGACGTAATCCCACTAATTCAGGAACTAAAAATACGCTAGGATCTCCTTTTGAGGTACTTTCGGAGCATATCATAGGAGAGGATATGCATACTATGGTACATGAATATGGTATTGATAGACAGTTAATGCATGAAGTCAAAATGGGTGGATGCAATATGCACGGTAATAGGGTAGAAGGGCAGATGTGGAATGGGAAACAGAATATCACGATTGGAAATAGAGCTCAAAAAGTTTATGCAGACAAAAATGGGGCTAATATTTGCAGGACTGTGGGGGGCTCAAGTAATAATCTTTTAAGTGGGCAAAGTCCCAATGGGTTGCATGTAGATTTTCCTAGGGTCCAAAATTAGAATAACAATTTGGTGGTGGGGCCTAAAAGGGCATCTATTATGAGACATGGCTTTCAAAACATCGATTCAGAGGGAATTCAAGTCAGCATAGAAGCTGATATGTGCGTGGATAAGGAGGGAGCAGTGGAAGGCGATAAGATGAGAGTTGATTTGGATGTGGAAGATGATTCAGACTATTGTTTGCGAGAATCGCTAGATTTAACTATTTTTGGTACACGTGTTCTAGAAACACAGCTTGGGTCTTGTGGTTTTGGTGCAAATGCTGCAACAGTGTATGATGGTGTTGGCTAGGGAACCAATGCTCTTCCTAGGGAGCAGGATGATCTAGGAATGAATTGATTTGTTTATCTATGAATGTTCTTCTTTGGAATTGTCGAGGAGCGGCAAGTGGGAAATTTTTGCAGAATATGCAAGAGCTACTGCTTTTGTTTAAACTTGATATTTTGGTGGTGTTGGAATTAAGAATCTCGGGTGAAAAAGCTAGACGAGTTCTCAAGAAACTAAAATTTAGTCAATTTCATATTTTAGAACCTATTGGTTTCTTAGGAGGTATTTGGTTGTGTTGGGATGAATCTATGGGCAGCTTGAAATTGTTGCATTTAGATAGGCAAGTGATACATGTAGTGGTTCACCGATTAGGAGAGGATGACTGGGTTTTATCAGCAGTGTACGTTAGTCCTGTTTTGGAGATGTGCAGAAAGTTATGGGCTAGCTTGACGGATTTTACTAATGTTGACTTTAACGAAGTAGGGAGAAGTTTTGAGAAGAAAAGAGGTGCGAAAATAGTTGTGAATAGGGTTACGATGTTTAATAATATGATCAATTCTTGCGGTTTGATTGATTTAGGGTTTCTAGGGAAACGCTACACATGGTGTAATAATAGAGGGGGGAGAATTGAAGAGCGGCTGGATAAAGTCTTTGCAAATGGTGTATGGAGGCTTAAATACCCTGAAGTGATGGTAAAGCACCTTCCTAAAACTTACTCGGATCATTGCCCACTATTGTTGCAGTGTGATGCGAGGCTGCAGTGTGTCAAAGAAAACATGCCTTTTTGCTTTCAGGCTATGTGGATCTCTAATCCAAACTTTGATGAGGTGGTTAGCTCAAGTTAGGAAAAGGAGTCGAGGGATATTGTAGCTAAAACTAAGATGCTGGTCAGTGATATTAAAGTATGGAATGTTCTTAAATTTGGGAATTTATTTGGGAAGAAGAAACAATTGCGAGCTAGAATTGGAGGGATACAACGAGCGCTAGAACAGCATTGGTCGCATCAGTTAGAATGCTTTGAAAGATCTTTGGTCAAACAGTATAATGAAGTTTAGAAGCAAGAGGAGCTGTACTGGTTTCAAAAGTCTAGAGAATAATGGATAGTTGATGGAGAAAGAAATACTAAGTTCTTCCATCTATCTATAGTGAAGAGGCATAAGAGAAATAAAATTACCATGCTGAAGGATGATGTAGGCAAGTGGGTCGAGGATCAGGACTATTTAAAAAGAATGGTATGCAATTTTTCTAAACACTTGTACAGTGTTAATGGGGAATCAAGATCTCGTCTGTTAGGTGTACAATGTCCTTTTTTGGGTAGGGATATTTGGGATGACCTTGATCGTAACATAAAGTTGGAGGAACTAAAGACAGCACTATTTCAAATGAAGGCGTGGAAAGCCCCTGGAGTATATGAATTTCAAGTTGGTTTTTACCAAAGGCATTGGGAAGTGACAAAGGCTGATATACAGTCGAAGATCGGTGAGGCTTCGAACACTGGCTCTTTTAATCCAACATTGGATGAAACTCTAATAACTCTAATTCCTAAGATTCAAGCCCCATAATTGGTGAAACATTTTCGTCCTATTAGCCTCTGTTGCGTTCCTTATAAAATTCTATCTAAGGTGCTAGTGAACAGGTTGAGACCTTTTTTGAATAACATTATAGGTCCCTTGCAATCCAGTTTTATCCCAAGGAGGCAAGCATCAGACAACATTCCCATTGTTCAAGAACTAATCCATACAATTAAAAGGTCTAAAGCGAAGAATGGGCTGATTGGTGTAAAGATTGATTTAGAGAAGGCGTATGATCGTGTTCGTTGGGAGTTTCTTGAAGATACGTTAACAGATTTTGGTTTTTCAGAAAAGTGGAAAAGGCTGATTATGTTTTTTGTTAGAAATACATTTATGGCGGTTTTGTGGAATGGTGAGAGGATAGAGTCATTCAATCTTGAAAGAGGACTGCGACAAGGGGATCCTCTTTCCCCATATCTTTTTATCTTGTGCATGGAGAGACTCAGCCATTTGATTGAGGCTGTTGTTAAGGAAAGTTCTTGGAAACCTATATCTGTTAGAAAAGGGGGTCTTGTGTGTTTGCACTTATTATTTGCTAATGATGTTTTCTTGTTTGGCAGAGCTTTAGAAGTTCAGGTACGGCGAATGAAGGAGGTAATGGATAATTTCTGTGAGGCGTCGGGTGCAAAGGTAAGTTTTGAGAAATCAAAGTTATTTGTATCTCCAAGGGCTAACGCTTCTATGGCTAGAAGGGCAAGCAGAATTTTTAGCATTGGTATTACTAAAGATTTGGGGAAGTACTTGGGGGTACCTATTATTCATGGGCGAGAAACTAAGAAGACATATCAAGAAGTTGTTGATAAGGTTGGCTCTAAGTTAGTTGGTTGGAAAGCTCAATGTCTTAGTTTGGCAGGTAGGGCAACCTTGATAAAATCTGTAACTTCTTCTATTCCTTCTTATCAAATGATGACTACATTGTTACCCAAGTTGGTAAATGAAACTATTAATAGAATGAATAGATCTTTTTTATGGGGAAGATCATTGGAAAAAAAAGGGGCTACATTTAGTTAATTAGAGTGATGTTTGCTTGCCAAAAAAAAATTAAGGGACTAGGACTAAGGTGTATGGAAAGACAGAATAGGGCTCTATTAAAAAAGACAACTTGGAGGATGGTTACTGAACCTTCAAGATTCCGGGATCGGTTTTTGAAAGCCAAATATGCTGTACAGGGTGATTTAGTGCGTTATGCTTGTTGTGAAAGGAGAACGATGGTTGCATGCAGGGGCGGAGCTCCTTCGGGCCCAGTAGGGGCTTAAGCCTCCATTGGCCTAAATATAAAAGTTTTAATATTATATTTATATAAATAGTATTTTATATTTACAAAACTTTATTTAATATTTTTTTGTTTTATGTGCTTTAGTATTGATTTTTAAGGTTGAAAAAAATTACAATTTTATTATAAAAAATGTTTGAGATTCGAAAGTATAAAGTGTATCAATTAATTTATTCGTTATTGACATTAATATTAATTTTATCGGTTGTTACGTAAATAATACATTTTCAACTATGAATATGTTAACTTCTATTTATGTAATCGAATGATTAATTAATACTTAAATGATAAATTCAGATTTAAAAACATACTAAGAATAGTCACGTTTAACATGGTGAGAGTTTTTCTCTCTTTACGTCTCTCCTAGCTTTCGTCTACGTGAGAGTTAGATACTTTTAGTGTTTGATTGGAGTTTTCTTTTGAGTGCTTGTTTCTTGTCTTTTGTTTAATTGATTTTTGGTCAGCTTTTTGATTTGGCGGTGATGGAGTGATCTGTGTTAGACGATAGCTTGGAGGAAAAATGGGGTCGCCTTTCGCTAACAGAAGATTAAAAGCTGGTGGTAGTTATTGACAAGAACTGGGTTGAGGAGACGCTAGAGTTGGAAACTTTTTGTTTGGTTGGTAAGATTTTCACCAATAGATCAGTCAATACTGAGGCCAACCGGGATGTTTTTGAATGGATTTGGAAACTTTTGGATGCTCTAGTGATTAAAGAGGTGGGGGAGAATTTGTTCATTTTCCAGTTCCAAAGTAAGGAATCAAAAGACAGAATCTTCCTCAATCAACCTTGGTCCTTCAACAAAGCTCTTATGGTATTTTGTGAGTTTGATGGTTTAGTTAGAATGAATTTTGTTCAGATGGATTTTTGTCCTTTTTGGGTTCAAATCCATGGACTTCCTCTTGGTATGATGTGTGAGAAAGTAGGGATTGTATTGGGGGAGTCAGTAGGAGATGTGGAAGAGGTTGATACAAAGGGTGATCATACTGCATGTGGGTGGTTCCTTCGTGTAAAGGTCCTTATCAAAATCCGTAAACCTTTGAAAAGATGCTCATAAGTGAAGTTGGTAGATGGGAAGACTGTTGTAATTATATTTTGCTACGAACGACTACCAGATTTTGTTTTGTATATGGGAAATTGGACCATTTGGAGAATGCTTGTGATATTGCAATTAAAATGAAGGAGCAAGGTAAGGTAACCAGAGAGCATGGCGTCTGGCTATGAGCAAGTACTCATAAAAGTTGGTTTGCCAAGGGAGATTCTACCTTGTATGGATCCAAAAGTGGCCAAGATATTAATGTTCCAAGACGGATTAATTCGAGTGTCGAGTCAAATAGTCGACAGAAGGGAAAAGCAATGGCTGTTCCGATGATGATTGGTGGTGGTACGGCGATACACGGTGGATACCAGAATACAATAGTGTCGTGCGTGCAGCTTAGAAATGCGGAGCAATCAAATAAGAGTCGTAGTTCTATACGGCCTACATTGTTGGATTATGCCCTTAGAACCATTCATTAGATGATTGACTTTGGCATTTTTTTTATGTATCATGACATTTTATTTATTATAGTTCATTATTATATTTGTCTTATAACTGCGTAATGTAATCTTATATGATAATGTCCTTAGAATAGTAATAACACACTATTCTTAAAATATCCCTAGTCAAGTATTATTGTGAACAAGGATAACAATGATACGATAAGACTAGTATGTGGTTGACTGATGACCATTGTCATGGATATAGGATATCAAGTCATCACATAAGTACATGTTAGAGAACTATGTACTGGATCGACCCTCCATGAGAACGCTACATGGATTGTTATATGAGTGTCATAAGCGATTCTCATAGTGATGATGGTGTATGTGATCCTTTGACTTGAGATCATCAGAGATCCCAACATAGAGAATTGCATACTTTAATGCTGCTAGATGTCATTCGTAACAGGATGGACTATAAAGGTAGTAATTGGGTATGCCTTGATCTATGTAGAGGGATGTTGAGTGATCAAGATAGGATTTATCCCTCTTATATAACGAGAGTGATGTCTTGGGCCCTTTGATAGAGTGAGACTAAGAAATGCATGGCCGTGCTCGAATAAGTCAATATGAGATATTGATTTTATTTGTTTAATTAGTCTACTCAGGAATCAAGAAACGCTTATTAGACTATACAAGTGTGACACATTCCATGACTTGTGTCTAATCAAGACATCAAATGATAAAGGGATTAGACTACACGGTAACATCTATCACGAGTAAGGTTATGTCGAGTCATTGACATTCTCGTTACATGGGTAGCAATGATGTGTTGCTAGAAACCGCTCATTGCCTATGACAATTTTGTCATTGCCATTATTTTGAGAACCTATTGGGTCGCACACTTAGAACGGATCAATGAGGAGCTTAATTAATCTTATTCTGAATTGGATTAAGGATATAACTAATCCTATTCTGAATTGGATTAAGGATATAACTAATCCTATTCTAAGTAGGATTAGAGTTCTGTTTGACAGTAAATTTTAGGGTAAATTTACTGCTTATAAAAGGATGTTTTGTGTTTTCCAAAAGAGAGCCGCACAATAAAACAGAAAACAAAATATTCTTTTAATCGAAGCTAGCAATTCGGTTATAAGAATCAAAAACGCTTCTTAAGGCTTCTGATCGTGAGACGTTCAAGAGTCGTGAGATCCGTTCGTGTGGATACCATAGAGGCAGGAACAAAAAGTTGTTGCTTGTGACTCGACCAACGACAGAAAATCAGAGAAAACGTTAGGTAAAATCTCGAAACCCTAATCAGGCAACTCTCCGAATCGATCCTGGTGGAGGCTGAATGATTTAAATTCCGCTGCGTGTTTGTTTCGGATTCCTTCACACATTGCATGAAAAGCTGGAAGTCTCTCCACTTCTGTTTGAATCAGGACTAGTGACTCCTAAGGCTACAGGGAAGGAGCCAATAAATGAGGAAGGACATGTGGAACCCACGCAAACTCTTTTAGTCAATGTCCCAGTCCATGAAGGAGATGTTACTTTTGCAAGAAATTCCGTTATTGGTACAACTAGTATAACAAGAAGTGGAAACGAGGCAAAACAAGGAATTTGAATAAATGGTAGTATAGGAAGGACCAATGTCTTGTCGGACAGAAATGAACCCAGTGGGAGCAAATAGGAGATGGCAATGGACATGCTTTTGGTCAAAAGAAGCCTCGTGAGTTTGGTGCTCAGGTGGGTCAGAACAATGATAGTCTTCATGCAAAATTGGAAATGGCGGAGATTGGCGAGGAAGGCTAATCCTGCTAGTCAACATGAGTTGCCTAAGTTGGAACTGCCGGGGATTGGGGGCATCCCGAGCAGTTTATGAACTGACCAGATTGGTCAGAATTCATAGGCCCTTCTGGCTTTTTCTTTTGAAAACTAAACGAAAAAGCAAGGAGATGGATTGGATTAGGGTAAAATTAGGCTATGACAATATGTTTTCAATTGATAGTGAAGGACGAAGTGGAGGATTGGCACTGATGTGGGGTGAAGAATTGATGTAGTAGTAGGTGGGCAAGAGTTTAGTGAAGCTTTGAGATTTACAAGTTTTCTATGGGAACTCGGAGACCTTTCGCAGATCAGAATCATGGCTTTTGTTGCATGCTTTGAAGGATAAATTTCCTTTTTTACCATGGCTTTGTGTTGGTGATTTTAACGAGGTACTATCTAATGAAGAGAAATTTGGAGGTAAGATTCGTTCGGAATGGCAAATAGCAGATTTTGGAAGGGTCATAGATGAGTATGGCTTTCAAGTGGTTCCCTCAAATGGACCACAATATACATGGTCTCGGCACCTTGATGGTGGTATAATTTTGGAAGTTTTGGATAGGGGCTTTATGAATGGTAAATGGGCTGATCGTTTCCCAACAACGAGGGTTACACATCTAATTGCTACAACTTCTGATCATCTTCCCATTCTTGTCAATTTCGAGTCTAATTCAAATCCAACTAGTAGGAGGAGAAAGCCATTCAAATTTGAAAACATGTGGACTGAAAATGGGTGTTGTGAATAGAACATTAAGGAGGCATGGGGACAGTCAAGGTTTGATAGCTTGGAAGACCTTGTAGGTGGTTTGGCAATCTGTGGGCAACAATTAACTTGTTGGAGTAAAAGGGAATTTGGAGACTTTAAAACTAAAATTCAACAGTTACGAAAGAGAATGCAAGAGGTTAGCCTAGATTTAGCAAGCTATGACAGGGATAGGAAAGAGCTAGAGATCTTGTTATATATGGAGGAGGTATGGTGGCGTCAAAGATCAAAGGAGTTGTGGCTCAAGGAGGGAGACCGTAATACTCGGTATTTTCACCAAATGGCGTCCATGCGTAAAAGGATAAATAGTATAACTCGTTTATAGTATGGGGATGGTATATGGCATGAGGATCAAGAGCAAATTGGTAGAATTATTCTTGGCTACTTCAATTCCATATTCACGACATTTAATCCCTTGAATGTGGAGGAAGTCTTGGGAACGGTGAAACGAAGACTCTCACAGGACATGCGTAGAAGTGTGGAGAAGGAGTATACGGTGAAAGAAATCAAAGAGGCGATGCATCAGATTAATCCTAGTAAGGCTCCAGGCCTTGATGGTATGACTGCTAGGTTCTATCAATGTTATTGGCATATTGTGGGAGATGATATTACAAAGCTTTTGCTGCAATGTTTAAGAGGTGAGATTACCCTGGAATCCATAAATCATACTAATATTATTTTGATTCCTAAGGTTAAAGCCCCAGTGTCGATCACGGATTATCGCCCAATTAGCTTGTGCAATGTGGTGTATAAAATTTTGTCGAAAGTCATTGCAAATAGACTAAAAAAAATGCTGCATATTTTAGTAAGTGAAAACCAGGGAGTTTTTGTGTCGGGAAGAATGATTTTCGACAACATTATGGTTGCTTATGAAACTTTCCATTTCATGAAGGAGAGGAGGAATGCTAGAGAAGGCTATGTAGCTTTGAAGTTGGACATGAGTAAGGCTTATGATAGAATGGAGTGGGTATTTCTTGAAGGAATAATGCGAAGGTTGGATACGTACTGTTACTTATTCGGTAGTTATTAACGGACAACAGTATGGAAGCTCTTGTCCGACAAGGGGATTGAGACAAGGAGATCCATTGTCTTTGTATTTATTTCTTTTATGTGTGGAAGGTCTATCCAGCCTCTTGACTGATGCAGCAGGCAGAGGTTTGTTTAAAGTTATTGCGATACGAAGGAATGCTCTTAGAGTGTCGCATCTTTTGTTTACAGATGATAGTTTATTGTTTTGCAATGCCAGCTTAAGAGCTTGTTCGTCAATTCTCCATTTACTTCATTGCTATGAAGCAGCATCGGGACAAAAGGTAAACATTGAGAAATCTGCTATAGCGTTTACTAATAATGTAGCCTCCTCTTTGAAAGCGTATATTACCAGGAAGTTAGGCATTTATCGAATTATGGAAAGAGAGAAATACTTGGGTATTCCGCTTGATTTTGGAAGAAACAAGTTAGCTGTATTAGGTTCTATAAAGGACCGGGTGTGGCATAGAGTACAAGGTTGGAAAGAGAGGCTCTTATCACAAGCTGGCCGTATGGTGTTAATTAAAGCAGTTGCTCAGGTTATGCCTATATATTTGTTAAGTTGCCTCGAGGTTCCTGCGAGTTTCCATCATCGTTTGAATATGATGGCAGCGGGGTTCTGGTGGGGTGAAGGAAAAAGCAATAAAAGGAAGATACACTGGCTAAATTGGGAGAGGCTATGTAGCTCTAAATTGGATGGGAGATTGGGATTTAGAGACTTTGAGGCATTTAATTTAGCATTGCTGGCTAAGCAATGCTGGCGTCTTGTTCAGAATGATCAATCCTTGTGCTATAAAGTTCTAAAGGCTCGATATTTCCCCGAGTGTTCATTTTTGGAGGCAAAATGGGTGGCAAATTCTTCTTTGCTATGGAACAGTTTGTTGGCTGGGAAGGAAGTATTATCAAGTGGCTCATGCTGGCGGGTAGGAAATGGCAATTCAGTTGATGTATGGAAGGACAGATGGCTTCCAAAGCCACCCACGTATAAGGCTATGGCAACTGCAGGACAGCAACCAACACCATTACGGGTGAGAAGTCTTATTCTTCAAGATGTTATGAAGTGGAATGAGGAGACAATTTGAGAGATCTTCTTACCAGAAGATGTGGATTGTGTGTTGAAAATTCCATTGTGTAGATTTCAAATGAGGGATAGACTAATCTGGAATGAATCGAAGATGAGTCAATTTACTGTGAAGTCAGCTTATTGTTTATCACGGAAGTTATTGGGGAGAAATTTAGCCTCTATGGAGCATAGAAAACTTGTCTGGAAGTTGATATGGGCAGCAAAGGTTCTTCCTAAAGTCAAACGATTCATGTGGAGACTGGTTCAACAGATTATACCTACTTTTGTTGCGTTGGGGACAAAAGGAATTATCACTAAGAGTAGATGTCCTATATGTGGAGTAATGGAGGAAGAATGGCATCATGTATTTTTTCAATGTTACCTTCGCAAAGAGATATGGGGAAGACTTTCCCTGGATCTAAATGATAGGACATGGGGAAATGATATTTCGGTGGAGGATTTTTGGTCTGACTTGTTGGCTAACCTACTACAGATGGATAGATTGGAGGAGGTACTTTATATGTTTTGGTCTATTTGGGAGAATAGAAACAAGTGCTACCATGATGGGGTATGCTTGACTGCTGCAGCTGTTATACAGAGGGCTAATGGATTGAGAATCGTAGCTTTAGAAACTTGTAGAAGGCCAGCAGAGGTTAGGGGAGATGTCCTGCTAAGGCAAAGGTGGTGTCAGCCAGACAGGGGCATAATTAAATTAATGCGGATGCATCTATACACGGACAGGATGGAATTGCAGGTCTGGGAGTAGTTGCATGTGATCATAACGGAAATATTATATTTTCAGCATGCAAAAAGATGCAGCAAGTAGGAAAGGTACTGGAGGCTGAAGTTCATGCAATTTTATGGAGCCTAGAGATTGCTAAAGAATTGAATCACAGGAGGATTTTGATTGAAAGCGACAGCTTAACAGCTATTACTAAGAAGGTAGACCTTTCTTTTTGGGAGGGTGGTAGTTTAATTTTATCTATTCAGCATTTAGCTTTATGTTTTGAGTTTTGTGATTTCTTTTATATTTCTAGAAATGCAAATACTCTTGCTCACTCGTTGGCAAGATTAGCATATCAGGAGGAAAACCAGTCTATTTGGATGAATGTACTGCCTAACATGATATGTAATCCAGATTTGCGTTAATGAAAGTTTTTCTTTTATAAAAAAAAATGATAAATTCATTGCATACCTTGAAAAATATATGTTTCAAAATATTGATAACGAAACTATTTCAAAATATAAAATCATGTTAAAAAATTTTAAACAATTATTATTAGATACATTGAAGCTCCCACTAAATAAATTTTTTAGCTTCGCCACTGGTTGCATGGTCAAAGTCTTGGAGAGATTTGATGGAAGCTTGTAGAAGTCTAGCGGGGGCCTTAGAAGAAGAATAGGTAGTGGCGAAACCACCTTTTTCTGGACCGATACTTGGCTTGATAAACCATTGATTGACGTTATGGTTGAGGATTCCATAAACATAGATGAATCGTTAAAAGTAAGCTTTCTAGATTACCGAGGTAACTGGGATTCTCAACTTTTATTCACACGTTTGCCATGTGATGTTGCTTTGAAGGTTTTGGGAACACCTTTACCAAAATTGTCTTGTCGGGAGGATAGATGGGTTTGGGGACATACTGGTGATGGGATTTTTACGGTAAAGTCGGCCTATCTAGCAGAACTGATTCAAGATTTAAACAAAGAAGACCAGCATGTTGACTGGTTATGGAAAGCTCTAGCACCCCAAAGATGGCTTCACTTTATTTGGTTGGTGTGGAGAGATTGAATAGCAACGAATCAATTACTATACGATAGGGGATGTGTTAGCTCTAATTTGTGCGAGTTATGTAATGGAGCGAGAGAGAGTACGCTGCATGTTCTCAGGGATTGTTCTGCAGCAGTAGCAGTATGGACTAAATTGTTGGTAAACCAAGATATGGTTTATTTTTTTCAAACTTCGCTATCGGATTGGCTGATGAGTAATTTGAGCAACAAAGATGAATGGAGTTTAGAGAATGTAGTTATGTAGATTGGAGGTGTGTTTTTATTACAGCAGTACGGAGAATTTGGTGCATGATAATTCTATAATTTATAGAATTATCATGAATTTAATAATATAATTTATCTCTAAATCATTATTATTAGATTCAAATCCCTAATTTATCTGTTAAATTTCTCTCAATGATGTAGGAACTCCAACTGATAAAGAAGTCAAAGATGTGAAGGATTTCAGTTCCAAATTTCATTCAAACACAAGACTTTGTTGATAAAGCTTCATGCATGGATATCTCTACTTGCTGCCAAGAAAGATAAATTGTTGCATTTATCTTTTATGAAGATAAATTATCAAGATGGACTTTTTGCTAAGGATAGAGATAAATAAGGGAGTTGATAAAAGATAAATTTTCTTTGAAGATAAAGATCGAGCCCCATCAGCCAAGATTTTGAGCTAATCATCATCCCCACTGCCTCTATAAATAGCCAGCTTCAGCACCATGAAGGGAATCCAATCCTACTAAGGGAAATAGAGTAGTTTAGTTTTATTCTCTTTGTTTTAGTTTTCAAGTTTTCATCTAAATTTCTTTTGATTTTGCAATATTTTAGAAGTTTTGATTTAAATAAAGATTTTTTTATTATTTTCACTTTCTTGCTATTTTAAATACATTAGTGTTTTGATAAAAAGATTCTTTCGATCGTTTGAATAAAATTAGGGTGTGAAATTTTAGTACTTAGTAAGCAATTCACAAATTCAATCCTCGTGGGAACGATACTCTACTCATCACTTTATTACTTGCTACGGTTCGTACACTTGCGGTACACTCATCGAGAATTCGGTAACAAGTTTTTGGCGCCATTGCCGGGGATTGAAGGATTTGTTTTGCTAATATTAATACCAAGCATACCTAGTTTTAATTCAAATATTTTTTTTATTTTATTTTTCTCCTTCCCTGATACTAATATCTTCTCTTGTTATTTTTGCGAGGTACCATGGCTTATCGTGCTGAGCCAAGAACCATGGGAGACTATGCAAATCCTTCGTTTTTCGAAATCCATTCAAGCATTAAGTTACCGAAAATCGAAGTTGATTTTCAGATAGATCCGAACATCATCATGATGATCCAGAAGTCGATTCAATTTGGAGGGTTGCCCAATGAAGATCCATGCAATCATATAGTCAAGTTCTTGGAGATGAGTGACCTGTGCAGATGTGATGGCGTTACTGATGATGCCATTCGACTCAGATTGTTCAATTTCTCTCTTCGAGATCGGGCAGAAAGGTGGTTAAACGTACTTCCGCATCACTCAATCACTACATGGGATGATTTGGCTCGTAAGTTCCTTGCTAGATTCCTTTCACCAGCACTCATAGCAAAGAAGAGGAATGACATCTTGTCTTTCATGCAATATGATCTTGAGCCTTTTTGTGAAGCATGGGAAAGATTTAAAGACTTACTTCAAAGATGTCCTTCTCATGGATTACCCTTGTGGTTACAAGTCCAAGTATTCTACATTGGTTTAGGTGATCCTTCGAAGGCATGGATCAATGCAGCGGTAGGTGGAGCTCTTATGCAAAAGACTATTGAGGAAGCATATGATTTGGTCGAGGTAATGGCTTCCAATGACTACCAATGGTACTATGGAAGAGTTATGCCTGAGAAGGTCATCAACACTCAAAGTATAGATCCAGTTATGACTTCGACTTCTCAAGTAGTCACCTTGCCTGAAGAAGTCTATCAGAGTCCCTTTGTTGCTTGTAAGATAGGTGAAGGGAACCATGTTAGAGAGAGTTGTCCCGTGAGCTTGGATTTTGTCACCCCAGTTAACATTGAGAATCCAAGTATGGAGAGTCATCCGATCCATTCTTCGAGTTATCACAAAAGTCAACCATCAATTTCCTTGGAGCCACCGAACATAGTTGACTTTGAGTATCAAGTTCCATTGCAACCACCAGTTGAAGAAGTGGTAACTGAAGAGGTTGAGAAGCCTTTACCACCTGAGCTCATTATTGAAGAAAAAGTCAAGGTTGAAGAGCTTTTACCGTTAGTGCTTATTGAAGAAAAATGTGTGGTGGAAATAATTGAAATGGAGAATAGTGAGAGTGAGAAAGAAGATGAGCTTAAAATAGAAGTCCTAACTCCAAAAGTTGATGAGCAGTTATATGAGGTAGCCTTCATTGCTATCCAGGGCTATCTACAGGCTAATGACTTGGGCTATATATTAGAAAAAAGTGAAGACTGTAGAGCTAAGTCCTGTGAATCGAAGAATCTGCTCGAGTCTCCTACTAGGAGGGTGCATTATGTGCATCCATCCATATTTAGAATTTTTGAACCACCTTGAAGAATGACAGACATAGTCAGGCTGATGACTATAAATCAAGCGCTTCTGGGGAGGCAACCCCAGCATTTTATTGCTTTCTTAGTTATTTCTCTTATTTCTTAGTTTAGATATTTCATTCGTTGATTTCTTTTCTTTATTTTATAGGTGTCAGAGTCTAAGTTTGGGGGAGCGACAAAGGAATTTGGCAAGTTTTGCAGTTTGAGCTTCATTAAAAAAAAAAAAAATTAGGGGAGTTTCCTTTATCCTTTTCTTGAATTCTTGAATTTCTTACACATTGAGGACAATGTATGTTTCAAGTTGGGGGAAGAGCAAAATTTTTATTTTTAAAGATTGAGCAAAATTTTTTCAATTTTCTTTTGAAATCTTTGCAAAAATTCTGTGCTTTAAAATGGTTTTTACCTTGAAGTGATTATATGCTTGCTTGATAATTCCTCGATATTTAACCATTGATTGAGAATGTTATAGCAATTTGAAATTCATGAATATGAGCAAAGTATGTGAATGAATTCTTTAGTGAATTATCTTTTTGATTGAGATTTTTCCAAAAATTAAATGCACAATGTTTTTATCATTGAAGTCATGCATATTTAGAGAAGATTTATGTGAATAGGAATAAACAATAGTCTTTAAAGTTTGTTATTTGTCTAGAATTTGTTCTATCATCTCTCAAGGCGAAATCCTAGAACACACTTAGCTAAAGAGGTGATTTAGGCCATCTTTGGACCGTTTGAGCTTTTCAAGACTACCATGATGTATTTTATCCTTAGTTACCCAATTTGAGCTTAAACATACCTTCTTTTTTTTGTTTTACCTACATTAATAATTAGCCTAGCCTATATAAAAAAAAAAAAAAAGTCCTATACCCCATTATATGCATGAGGACTATGTCAAGATATATTTAGAGCTACGCATATATGGAAGAAAGGGTGAAATTAAAAAAAAATTGAAAAAAAATTTTCAAAAAAAAAAAAAAAAGAAAAAAAAAGAAAAAAAGAAAAAGAAATTCAAAAAAAAAAAAAATCGAGTTGGGGGAATTATTTGAAAGCTCTTAAAAAGTCCAAGAAAAAGAATGCATGATTAGGGGTTAAGCCTAAAAATCCTATTTCTCCTACCTATTACCCTAGCCATACATTACAAGCTTATAAAGTCCTATTGATCTTTGGCTATGTGTGTCTACATTAGTGGAGAGAAGATGAGAAAAGCAAACTTATGGAAGATAACTATTCTTTTAGATCTTTTGTTACGTCATATTTATATAAATTTATCCGGATTGCATGAACTGAAATGAAGAAACATACACACACACACACGCGGAAAAATCCAATTGAATTGATACTCTCTTTTGAATGAGTTTATATATATTTAGCTAATGTTTATGAATTTTCATGGAGTTGTAATGTTTTCAAAATCTTTGGGGAAATTAAAGGGAAATCATTCTTGCAAGTGTATTTGACCTCTAGGTACATTTCTTTGGGAATGTTATTTTGCTCGAGGACAAGCAAAAATTCAAGTTTGGGGGTGTGATAATTCTATAATTTATAGAATTATCATGAATTTAATAATATAATTTATCTCTAAATCATTATTATTAGATTCAAATCCCTAATTTATCTGTTAAATTTCTCTCAATGATGTAGGAACTCCAACTGATAAAGAAGTCAAAGATGTGAAGGATTTCAGTTCCAAATTTCATTCAAACACAAGACTTTGTTGATAAAGCTTCATGCATGGATATCTCTACTTGCTGCCAAGAAAGATAAATTGTTGCATTTATCTTTTATGAAGATAAATTATCAAGATGGACTTTTTGCTAAGGATAGAGATAAATAAGGGAGTTGATAAAAGATAAATTTTCTTTGAAGATAAAGATCGAGCCCCATCAGCCAAGATTTTGAGCTAATCATCATCCCCACTGCCTCTATAAATAGCCAGCTTCAGCACCATGAAGGGAATCCAATCCTACTAAGGGAAATAGAGTAGTTTAGTTTTATTCTCTTTGTTTTAGTTTTCAAGTTTTCATCTAAATTTCTTTTGATTTTGCAATATTTTAGAAGTTTTGATTTAAATAAAGATTTTTTTATTATTTTCACTTTCTTGCTATTTTAAATACATTAGTGTTTTGATAAAAAGATTCTTTCGATCGTTTGAATAAAATTAGGGTGTGAAATTTTAGTACTTAGTAAGCAATTCACAAATTCAATCCTCGTGGGAACGATACTCTACTCATCACTTTATTACTTGCTACGGTTCGTACACTTGCGGTACACTCATCGAGAATTCGGTAACAGTGCAGTCGACGTGAAGCAGTGTTTAGTGTTGATGGTAATAGAGATTATGATGCAAATAAATTGGTGACTGATATTCTCGTAAGAGCTAAAGAGATTCAGTTGGCTTGGGGCATGAAAGGGCGAAAGTGTAGAGAAGAGAGATTTATTAGTTGCTCAGCACCGTCTGAAGTAATGGTGAAGATTAATACTGATGGTGCTGTCCAGGGCAATCCTGGGATTGCAGGAGCAGGGGGCTTACTAAGATCAGATTCAGGGCAGTGGATTGCAGGCTTCAGAGCTCACCTTGGCCATTGTTCAAACACAGCAGCCGAGCTTTATGCTATTAGGTTTGGTCTACTCTTGGCGTGGGAATTGGGGTGCAGATCGGTGATGCGAAAGCTGTGTTACAGATCATATAGGGAGCTGATGTTCTTTTACGCTCTCTTGGTTGCGTGATTGACGATATAAGAAAGCTACTCGCGAGACAGTGGAATTGTTGTTTGCAGCATACACTTAGAGAAGGGAATTTTTGTGCTGATGCCCTTGCAAAATCTGCTTGTGAGTTGGACAATGATTACGAGTTGCTTGAGGATCCTCCAGAGTTCTTACGTTCTTTGTTAGATGCTGGTGCACGTGGGGTGGCTTACCCGAGGGGTTTCATTTCACATTTAGCTTAGTTTTCGTTTAACTTTCTCATTGTAACCAAAAAAAAAAAAAAAGAAACCTATGTATTTTACTTAATTGAATATTTGTTGATTTAAAAATCCAAATATTACATACTAAAGTTATCATATAAAAGCATTCCCAAATCAAATACACAATAAAGAAAAATAAATACCCAAGCAAGAAAAGTTAAAAAAGCAACATCCCTATAAAGCAAAACCTAAAAGACAAGATGCCAGGAGACTCAATGCCAAGGAAAGCTTGGGGGAGAGAAGAGATGTAGCAATGCTTTGAGTTGGGTCAGGTGCCAAGATATCTGATTGTGGGTTTGCAGGCAACGAATCATATGTAAATGGGATTGGACTAGCTTTTGGACCCAAAGAAGACGGTGTGACCAATACGTCAACTTTCTGACCTACTTGGCAATGACCAGGAACGCCGCAGAGGAAGTAGTAGTGGCCAGGCTTGTCGAGCGTAATAGAGTCAGAACCAGAAGTGTAGGAGGCAATAGCGGATGTTACTTCACATGATTGGAAATCGTTGAGGTTCACTTGCATCACATTGTGAAATTGACTGCTGTACTCGAAAACTGCAAGATCAAGAAAACAGTGAATATCAAAAGTAAAAGGCTATGTAATAGAAAACATAGAACCGACACCAAGAAAGTAAAAAAGAAAATCAAGAAGAAAAAACATATATATGAAGATTGGTGGTTGATTAAAAAACTTACGAAGAGCAGTGTTTTAAATAGCGGCCGCAAAACAAAATAGCGGCCGCTATATTGCGGTAGCGGCGGTGGCCGCCACCGCTATTGAAGAAATCGCGGATGTGATTGTGAATCACATCTGTAACGGCCAATAACGACCGTTACAAAACGCTGTAGCAGTGGATAACGGCGATAACGGTCCGTTATCGCCGCTATCCACTGTTTCCGTTCACTAAATTAGAGTATAAGAAAAAAAACAAAAATCAGAAATTTATATAAACAGCAAATTTAAAATTTTTACTTTTGATTTTAGAACTTAGATCTAGATTAGAGAATGAGAGAAAGGGATTTGTGAAGGACCTGTGATTGTGAGGACTGAGGGGCGAGCATGATGGCGAGGGCGAAAGGCCTTGAGGGCTGAGGCAGAGTGGGCGGTGTGGGTACGTAGCAGTGGCGCGGTGCAGTGTGGGACCATGGGTGGGTGACTGAGCCGTGGGTAGGCAGTGGCGCAGTGCGTGGCGTGGCCATGGGCGGCTGTCCGCTATCGAAGAACTGGTGGGTGGTGGCTCTTGACTAGAATTCTGAGATGTGATTAAGGACGTGAGGTGAGGGAGGGACTGAGGGCCGATGGGTGGGAGGGGATGTTAGCAAATCAGGTGGCTTTTCACAGAATGGGGTCTTCTCCACTCTCAATCGGCTTCCCTTGCGATTCCAAACTTCCTATTTTAGTCGATCTCTAGGGCCAATTTGATAAACTAAAAAAAAGGAGAGTGCAAAGCACAGGAAAGAGGGCCTATAGACGTACAGGCAGAAGCAAGATAAGGAAACGACTATTTATGTTCACTGCTCGGGAAAAGCACATCTTGCTGCTTAGTAAAGAGAGTCAATGCCAACTATATTTGCCCTATTTAAAATTGAAATATCCTTCTTTTAATCCAGCGGAATATAGCCTTTTTTTATTACCAGTATTTGGCACTATACAATTCTAGCATTGGGTTTATTTTTTTTAAATATATGTTTTTCTTTTTGGTGGAAAATACATGTTTTTTTAATATGTGGTAATTTGCAATGGATTTTAAACTTTTAATAATTTTTTTGGATAATATTAAATGTTTAAGAATTAATATTAGTCATGAATCATGATAAAAAAATTAGGTAATCTGAATTTTAAAAAAAATAGATAATGTTGAATGTAGATTATTAATTTAATTTTTTAAAGTAAATTTTGTAGTGTAATTAAATATATGGTATTAAATATTTTATTGGTTATATTGGTATTCTATTTTCAATGTTTGTTATTTTTCAATTATCATAAGTAATTTTGTAAATATGAATGTTTTATTATAATTCAAAAAATTATGAATAATCTTTTTTTTTCACGTAAATAATAAACTTGAGGTATCATAAATTACTTTAAAAACTATAAAATAAGATTTTACATGATTATAATTACAATTATTACACTTTATATAGAATTGTGCAAAATTAAAAAAAATTCACGACCGCGATGACCGAAATGACCGCAATTACCACCGTTATGTCCGCAACCGCGATAAACGCAACGCGACCGAAAACGCGGCCGCGACCGCAATTTAAAACAATGACGAAGAGAGTCGCCAACATGGAAGGTCTTGGTAGAAGCCCAATTGTTATAGTCGATGAAAGTCCAGCCAGAAGAGTCACCGACCTTGTAAATGGCACCAAGGGAGACTCCAAACAGAGCCACCATCAAAAGGAAAGCCAATGTCGTTCTCTTAGCACAAGCCATCGTCAAAGCACGGAAACTAATTAAAAGAAAGCAATGAGTCGAATCAGAGCGAGAAAGCGCAACAGAACGAGGGAGGGAGACGAGAGAGCAATACTGCAGAAGAAAGAAAACTTTTGCGGAGAACTAATTGTGAAGAAAAACCACGCTGATTGTACAATATTTATAGAGGTTTTAGTCCACATCCTAGCGTGAAAAGATTTCCCATACCAAAAAGGATTTGCACGTAGATGCTTGAATCCTACGTCAATTACAAGATACATATTTTTAAGTTTTAATTAAATGCATAAACGTTATATACATTTCCTGTTATTTATTTATTTATTTAATTATTTGTTTTTTTGTTTGTTTGTTCCCAATTCCCCGTTATTTATTATATTACACTATGTATATAAATTTAATTTAAAAACTTTAGGATGATTTTACATGTATAAACAAAGAGAATAAATATTATATTACAATCATATTAAATAGTGAATTTTTTCAGAAAAACTAATAAAAATGTCATTTCTATTCTGGTCGTTTCAATATCTAAAATCTCTAAAATATATATATAGAGTTAAATGCAAAAGATATAAAGTTTATTTATTCTATTCTGGTAGCATGAATATCTAAAAGATACCAAGTCTAAACATGCATTTCATTATTAAAAAAAGATATGCTACTATTTGCTTTGAGTTAATTAGTGTTTGAAGTACAATTGCTTATATTGATACTTGTTAATTGGCTTGGCACTATCCAATAAACCACTAATACTTTTCCTAGACTTAAAAAAAAAAACCTAAATTTTAAATTTTAAATTAATTCTACTGGTTAGAATAATATTATAAATTAGACGAGAACATTAGTTGATCTAAATTATTGAAATTTTGTTTTATTAATATTTTTAATTTTTTTTATTTGTCCTTTTTCTTGTTTTTGTTTTACTTTTTATTAATAAAAGTATATGATAAAAATAACAAACAAAACCAAAAAAAATGAAACTTTTAAATATCCTAATCATATACGTATAAACTTTGCTTAATTAAAAGTTCAACCCAAAATATATTTAAAAAAAACCATTTAAACTGCAAATGAAGCTTTGGTTTAGTGGCAAAGAGTAAGCCTTGTGATTTTGAGGTTTTAAATTCGAGTTTCACCAAGTGTGAGATCTAATTTAGTTTAGTTTGTTAATGTTATTTGTTTAGTTATTGTTATTTGTATTTACTAATCAATTGAATGTAATACATTGATTATAATTGACCTATACTTGAAAATGGATTGGTGGTAAAAACTCCTGGTATATATATGTCTAGGATCGAAGGTGATGTTTTTAGAGCTATTGTGCATAATTTGTACTTCGGTCTAAAATTAAATTAATTCTCATGTAATTGCATTTGAAATTCTAAGATTTTTTTTTTCAAAAACTGTTTTGAAATTATTTGATCTTATTAATGATTAATTTGAATAATGGGCATTTGAAATTTGATATGCTAATTGAACTGAGTCTTCATTTAGGCTTTATTGATTGATTGGATTTAAAGATGCATTTGGGTTGTGGATCCTAGAATTAGAACTTGGACCTAATGATGTTAGAATATGTTTTTGAGGTAATTAATTAAATTTCATATTGTTGTTATTATTTTAGTACTTTTTCTTCGTTTCGGAATTATGGAAAAATAGAAAAAAAAGAAAAAAGTCAGAAAAATAAAAAGATTCAAACAAAAATCAAATTCAAAATCAGATACTATTTCATTCCGAAATTACAAAAGCAGAATCAAAGTCAAACTAAACAAGTAGCCTATGTAGGTTAACCAGAATCGAGGAAAGAAGATAAAGGCAGGAGAAGGAAAACTAATGAAAACACAAAGGAGTAGAAAAGAAGCAAAAAGATATTTTGTCTTAGAATCCAGAATTCATAGACAGTTAACCCAAAAATTAAATTAAAAGCCCAATTGATGAATTTCAAATCAAATTTGACAATTCTAAAAGTTAAATTAAATTTAAACTTCGATTAGATTGAATTCAAAACCTATAAGAAAACTGAATGAACATTTAAACTCAATTTAATTAAAATCATTTCGAAAATTCTTTCAAAGAAAATTTAAACTGAATGAATTTCAAATCGAATTTAACAGTTCTAAAAGTTGAGGTTAAACTACTGAAAGATTGTTGGTATTTTTAGTTGAGTCTTTGAATTTTTGACAGTAAAATGATGCACTAAATTAATAATAAGCTGTTTAATCTACTCATGCTTAGAGTAATTTTTTAGAAAAGCACTTCAACAAACAAAAGGAACAACTCTAACGAAATTATTCTACTCTTTCTTACATGGATTATTCAATGCCATATGCTCTCATCTTCAACCAAACAAAACTAGTTTGTAAGAAAATCTATGTTTTGACCTACTCTATCATTAAAATCATATACTTGAACAAAATTATTTTTATTTTGTTTAAAAGAAATTATAGCAATCACAACTTCTTTAGTACACAAGCATATTAATATAGGTTATTTCATCTATGTTCTTTAAAATTAACAGATCAGCAACCTGTTTTATAATCAATTTTTTTGCTCCTTTTGGGTGGAAAGGATAAAATTAAAAAAATGGTGAAGCATCTCTAAATGCAAAAGGACATAAGAATTTTTTTTTTTGCCAAAAGGACATAAGAATTAGTTAACCTCTATTTGTGAAATTTTCCCTTGTTTTCAGAATATTTAATATTAGTTGGTTTTTTATACGGAATTTGGAGTTGGATTGGCAAGAATCGCAAAAAATATACAGGCAGTGCAAATAGAGAAAAGAAAACAACGTAAGGTTTAAAATTGAAAGCTACGTATTTTACTTCATTGAATATTTATTGAATTAAAAAACCAAATACTACATACTAAAGTTACTAAATAAAATCATTCCCAAATCAAATACATAACAAATAAAAATAAATACCCAACCAAAAAAAGTTTAAAAATCCAATAAAAAAAAAGAAAGAAAAGTTTAAAAAGCAACATCCCTTTAAATAAAAACCCAAAAAAAGAGATGCAACGGGACTCAATGCCAAGGAAAGCTTGGTGGAGAGAAGAGATGTAGCAATGCTTTGAGTTGGGTTAGGTGCCAAGATCTCTGATTCTGGGTTTGCGGGCAACGAATCATATGTAAATGGGATTGGACTAGCTCTTGGACCCAAAGAGGACGGTGTGACCAATACGTCAACTTTCTGCCTTAGTTGGCAATGTCCAGGAACGCCGCAGAGGAAGTAGTAGTGGCCGGGCTTGTCGAGCGTAATGGAGTCCGAACCAGAAGTGTAGGGGCGATGGCGGGTGTTACTTCTCATGATTGGAAAACCTGCGAAGAGAGTCGCCAACATGGAAGCTCTTGCTAGAAGCCCAGTTGTTATAGTCGATGAAAGTCTACCCAGAAGAGTCACCGACCTTGTAAACGGCACCGAAGGAGACAAACAAAGCCACCATCAAAAGGAAAGCCAACGTCGTTCTTTTAGCTGAAGCCATCGTTGAACCACCAAAAACCAAAAGAAAGAAGGCAATGAATCGAATCAGAGCAAGAAAGCGCAACAGAGCCAGGGAAGGAGAGAGACGAAAGAGCGAGACTAGCTGCTCTCGTCCCTTAAGCAAGGCCAAGGTTCAAATCTTGACTTGTGTATGGTGTGTAAGTGTTGGGAGGGGGACTGCCTAACCACGCTTTGCTTTTCCCGACTTCGGATTGGTCACCGAAGGTGGATGCCAGGGGTTTTCGACCAAAAAAAAAAAGACAGCTTTTGCAGAGAACCTTTTTTTTTTGTTCGTTTTGCAGAGAGCTAATTTGTGAAGAAAAATCACGCTCTTAGTATAATATTTATAGAGGGTTTAGTCTAAGTCTTGGCATGACTTTGTTTGATAGGAAGGATGGAAATAGATGATGATAGAAAATTTACTAATCTAATAGTTAAGCTATAAAATATAAAAGTAATTATGAAAACTAATCATTAGATTATCAAATTTTTCATCCTCACTCTTTTTTATCATTCTTATCAAACAAAGCTGAAAAGATTTCCGTACCAAGAAAAATTTGCACCTAGATGCTTGCATCGTACGTCAATTACAAAATACCTACTTTTAATGAAAGGATAAAAATTATAAACATTAACTCCCCTCAATCACTATATATATATATATATGTAATTTAAAAACTTGAGGTTGATTTTACATATATAATAAATAAGAAAAATTATTAAATTACAATTTAAAAACTAATAAAAAAATGTCATTTCTATTCTCGTAGCATCAATATCTAAAATCGTTATGATCTCTATATAAAAACTTAAAAGCAAAACATATGTAGTTTATGTATTCTATTATGGTAGCATAAATATCTAGAACATACCAAGTCTAATATGCACCATTTGATTATTACAAACGGATATGCTACTATTTTCTTTGAGTTAATTGGTGTCTGAAGTACAATTTCTTATATTAATACTTGTTAATTGGCTTGTCATTATTTAATAATCCACGAATACTCTTGACTTAATAAAAAAACAAAATTTTTAATTAAATTAATTTTACTAGTTTAATTACATGTTCAACTAATCGAACCTATCGAATAAGTTTTATTATATATTTTTAATGTTTTATTATTAATTTATTATTTTATTTTCATTCGAGTTGGATTGATTAGCTATGAAGTTAGATCTATGTACTATTGGATTGTTGACTTTTGAGTGATGATCATGTAGATTGGAGAATTTGATCGAGTTTCAACATAATGGAAACAAGATTTAAATTTCAATTTAGTATAATTAATTACTTGAAAGGATCTTTCAACGGCTTGAGCTTGATCGTAAGAAGATAAAAAAAGGGACTTCAATTAATTTATGAATTTAAGGTTATGCTATTGGCATGCAAAACTATTTTAAGCTTTTAGGAGGATTTTGAAGACGAGGGCAAAAGCAAGAGAAGGCTAAGCCTTGCTAGAAACATATTAAGGATGAAGAAAACTTCAAAGCACAAGAGGGAAACTAGGACAAATTTATATGGAGGTTTGATTGTCAAATGGGCTATTTATAGGCGAGGATAAGACAGAAAACATTATTCCTAATGCTTGGTACATACTAAAGTGAATAAAAAAGAATTTTAATTTTCAAAATAAATCACGTGTTTTTTTATATAAGTATCTAGATTCACTTAATCAACTTCATTCGGTAGTAACTCATTAATTTGAAGTAAGAAATTAAGTGATTTTGAATTTGTTAAAAAGCTTAGAGAGTTGACTCTCAAATGAGGTTAGGCTTGATCGAGTGATAAGAGTGGTTTTCAAGATATAGATAATATACTAAATATATGTTAGATTTTAGAACATACTTTGTAATTCAGTTACATCTTGATCAAAAAAGATTATAAATGTACCCACATTTGTCTTCTTTTCACACCATCTTCTTTGCATTCAACAGTAATCAAAGTCAAGAAAATGAATTTTAATACATCAAAAGAAATGGATTTGAATACTCTTTTCAATCATGTCAATTGTATAGTAATTCTAAGTATTCAGAAGTTATTAAGCTCATAATCAGACAACATCAAAAACATTGAAGTAAAAATTTTCTAGTTGCCTTTCGAAGGAATTTTAATGCATGATTTTCACATTAAATCCAATTTGCCAAAGTTTTAAACGTTCAAGAATTAATTTAAGCTCTAAAAATATTTGCAAACCTATATTACTAGGGTGCAAAATTTTGGCCTTAAAAATTTTATTGTATAAAATTAACGCCAAATGAATAATTAAATTGTGTTTTTTTTCCTCGGCCAAAGGAAGGTAAAGTTTTATTGAATGCAGTAAAAGGCTGCCAAAGGCAAAGCCAACACAAAAAAAGAGTGGGCCTTTAAAGAAACAGAGAACAATAGCAAAACAGGGAATAAGAGCTGACTTAGCTAACACCATGCAACAAACAAATCTCTCCTATTGACACCTAGTTTTGCAAGTGAGTTGGCTAAGGAGTTTGCCTCTTTGAAAATATTGGAGAATTCAACCTGCCAATTGAAGCAATCAAGTTATCAATTTCGTTAAGAATTACCCAATCCTTCCATGGCCGATCAATCACATTTAGCACCCAACCAAAAGCAACTTTAGAGTCAGATTTGACAATGAGCTGTTTGGACCCCAACCATGGTGATGATTGAAACAAAATCAGGGCTTCTTTGATTGCCAAGAGCTCAACATAAATGGGGCTTTGTTTACTGAAGGGATTGAAGAAGAAACCAAGGATCGAACCCGAATCATCCCAAAGAACGCTGCCATAGCCAGCCAGACCAGAGGATGGAGCAACAGAACCATCCACATTAATTTGAGCTTGTTGGAGTCCGGTCAAATCCAATAGGTGATTGATCTCACCTTGTTGATTGAGGCCGAGCCAATGGAATCAAGAGGATTGAACACCAACAAGTATCCTGAAAGGAGTTATCATCTTCAATTGCTTTTATCCAGTGCATAGATCTTAGTTTGATAAGAAAGACAATTTCATCACCATCTCATTTTTCAGATTGATGACCGAATCATTTCTTGATAGCCAAAGAGACCAACATGCAACACCTACAATAGTTAGACAATTTCATCACCATCTCATTTTTTCAGATTGATGATCGAATCATTTCTTGATAGCCAAAGGAAATTAGCTTGTAGGTGTATAAACAGAAAAAAGCTAATTTGGCTCAAAGGGGTGACTAAAGAGAAAATATGTACAATGTTAGCTAGAAAGGCTCAAACGATCCAAGGATGACCTAAATCACTTTCTTAATCAAGTGTGATCTAATAATTTCGCCTCAAGAGAAGATCAAGCAAATTCTAGAATATGATACACAAAGTCAAATGAACCAATGCAATCCTATGTCCACATAAGCCTTAAATCCTATGTTTGCAAGCCTTAATATTTGCAAACATGATTAAAATGCATGATTTTCACATTATACACATGTCATGATTAAAATGAAGTTAAATGAACCAATGCAATCCTATGTTCACATAAAGATGAGGATATCGCAACTAGAATCAAGACAAATTCAAAGAATTTAATTTCATGCTTTCACCACAATCATGCTTCTTAGTCAATCAGAATTAGACCAAATCAAGGGGTAATATCATAGGATTATGAGAAAATAATTTAAATCATCTCAAAACATTCCATTTAAGCCCAAATTTTCAAAACTTTTGAAATATTTTTTTTCAATTTTTCACAATTTTTTTTTAAAAAAACGCTCAAGTTAATCCCCTCCCCCAAACTTAAAGTGTACAGTGTCCTCAGTGTGTAGATAAAATAAAGAACTTAGGAACAGAATAGGAAACTCCCTTATTATCCCAAGGATGATCACTATGAAGCTCAAAGAAGGGTGCTGCTATAGAGAGTACCTACAGAAGCAAACAAAGAAAAACAAGCATCACACGGAAAAAAGAACTGTACAAAAATAAAAAGAAAGGAAAAGAAAAGAAAATAACAATTAAATACTGAAGCTGTGCTAAGTTTATAGTCTTCAGCAAGACTTTTAATCACTCTGCATCAGTCTGGATCTGGAGCAATAGTAGTGGGACTAGGATAAGCTAATACAGTGACCGAATCTTGCCTATCATATCCTCCCCCAAAATACAACTTAAGCCTCTGCCCATTAACCTTAAAGGGCTACCTAATGGTCTCATCCATGATCTCTACTGCCCCATGTGGAAAGACTTGTGTAATAGTGAAAGGCCCTGACCACCTAGACTTAAGCTTGCCTGGAAACAACTTCAAGCGTGAATTAAATAACAGAACCTGCTGCCCCGGCTCGAAGTGTTTCTCCTTGAGCTTTCTATCATGCCACAGCTTAGTCTTTTCCTTATGGAGCTTGGCATTCTCATATGCTTGTAACCTGAATTCATCTAACTCATTTAACTGCAGCAGCCTCTTCTCACCAGCTACTTTAAGATCAAAGTTCAAGTTCTTAATAGCCCAGTAAGCTCTATGTTCTAACTCTACAGGTAAATGGCAAGCCTTTCCATAGACCAATTTATATGGTAACATCCCTATAGGCGTTTTGAATGCAGTCCTATAAGCCCACAATGCATCATCCCACAATGCATCATCTAGCCTAAGAGACCAATCTTTTCTATTGGGATTCACAGTCTTTTCCAAAATTCCCTTAATCTCCCTATTGGAAATCTCTGCTTGGCCACTAGTCTGAGGGTGATAAGCAGTAGCTACCTTATGCTTGACCCCATACTTCTTTAAAAGTGTCTCTAGAGTTCTATTGCAAAAATGGGATCCTTCGTCAGTAATGATTGCTCTAGGTGTACCAAATCTAGAAAAGATATTTTTCCTAAGAAACTTCATCACTACCCGAGAATCATTAGTAGGTATTGCTATTGCTTCAACCCACTTAGAAGCATAATCTACTACCAGCAAAATGTATAGATTCCCATAGGAAGGAATAAAGGGTCCCATAAAGTCAATGCCCCACACATCAAATAGCTCCACTTCTAAAATGTTTGTCAGAGGCATCTCATTTCTTCTAGATATATTACCTGTCCTCTGACACCTATCACATCTCGAAGCAAATAAGTGGGCATCCTTAAATAGGGTAGGCCAATAGTATCCACACTGAAGTACTTTGGCAGCTGTCCTACTACCACCAAAATGTCCCCCATACTCAGAAGAATGACAATGTCTAAGTATACTCTCTATCTCCTCATTGGGGACACACCTCCTTAAAATATGATCTTTACACTGCTTGTACAGATAAGGCTCATCCCAAACACAACCCTTGACATCATTTAAAAACTTATTTTTTGTTGGGTAGACAAATCAGGTGGTAACACGTTACTAACCAAGAAATTAAATTAGTCAGCATACCATGGTAAACTCAAATGACCATAAGCAAATAACTGCTCATCTGGGAAGGACTCACTAATCTCTGTCCTATCCTCCACTGCTCTACTCTCTAACCTTGAAAGATGATCAGCCACCTGGTTTTCTGTGCCTTTCTTATCCCTAATCTCTAGGTCAAATTCCTGAAGAAGGAGGATCCATCTAATCAACCTAGGCTTAGCATCTTTCTTAGCAATAAGGTATTTAATAGCAGAGTGATCAATGTATACCACCACTTTAGTCCCTATAAGATAGGAGCGAAACTTATCAAATGCAAACACTACTGCTAGCAACTCCTTCTCAGTTGGTGGCATAGTTTAGCTGAGCATCTGTTAGAGTCTTACTTGTATAATAGATGGCATGGAAGACCTTTCGTTTCCTCTGTCCAAGGACTGCTCCCACAGCATAATCGCTCGCATCACACATAAGCTCAAGTGAAATATTCCAATCTGGAGCGATAATAATTGGGGCAGTCACTAACTTTTCTTTTAAGGTCTTAAACGCCTCTAAACAATGCTCATCAAAATTAAACTTTGCATCCTTCTCAAGAAGATTACATAAAGGCTTAGAGATTTGAGAGAAGTCCTTAATGAATATCCTATAGAAGCCTGCATGTCCTAAGAAGCTCCAGATTCCTTTAACAGAAGAAGGGGGAGGTAGTTTCTCAATGGCCTCTATTTTAGCTTTATCTACCTTAATCCCCTTAGAAGAGATCTTATGCCCTAGCACTATTCCTTCTTTTACCATAAAATGGCACTTCTCCCAATTAAGCACTAGGTTAGTTTCTTCACACCTTTTCAGCACTAGAGAAAGATTATGTAAACAGAGATCAAAGCTATCCCCAAAGACTGAAAAGTCATCCATAAAAACCTCAAGAAAATTCTCCACCATATCAGAGAAAATAGCCATCATACATCTCTGAAAAGTAGCAGGTGCATTACATAGTCTGAATGGCATTCTCCTAAAAGCAAAGGTCCCATAAGGACAGGTGAAAGTGGTCTTTTCTTGGTCCTCTGGGGCTATAGCTATCTGATTATATCTTGAATACCCATCTAGCAAGCAATAAAACTCATGACCAGCTAGCCTATCCAACATTTGGTCAATGAAAGGTAAAGGGAAGTGGTCTTTTCTGGTGGCTTTGTTCAACTTCCTATAATCCATACATACTCGCCAACCAGTGACAGTCCTAGTGGGGATGAGTTCATTATTCTCATTCTCTACGACAGTCATCCTTCCCTTTCTAGGGACACACTGAATTGGACTCACCCAGGCACTATCTGAGATGGGGGATTCCTGCCACCACCTCACTGTCTTATATAATTCCTGCATCTAACCACTTAATAATTTCTTTGTTGACCACTTCTTTCATTACTGGATTTAGCCTGCGCTGGTGCTCTATAAAAGACTTATACCCTTTCTTTAGAAGTATCTTGTGCATACAGATTGAGGGACTAATACCCTTTATATCAGCAATGGACCAGCCTATGGCCTTCTGGTGCTCTCTCAATACCCTTAACAACTTTTCCTCCTGATCAGAAGTGAGAGCAGTAGAAATAATGACTGGTCGAGTAGAGGACTCACCTAGATAAGCATATCTAAGGTGTGGAGGTAAAGGTTTCAACCCTAAAGCTGGAGGGTCACTAATAGATGGGTGGATATTTAAAGCTAGAAAGGATGTTGTGTCAATGGTCTCAAATTGAGCTAACTCCATTAGTGGGGAAGCCTCTAATAATTGCAAAGCCTCAATTACATCATCATCATCCTCCTCATACTCCTTTAAATGAACAGACTTAACTAAGGAAGCCTCTAAAGGGTTCACAGGGTGTGACCTAAAAAACTCCTTAATAATGTCTTTGTCCACTACATCCATACGGAAACAATCATGAGAGTCATCAGGATATTTCATAGATTTAAAGACATTAAATGTAACCTTTGATCCTGAACTCTCATAATAAGCTCCCCCTTTTGTACATCAATAAGGGTCCTACCAGTAGCTAGAAAAGATCTACCTAGAATGATGGGAACTTCCCTATCTTCCTCCATGTCAAGCACTATAAAATCAGTAGGGAAGATAAACTTATCCACCTTTACTAAGACATCTTTAATGACCCCTTTCAGATATTTAATGGACCTGTCTGCTAACTGTAAGGTCACTGTAGTAGGCTTTGCAGCACCTACTCCTAGCTTTTGGTATATAGACCATGGCATCAAGTTAATACTAGCTCCTAGATCACATAAGGCTCAACTAAAGAACTGATCACCTATGGTACAAGGAATGGTAAAGCTACCTGGATCTTTGAGCTTAGGGGGTAATCTTCTTTGAATAATGGCACTACATCCCTCTGTTAATGCCATAGTCTCATAATCCTCCAATCTCCTCTTCTTCGAAAGGATATCCTTCATGAACTTCACATAGCTAGGCATCTGCTCCAAAGCATCAGCAAATGGGATGTTAATGTGAAGCTTCTTAAACACCTCAAGGAATTTGGAGAATTGCTTATCTAACTTTTGATTTTGAAAGCGCTGAGGAAAAGGTATCGGTGGCATAACAGGAGGAGGAAAAGGAGTGCTAACAGGTGTAGAACTGGAAGGTGAAGAACTTGATGAAGAAGAAGAAGTGTCAGCCTGAAGCTTCCCTGCAACTGTATCATCCTTTACCTGCTCTTTCCTAGCTGCCTCACTAGAACTTAGGGGCTCTGCCACTACAGGCTCAACAAGAATGGATCTAGCATGTGAATCACCTAACTCTTTACCACTCCCTAAGGTCACTGCCTTAACATGCTCTTTACCTTCCCTTCTTATAGGATTAGCTTCAGTGTTACTAGGAAGGGTTCCTTGTGGACGTTGGTTGAGAGCATTAGCTATCTGTCCAACCTGGACTTCCAAGTTCTTGATGGAGGCAGCTTGATTTTGCAGGATAGTCATAAACATCTCCTCGAGTGAGGGTTTCTTCTCAGCTGTAGGTGCAGGAATGTGCTGGGGCTGAACAGGCGGCGGCGGCGGCGGTTGATGGTGAGACTGATAAGGTGAATGAGAAGTATGAGGTGGTAAATGCTGGTGTGGTGGCACATGAGTGGGTGGAGGTTGAAAACCCATGGGTCCTAAAGGTCTGGAAGTGCATGATTGCCCCTAATTTTGACTCTAAGAGAAATTAGGGTGATTCCTCCACCCTGGATTGTAAGTGCTCGAAAAAGGGTTGTTCTGCTGCCTTTGGGATGGGGCAACATACTGAACGAACTCTACATTTAGTTGGCACTTATCTATCGAATGCGTGCCACCACATAAATTACACAGATTGAAAGGACTTTGTACTGAAAGGACAGAATTAGGGCTAGGAGAGGACTAGGTACTAAGGGACTCTACCTTCTTTGTTAATGTGGTAATTTGTGAAGTCAAGGTAGAAAGAGCATCAAGCTCGTAGATACCAGCTGTTTTCCTAGGTGCATGTCGCTCATCTGACCACTGATAATTATTAGTGGCCATCTTGTCCAAAAGATTATAAGCTTCCTCCTCCGTCTTGCACATAAGTGCTCCTCCTGAAGCAGCATCGATGATTGTCCTATTCTGGTTAGTTAGACCGTTGTAGAAGGTCTGCGCATGTAGCCATAGGGGTAGGCCATGGTGTGGACACTTCCTAAGTAAGTCCTTGTATCTCTCCCAAGCTTCATATAAGGACTCACTATCAAACTGGGTGAAGGAGGAGATATCATTTCTTAGCTTGGCCATTTTGGAGGGAGGGAAGAATTTGGCTAAGAACTGTTGGGCTAGATCATCCCATGTACTGATAGATCCTGGGGGTAAGGAGGTTAACCAACTCTTCGCTCTATCCCTAAGAGAGAAGGGATTTAATCTAAGCCTAATCGCATCTTCAGAGACTCCATTGTGCTTGAAGGTGTCACATATCTCAAGAAAACTACCTAAGTGTGCATGTGGATCATCATGTGGCAACCCATTGAACTGCACTGATCTTTGGATCATTTGAATGATGGCTGGCTTGATCTCAAAGTTATTCGCAGGAATTGTTGGCCTCCTAATACCAGTGTAATAACCCCTTATGGTTGGGATAGCGTAATCCCCTATTGTCCTAAGCTCTCTATTATCTGCCATTGGATATTGCAACGGAGCAATTTGTTTTCTAGATTCCCTTCTAATTTTCCTAAGTGTTTTCTCAATTTCAAGATCTAAGGAAAAGAATTCACAACTCTTGGCTCTACGCATGCAAATATCAACAGAGTCCTAATGGTGTGTCTCTAGAAAGAAAATAAAAGAGAAGAACAGAAAAGAAAAGAGACAATCCAACCTAAGGCTTTTAAGGCTCTAAGTATTTACAAACTAAGTATGTACAAGCTAAGATTATACCTAAGCATAAATTCTCCAATATTAACTAAATCTACGCCTAGTCCCCGGCAACGGCGCCAAAAACTTGTTGACCCTAAAAGGTATCTACATGCAAGTGCACGTGGTCTTTAAGTAATACGGAGGTGAGTCCGAAAATATCGTCCCACGGAGACTGGTGTTGCGAAGCTTAGCTAAATACCGGATACTATTACCTATGGTATATCTTAGCAAATTATGAAATTAGTTGAATGTGTGATCTACAAAGGCTAATAAAATAAGATAAAATAAATAGAAATACTAAAATAAAATAAAAGAAAATGAAATTAAAAAGAAAATAAGAAATACTTACAGTGAAGATGATCAAAATAAAATAACTACAAAAGAAAGGAAACAAAATTTTAAGTTAGTAAACTATAAGGATAAAAAAATGTAATTTCAAAAAAAATGCAAATAATGAAAATATGTATTAAATTCCTAATATGAAACTAATAATGGAAAAAAAACTAATTAAAAATCAATTAAAAACTAATTTAAGAAAGAAAATGATGTATGAATTTCCTAAAACTAATTTAAAACCCAAAAATCCTAAATGAAACCTTAATCAACCCTAACCTTAACTACACTCTAATGCATGAATTAAACCCCTAAACTTATGCACTTAATAACTGAAACAGTAACTAAAATGCATCTAAAACAGCCCCTAAACTTTACTAAAACAGTCCACTAAAATTATTAAATGAAAATGTAACTCAAACCTAAATTAATGCATCTAGATGATTTAGAAACTAATCCAAACTTTTCCTAACTAAAGACCTATATTATAAAACTACCCTAAAACAGTACCTAAATGCATGGAATTAATAGAGGAACAAAATCTGGACAGCAAGCAAATTTAATGCTAAATGAACCTAAAAATGCAACTAAATGCTCATGTAAATTAACCAAACTTGTCCTATACTTAAATCACTATCTAAATGCACTTAAAATGACCTAACTCAATGTGACTTGACCTAAACAACTTCCAAAGCAGCAGCTAAAAAAATCTGGACAGAACACTTATAATGCAAAGATGCCTAACATGGAATTAATGCCAAAAATGTTATGCAAATGCTATGGAAATGGCATGAAAATGTAACTTCAGCTAGCCCAAAAAATTATCTAATGAATGTATGGTCCTAATATGATCTAATACTACCTAAATGCACCTTAAGATGTCATAAAACAATAGTCAAAAAAATGTAAACAGCCCATAAAAACTGATCAGGAAAAACAGTGTTCTAATGTGACTATGTCTAAGAAAATGCAATGGAACCTAATCTAAATGAAGTCCTAAAATTCCCAAATTGAAATAAAACCTAAATATGACCCTAAGACACATAAATGGACCTTAAAATGAAGCAAATACAGACCTAAAAAATTGCTATAAAAAACGTCACTTTGTTGGACAGATTTAAAAGAATGCATGAAACACCTAAACTAATGCCTAGAACATGCATCAAACACTTAGTAAACCCTAACCTAATTGCATGAAATTAATACCAACCAATATAAAACTTAAAAGACACTGAAAAGGACCAAAAACAGAACCTAAAGGGACCCTAAAACTGAACCACACAGCAGCTACAAAGTGAAGAACCAAAAACAGTCACAAGTAATGCTTAAGCTAACCTATCCTACTTTGATCATTTTTTGTATTTTTGTTTTGCAAGATATTTAAAAACTGTTTTAACCCAATAAACTAGACTCCTAACTCAGTGGAATAAAAATAAAAATAAATCATTTTAAAGTTTAAAAACAGAAAATAAAAATACCTACTCTAGACTAGCCTAAAATAAGACCAACTTCCTACATATCCTATTTTATTTAAAAGATTTTTAAAAACTGCTTTAACCTATTAAACTAGACCCCTAAAACAGTAGAATAAAAATACTAAAAAATCATTTAGACGTTTAAAAGCATAAAATAAAAATTGCAAAAGGAAGCTATGGACCAAGCTCCCTCACAAGAGCTATGGAGGTAGTTTTTCAACCTCTTAAGCTCCCATGATCATGGGACTCAATCATGAACCAAAATAACAGAAAAAGAAAGAGTAGAAGATGAATATAGCTGCTGGAAATTTAAAGAAACAAAAAGCTTAAGTAAAGAGTGCAAGAATGTAGTAAAGAGTAAAGGAAAATATCATGAAAACTTGTATTTAACTTGCAAAAATGTAAAGAACTTCAAGGAATAAAATGGTGGCTGTTCTAAACTTGTAAAGAAATAAAAATTTGCTGGAAAAGTAAATCTAAGAAACCCTAGGCAGCCCCTCCTTAGGTTAGGTCTCATAAAGTTGCTTATATAGTCACTTAACCTAAGGATACAATGGTAATTCCTATCCTAGATGAGTTGGCATTAATTGCCACTTGTCTTCATGTCTTTGGCTCTTCAGAGTAGATATTTCCATGTCATTTAAGTGCTCACATCAGCCATGGACATCTCATCCCTTCTAGCACCTTCCTTTTTGTCTTCTAATCCACATAAGCATGAAGGTGGCAAAGGCATGTGTCCTCCATGTGTTGGCATGTGTCTTTTGTTCTTATCTACTAAGAGTGAGTAGGATGATGACATGTGGCATGCTAGATGTCAAAAGATGAGAGAGAAAATGAAGAGTCATGCTCCCTTGTCTTGTAGTGGTCCAGTCTCCTTTCTTGCTCATTTTCAGTCTATTTTCTACCGAAAAGACTGAAATTCATCTAGAATTTGTTTTTCTGCACAATATGAGAAATTTAATAAAATTAGGAGAATAATTAATAAAATCATGGAGGATTTAAATAATTATTAATCAATAAAATACTAAAATAACTCTATTTTTATAGAGTTATCAGAGACCAGCATGCAACACCTACAATAGTCAGCCACCTTCTTTTAAGAGAATTGGAGAACAAAACACCTTCACACTGTCTAAGGAAGTCCTCAAAAGAGTTGGGACAAACCCAGCTAAGATTCCATCAGCCAAAAATCTTGCACCAAATAGACCATGAAAAGTTACACCCAATGAGAATGTGATAGCAATCTTTAATGGCAAGCTTACATCATTGACATAAAGCTTAACTTGCATTAGAAGAAACACCTCTTGACATCAAGAAACTTTTGGATGGTAAGCTGTTCAAAATACCAACCATAAGAAACTTTGGACTTTCGATTGAATATTGTAATTCCAAATAGATGAAAACCATACTTTCTCCTCAGGGGTGACAAATTGGAAATCAATAAGCTCTGAAAATTTTTTAACAGTAAAGGCACCTTTATTGTATAATTTCCAGATCAGTTTGTCTTTCCTTCTCTTGTTCAAGCAAACTTGATTCAATTCTTCAGGTAGGAGATTATACAAGTTTTCCTCTTGGACCATTAAGTTGCGCCTGAAAATAACATTCCAGATCCATATTCATTAACAGCTTCAGACACTTTATAATCTCTTTATTGATAGATAAAGAGAAAAGCCTTCGGTATTTATCCTTTAAGGGTTCATCATTGAGCCATTTATCCAACCAAATATAGATAGAATTATCATCTCCACGCATCCAATAGTAGCCTTCAAAACCAATTAGACGATCAACACCCTCTGTACTGGAAATGGAAATAATGTTCTTCCATATAGTAGACATTTTGCCAATGTTCAGCTTCGAAGGAAGCCACTCTAAAAAACCAATGCCATATTTCTCCTGAATCAAATTCTTTCAAAGAACATTTTCGCAAGAACCATACCTCCACCACCATTTACTTAACAAGCCAAGGTTCTTAGTGTTGATGTTTGAGATTCCTAATCCACCCAATACTTTTGGCTTGCAAACAAGAGACCATTTAACTTTTTTCAATTTCTTTTTGCCACTCAAGGAGCCCTATAAGAAAGATCTTTTCAATTGCTCCAGTTTTTTTATAACACCTTTGGGTGCCTTAAATATAGAAAGATAGTAAATAGGAAGCGAGTTCAACACAGATTTGATCAAAGCAATTCTGCCTGCAAATGAAAGAAGCTTTCCTTGCCAACTAGTAACTTTATCATTGAATTTTCTAATTACCAGTTCCCATGAAGAGAGAATTCTTGGATTAGCTATAATGGGGACACCAAGGTAAGAGAAAGGAATGGAACATTTTTCACAATTGATAGTATTCGCAATGCTTTGACCGAGGTCATCATCAATACCAATAGGACAGACAAAGGTCTTCTAAAAATTGATCTTAAGACCTGATATAAGTTCAAAGCATCTTAACACTCTTCGAATATTAATTGTATCTTCCATAACAACTTCCATGAAAATTATGATATCATCCCTTCGGGGACATCCGATAAAATTGGGATGAAAATTATGGTATCATTTGTGAATTGCAGATGAGAAATGCAAAGACCATTAGGCAAGACTTGGATACCTTTAAACAGAGAGAGTGCTTGAGCTTTGTCTAATAAAAGATGAAGAGCTTTTGCAGTGATGATAAAAGGAAATGGGGAAAGGGGATCCCCCTGTCTGATCCCACAATTCATTGAAAATTCATTTGTTGCTAAGCCATTAACTAGAACTGAGACTTTTATTGTTGAGATGCATTCAAAAATCCAGCTCCTCCAGTCACTTCCAAACCCCACACTTTCCATAATGAAAATAAGAAATTCCTAATTAAGGCAGTCAAAGGCCTTTTCAAAATCTAGTTTAGGAGCAATTCCTCCTCGATTCCATAGATTCTTTTTCATGTTGTGAATAACCTTGTTAGCCATCAAGGTTCCATCAAGAATCTTCTTTCCACTAATGAAAACATTTGTGTATCACTTATTACAGAAGAGATGACTGTCTTTAATCTGTTTATTCAAGACTTTGGCCAAAATCTTGTACAGAGAGCTAATGAGGCTGATGGGTCGAAAATCCATGAGATGAGTAAGAGAAGGGACCTTTGGAATTCGAGTAATGAAGGATGAGTTGATTCCTTTTTCAGTCTTGCCCAAGTGGTTGAATTCATCAATAAAATCCATAATTTCCTTGCTAATGAGAGACTAAGAATTCCTGAAGAAATTGAAGTTATATTCATCAGGTCTCGGGGCTTTGGAGCCATTACAATCCCAAATAGCTTTTTCACCTCTTCATAATCAAACAGGACTTCTAGCACCTCACTTTCCTTATTCATTCAATTGTTTAAAAGGAATATTCTCCAAAAGAGGTCTAGCCCACTGATTTTCACTAAAAAATTTCTTAAAGAAACGCACCATCTTGGCTTTGACATCCTTAGGATTAGAAGACCAAGAACCATTAATGGCTAGCCTAACAATATGATTCCGTCTAGCTCAAACTTTGGCTTTGCAGTGGAAGAAACGAGAGTTTCTGTCTCCTTCTTTGATCCATTTGATGTGAGCCTTTTGTCTCCAGATCGACTTTCTGTTTTTACTAGTAGACCACAATTCCTGAGTCAATTCTTTTTTCCCATTCATCTCAACTTTAGTTAAATCTCTTGAATCACCAATTCTATCCAAATCCGTAAGAGAAGATTCAAGTGTTGCAATCTAATCATCAACATAATCGAAGACTTCTTTATTCCATTACTTTAGAAAAATCTTACGTATGCTTAGTTTGGCTTTGAGGTAGAACCCAGGTTTTCCTTGAATAGACAATGAATTCCATTTGTTACTGACATCTTTCATAAACTCCTTGTTATTAAGCCAACAATTCATGAATTTGAATGGCCTAGGGCCCAATCTACCATATGAGAGGATAAGGAAATTGGACAATGATAAAAAAAAGTCCACGTTTAAGAGCTTATTGACAAAGATCCCAAAAAGAAGAAAACCAACCTTCAGAGAAGAGTAATTTGTCAAGCCTACATCGTCTGTTACCACTGCCATTCCAGGAAAACTTACAACCACTTAAAGGAAGGTCAATCAATTCAAAACCATTGATAAAGACATTAAAATCATTCATTCCAAGGATTTCAATACGACATCCTCTTCTTTCACTAGGCTCTCTAGTTGAGTTAAAGTCCCCCCAATACATTAGTTAGCAACATCCTTGTCTTTTAAATCCAAGAGATCATTCCAAAGTTTCTTTTTGTTTACTGCGTCACATGGAGTATAAACATTCACCATGTTACACTCAAAATCGTGCAGATTCCATTTTCCTTTGATCCAAATAAATCTAGTTGTCACCATTGTTGTCAGTTTTGAAAAGCAAGTAGTAGCCCATATAATGAGCAGACCACCAGAGTTACCAGAGGCTGGGCCCAAAACATAGTCAAGATTATTCGATGGCCAGAAGTAACCAATCACCCTTCTATCGAAGCTCTCCATCTTGGTTTGCTGTATTAAAATCATTTCAAACCGCATTGATTTGATCACCTTCTACAATAATGTTCCAAGAAATACAAAAATCAAAACCCTAAAGATTAGACCAATTGGTAAGTAAGTGTTGTAGATTTCTTCTGTCGGTAAGAAAACTGATCAAAGCAAAGGGAAGCTTGAGAGCATTTAAATAGAGCAAAAAATGATGAGAGAGAATGGAGAGAGAGAGAGCTAGAGAGAGATTCTTTCAGAATAAAAAAACACAGTCATGATCATTCTTCAGTGTGTGAATGATATCGATCAATAGCGAAGGAAACTCAATATTATTTTTGTGGGAAACATAAATCCACGGGAAAGGAAGCTGAGCTCCTCGATCTACTGATGCATTATGGAAGGGTGGTTGATTTTTATATCCCATTGAATTGGAAAAATCGTAAGAGGAGCAAGTTTGGATTTTCAGATTCAAAGACTTAAGGGAAGCTCTTTATGTTATTAGAGCTTTGGATGGTGCCCTATGGTACGGGTGGAAGCTTACTGTTAACCTAGCAAATACGATTGGGATAATAAACATAAGAAACCAAGAAGAGATTTTTCAAGGGAAAAGAACTTGTCAAAAGGATTTCTCTCCTAGGTAGATAATGCGAGAAAGGCTAAGTTTGTGTCAAAAACTGAGAATCTACCTAGAAACCTTTCAGAGAATGCCAACCTGTCTTATGCTGATGTTGTTAGAAATAAGAAGCCAACCACTACAGACAAAGATGATCATGTTAATAAAACCATTGTTACTGATGGGGACAGTGAACATGATCCGTTATAGGTTATCACAGTGGAAGTTGACGATCTTAAAGCTCTATGGTTAGAACGTTCAGCGATTGCATGTGTTTGAAACCCTCATTCCATTCAATCTCTTAGACATTGCATCCTTTAAGAAGGCGTTCTAGATTTCTCAATCACTCTTATGGGAGGCAGTTGGGTTCTTTTGTCTTTTGATTCTAAGGATGACATGAATGGTATGCTCGAGGATGGGAAGGTGTGGCTTAGTGAATGGTTCATTTGGATCAAGCCCTAGTCACCTGAACTAATAACCGACGAGAAATTTGTTTGGATCAAAATTGACAACCTGCCACTTCATGCATGGAATCATGGTGTTTTTAAGAAAATTGGAGATCAATGGAGAGAGTTCATCTCGGTGGATGACAGCACTAGGAGGAAGAAACGTTTAGATTCGGCTAGAGTTTTATCACTTATTAAGAAAACTGCTACTATTCCCAAATCTGTTCTAATCTCTTTAAATGGGAAACAGTTCACAGTTAATTTGATTATTGAAGAGGATCCAAATTTCTTTTGGAATGAATATGTCAAAACAATCAACAAATCTAGTCCGATGGTACTGAGTTCGACAATTTCGCCTTCTTCCAATAGTGATTTTTCTTCTCAAAGTACTGCTGAAGATGAGCAGTACTGAGTGTCTGGGGAAGGGGATAAAGAAAATGAAGCGTCACTTCATTCTTAGAAAAGCTCATCCCGACAAAATTTTAATTCGCAGCTACCATTTTGTGATCCAGACGAAGTTAGATTTCTCGTGTTGCCGAAATCAGATATGGATTTTTCCCAAGGCAATGTGGAGGTGGAATTAATTCATAACAAAAGCACTGAGACTCATCCAAAGGAGGGGCCCGCTTCGTTGACTGATAAAATCTTGTGGTCTGAAGATAAAGGATTTAGTCAGTTGGGCCATGCAAAACTACATATTGATATTATCTCAAGCCCAATATGTTCTCCTGATCTATTCGAAGAGGTTCTTCCAGAAGTGGGCTAGGCTTTAACGAAGAGTGGTCATGAGTCTGATATAGACTACAACTGGGTCCAAGAGCATCCAAAATCTTGCTCCATTTTTTATTTGGAGCCGATTAGTGAAAAGAACAGAATGATTAAAAAAAGGAAAGAAGTTAGTGTCAATCTCTTCAAACAACATCATTGACTCACCTCAAGATTTTTTGAAGGCAAAAAAGACGAAAGGAAGGAAAGTAGGGAAGAATTCTAATTATTCAAAAATGAAGGACACTGTCAAGTTTCAGATTCTTCAAGTTGCAGATTTATCTGACGACGATATTCGTAACAGGAATAATGGTCTAAGGCGGGAAGCAAAGGATACAATTGAGGTTGCAAATCTCCTGGGTCTTTCTTCAATGGTTGCAGAAGATTAATTAATCCAAAAATTAATTGAAATCAAAGAGGAGGAAAGGTTAGTTTCCTGAATTTCGTTTGTTGGTTTCTCTTTGGAATCTTTAATAATCCATGAAGATATTTCTTTTAATATAAGAGGTCTAGGTATTAAGGGGAAGAGGCATGCTCTTAAAACATTTCTCAATAAGGAGAAACCGAGCATGATTTTCATTCAAGAATCCAAGTTGTCTGCTGTTTTGGATAGAATTATCAAACAAATTTGGGGTTGCAAGAATAGTAACTTTGTTCATTCTAAGGCTGTGGGGTCGGCCGGTGGATTAATTTGTATTTGGTCTGTTGATGATTTTGTCTTATCTGCTTCTTTGGTTAATGAAAGATTTGTCCGGTTGAAAGGTAAACTTCCAAAACATTCATCTACCGTTCATTTTGTCAATGTCTACGCTCCTAATAATGAAAGGGAAAGGAAAGTTTTCTGGGATATGTTGAGTGGCCTCAAGAATAATGACTCTGAATTGTAGTGTTTTGGCGGAGACTTCAATGCAGTTCTAAATGAAGATGAAAGTTTAGGGTTTTTGATAATTCAAGATCTCAAGCTGACTTTATGGAGTTCATTCAAAATACAAATCTAATGGACCTTCCCTTGGCTGGAATAAATTTACTTGGCACCTTAGAAACTCAATGAGTAGACTGAATAGATTTTTTCTTTAACTTAATTGGAATGACAACTTCTCTACAATTAATCAGTGGTGTTTGGATTGTTCTCTTCAAATCATGTAGCTATTTGCCTGGGTTTGGATGTTTATGATTGGAGGCCTAAGCCATTCAAGATTTTCAACCATTAGCTCAAGGAAAAAGACTTTAATGATATGGTTGACTCAAGTTGGAAAACTTACAAAGTTAAAGGTTTTACGAGTTTCAGAATTCACCAAAAAATGAAGCTCTAAAGTCAGATATTAGAAAACGGAAGGGCTATCTTAGAGGAGGTGTGTTAGATGAAATTGATTCACTGAATAGAGAGATATGTGATCTTCATAAAATTCATGAGCAGGACCCTTTTGTAGGACCCAATTTTGACCTTATTCTTGAAAAGAAAAAGAAATTGTGGCAGCTTCAAAATATCGAGGAGAGCACTTGGCAACAAAAGGCTAAGCTGAAATGGAATCAGGAGGGTGACAAAAATACCAAGTATTTCCACTGTATTGCTAATAGCAGATGGCGTAACAACTTTCTGGGACATATCTCCTTTGGTGGTAAGCAGCTTCAGACACCCAAAGAAATTAAATCAGTTATTGAAAACCATTTTAGGAACTATTTTGGTCCTTGCTCGGATCCTTTTTTAAAATTTTTCTCTTTTAACTTTCAAGAAGCTTAATGAAGAGTAGGCTGTTGACTTGGAGTCCCCCTTCTCAGTTGAGGAAATCTTTGAAGCTTTAAATGGTTACGATGGGGAAAAAGCTCTAGGGCCGGATGGATTTAATTTCCATTTCCTACAAATGAAGTGGGATCTTCTGAAATCTGACTTTTATGAATTTTTTCAGGATTTATACAAAACCAGCTAGTTTCCCAAAGGGATTAATAATTCTTTTATCGCCCTTATTGCTGAAAAGCAGTACGCTGAATCCTTTAATGATTTTAGGCCTATTCCTTAATTGGAAGCATTTATAAAATCTTGGCCAAACTTCTTGCAAATAGGCTGAAAAGGGTGATCAGCTCATTGATTGGTCCTTCTTAATCTGCTTTTATTGAGGGTAGACAAATTATGGATAGCTGTCTCATAGCCAACGAAGTGGTCGATTCAATGAAAAAGTCCAAGAAGGGTGGTTTAGTAGTCAAGTTGGATTTTGAGAAAGCGTTCGACAATGTTAATTGGAATTTCCTTTTGACCATCTTGGAGCTTATTGGTTTTGGTCACAGATGGATCTCTTGGATCTTATGTTGCATTAAAATGGCCTCAATCTCAGATTTGATCAACGGTTTGCCTATGCTTCCTATTCAAATGCACAAAGGTCTTCATCAAGGAGACCCTCTTTCTCCATTTCTGTTCATCTTAGTGACTGAATGTTTGAATATTAACTAAAGCTGTCTCGTTGGGTTCATTCTCCGGTATTAGTGTGGGGCAAAAGAATCTCTTTATCTCTCACATGCCGTTTGCCGATGATACATTGATTTTCTGTCAGGCCGATGTGAATGAGTTGATTGTGATTAAAAGAATTCTTAGAATTTTCTAGCTTTCTAATAGTTTGAGAGTTAATTTTGCTAAAATAGCCCTTATGGGAATAAAAGTTGAGCATAACACTTTGTTAGATTGGGCAGCAAGAATCAAGTGTAAAGTGGATTCTTTCCTCTGCAAGTATCTTGGCCTTCCTTTGGTTGACAATCCACGAGCTGTCTCCACATGGTCACCGGTTATCAATTCTTTAAAATACAAGCTTAGTCTTTGGAAAGAAAAACTCTCATCTTCTGTCGGTAGGATTACTCTTATTAAATCCACCTTGGTTAAGCTTCCCATCAATTATATGTCCATGTTTGGAATGCCTGCTGGTGTTAGAGATCAACTTGACAGATGACAAAGACAATTCCTATGGGGCGATTTTGATGAGAAACATAAAATCAGATTAGTTAATTGGGACACTATCTCTAGGAGTAAAAAGAATGGTGGCTGGGGTATCATTAACCTCAAACTTTGCAATGAAGCCCTCCTTCTCAAATGGCCTTGGAGATTGATCAAAGATGATAGTGCTCTATGGAAGAGAGTTATTTCAGATAAATATAAAATCCCCTCCATTGATCTGTGGCCTAAATTCTGTTTTGAAAAATCTCTCTCTCGAGTGTAGTGTGATCTCTAAAACAATTGGCAGAGGAGTGAACACACTATCATTTTAAATTCTTCTTTTTTGATTTGTGTAGGTGATGGCTCTTGTATCAGCTTTTGGAATGACAACTGGATCCATGGAATAATTCTCAAATCTTCTTTTAGGAGAATTTATGCCTTAGCCAAAAACAAACAAGGAGTTGTTAAAGATTTTGGTAGATGGTTGGGATACTCTTGGGAATGGCAGATTAATCTAAGAAGACAATTGTTTGATTGGGAAATAGACATATGGAACAATCTTTTGAATCTTCTTAATTCTATTAAACTTTCTTCTCTTGTTACTGACAGATTGATTTGGGTTCATACTATCAATGGTTCTTTCACTGCTAAATCCTCCAAAATGTTATCAGTGCCAACTCTTCTTCTCAATCTTCCATTGAAAGTCATATTTGGAAAGGAATTGCTCCACCAAAAGTGGAATTATTTTGCTGGAATATATTAAAAGGTACTATCCCTGTTGTTGACGTCTTGCAAAAAGAGGATGCCTTCTTTCTCTTAGCAATCGGTGCTGCTTCTATGATGCCTCTAAATCAATTGATCACCTTTTTTTGCATTGCATGTTTGCATGGAGAATTTGGTGTAACTTCCTTAACAAATAGAGCTTAAGCTGGGCTACTTTGAAAGACCTCAATTCTTTGTTTCTTTTTTAGTTTGATCTCAACATTGACAGGAACTTAGTGACTATTTAGACCACCTTTTTGCTATGCAGTGTTCTGGTCCATTTGGCTTTTTAGGAATGACCGCGTTTTCAATAACAAGGAAATATCATATGAGCAAGTTTATGAGCTGATTCTTCTTCGGAGAAGATGGTGGATGAAAGTTAAGTTTCCTCACTTAGATCTGCTAAACCCTATGATCAACATTCAAGAGTTTACCATCCCTGCCAACAACAAGTTCAAGTCAAAGTTCGCAAGAAGCAAAATTGTTTGGTCTGCTCCACCTCCAGAATCTTGGAAAATCAATGTTGATGGCTTGATGCTGGGTAACCCAGGTCCTGTAGGTATCGACGGTGTTGTTCGTGATAGCCATGGCCACGTTTGTCTACTTTTCTCCAAAAGCATTGACTCTGCTGATGCTATCTTAGCCGAACTTTCAGCAATCATCGAAGCTCTCAATATTATTGTTTAAGCTGGGATCTCACCAATTCCTTCACTCATTATTGAAAGCGACTCAAAATCAGTTGTTTCTTAGCTGAATAAGGAAGGAACCAGAACATGGAGATTCAACAACTTGTTCAATATGCTTCTTAATTTTTCTTATTGTTTAGGTGATATTTCTTTTGTTCACACATTCAAGGAAGCTAATTGTCTTGCTGATTTTTTTGGTGAAATCGGGTGCTAATCGCACCTCTGATTCATAGCTTGGATGTAACTTCTTTTCATTTCAATAAAGTTTAATTTTCAAAAAAAAAAAGGTTCCAAGAAACAATAGTTAAATTGTTGAAAAGCAAATATCGAGGTCCGAAAATCTTTTAAAGGTCTAAGGGTCCAAAATTAAATTAAAAGCCTAGTTGATGAATCTCAAATCGAATTTAACAATTCTTAAAGTTAAATTAAATTTAAATTACAATGAATTTGAAACTTATAAGAAATTTGAACTAAAATTTAAACTCGATTTAAAATTCCTTTTAAAAAATATCTCGAATAAAATTAGGCATCCACAATCGAGAGTGATTTATATTACTTCTTTTTTTTTTTTGCAGCATACAAAGTATTACATTGGAATTGGTTACTAAATATTACACTCTGTAAGAAGAATGTATGTATAATTATCGTGTCTACTTTTTACGACACTTCCATTGCAGTATCTTGCATCAATTTGTGTAACAATCTCTGAGTATAAAAGATATGCTGCAATAAGTGTTGCACAAATAACATGAGGTCACTTTGTCTTTTGGCTTAGTTGCATCTCCTTTCTTGAGAAGATGAAAAGGATGCACCATCTAAAAGTTGAGGTTAAACTATGAAAGGATTGTTGGTATTTTTAGTTGAGTCTTTGCATATTTGAGAATAAAATGATGCATTAAATTAATTATAAGCTATGTAATCTACTTATGCTTAGAGTAATTTTTTAGAAAAGCAATTTAACAAACAAAAGGAACAACTCTAACAAAACTATTCTACTCTTTCTTACATGAATTATTCAATGCCATATAAACTCATCTTCAACCAAACAAAACTAATTTGTAAGAAAATCTATGCATTGACCTACTTTGTCTTTAAAATTATATTCCTGAACAAAATTATTTCATTTCATTTGCAAGAAATTATAGCAATCACAACTTCTTTAGTACATAAGCGTGTAGACACCTTATTTTGTCCGGGTTCTTAATTTGTAAAAATAATTAACTGTGTTAGACGACATTGTATTTTAATTTAATTTAACAATTTAGAATTAGGTCAGAATTAAATTAGGATTTTTAAAATTTAGAATTAACAATAATAAATAAAATTAGGATAGAAATAGGGTTTAGGAATAATTAATAAATAAAATCAACAAAGAAAAATAAATAATAATTTTAGAATAGGATAACTATTTAAATTAGGATTTATTAATCAATTAATTAGGAGAGTTATTAGATTAAATTTAGACTAGTAGAGTTAGATTAGAATAGGAATTTGATAGATAATTAGGATTAAAATAAATTAAAAGATAAAAAAAAAGTGATAAAAACTAAAGTAGTGTAATTGTATTTAAATTCTAATATGCTTTTGACTATAAAAAGGGAACCTCTATTCACCACCGGGGGCCACGCCTTACACCACCGGCCTTGCTCGACTCATCATCATCTTCATCACTTTTCAAAACTGAAACAAATCGCCTAACCCACCATCACCCTCTTCACCAAATCGACAGCCCCCACATCAGCTCGCACCTTGCCTTATTTCACCTACCACGGTTCCAGCTACCCGTGTTTCCTTTGCACTCCTCTCTACCAACTGTCTATGCTGCATCTTTATCAAAGCTTTGCCGCTTCCATCGTCAAGCTCTGACTGCTGCCATTCTGTTTTACAAGGAAGTGACCCGTTCACTTCATCACTGACTACCGCTTCTTCTCCTTCAAGCCAAGCTGCCTGCACCGATCTTTAAAATCGGCCCCTGCACCATTCGGCTCTGTTGCTTGCCGAACCTCAGTCTCTGCACTAAATTCTCATCGTCCTTGCCACCTGCTACGCCTCAGCTACCGAGCACCATTGCATTGCCACTTGATGCTTATTCACTTTTGCTACAGCACCCAAAAGCACTGCATCATCATCTTCATCGTCACTCATCCTCTGCCCAGCCACTTGCGTCGCAACTCTGTATCTGGTTTCACTATTGCTGTCGCTCCTTCATCAACCTAGTAATCTCGTCTCTGTTCTGGACCCTTCGTAGCGATTTTTGGTTGCTGCTAGATCACTGATCATCGTTTAGCTCGCTACTATCATACCACGATCCCTGCCTCTGTATTTTTTGCCCTACATCAACACACCACCGTACACAGTCTTGCTGTTGTTTGCTGCTACTAATCCCGTAAGTGGCTGCTGAACGTTGCCGTTGACTACACCACTGATCAGCACCTTCATGCCATCTTTGCTGCCGGGTTCCACTTACACTTGCTGCTGCAGTTACTAGAGGGAAGGAAAGCCACGTGAAACCAGAAAAAACAGAAGGAAAGAACATGTAGCAATAAAGAAAGAAAAGAAATAATCAAGGTAGAGTGGGATAGCTCGGTTTTCCATGTTTGCTTTTTTTTTTGGTTAATTAATTAGTTAAAACAAATATGATCTAACAGCATGATTTGATGATATAATAATTATTGGCAAGATTAATTTAATGATTTATATGGTAATGGTCTAACTTTGTTATTAAATCTGGCTTAATAATTTAGAAAAATTTGCATGATAATTAATTTGACTTGATGACTGCTTGTAAAATATTAATTTGTATATATGTGTTATTTGATTTGTTGTATGACTATAGTCTAGTACATTGATTTAGTTTGCATGTATAATTTTGATTTAACAATGTTGCATGATTTAGATGAGTATTCTAAAGTTGTAAAAAATATATGAACAATAAATATATATAATTAAGATCAAATAAATAAATATGAATTATACCGATGATGAAATTTCAAGAAAGTCAATTGAGACTCCTTGGAAATTTCTAGGTGAAAGAAACTTTCTTAAGTTGAGCCAAATTGATGGAATACTTTTGAAAGAATTTTTTTTATTAATTCATATTTATTTATAATAAAAATAAAAGTAAGATAAGATAGATGGATTAGATATAGATAAATAAAAATGAGCAAATAAAGACCAATAAACAAATAAAGATAAGATAAAGTATAAATCATAAATAGAATTATAATAAATAAGGTAAATGAAAAAGAATAAATATGAGTTATGCCAATGATGAAATTTCAAGAAAGTCAATTGAGACTCCTTGGAAATTTTTAGGTGAGGAGGTTTCTTTTGGGTTGAGCCAAATTGATGGGACGCTTAAAAGTGAATTTTCAATAAAACATAATTCATGTTTATTTCTTAAAAGTAAGGTAAATAAGAATATAAAAATAAAAATAAATTAAAGAAATTTATAAAATGAATATGGAGTCAAAAATTAGAGACAAGATTAGGAAAGAGGGAATTTCATAAAATATTAAAATTTATCTGACGATGGAGTTCAAGAAAGTCAATTGAGACTCCTTGAATATCTTGAGGTGAGGGGAATTTCTAAGGTTGGAGCCAAATTGATGGAAAAATCTTAGAAATTTTCCCAATATATAAGTATATCGAAATTAATATAAACTTGAGGCAAACTATAAAGATAACCTAAAGCTAGTTGGTACCATCTTAGGATGGGCGCTGTGGGGGTGCTAATCCTTCCCCATATGTAACCGTACTCCCAAGTCTAAGAATCTTTGAACGTAGACCATGCCTTATCCTTAGACAAGAGTAGGTAACCAATCACACCTTAGATTCGAATGGTTAGTGGCGACTCCTTGAATTTTAAAGTCTAGCGGGTTAGGTCTTAGGACTTGACACGTTATGACAGATTGGCGACTCCACTGGGGACTTTAGAGAGTCAAGCCAATGATTGGTTTTATGTCATTCTATGTTTGCCTTAGGAATGTTAATAATTGTTTGTTCCTTCAACACACACTTCACGTGCATGTGCATGCATTGGCCCTCTACCCGGGCTTTATCCTTTTAGGAGGAAGTAGAGTAACTAAGCTCTCGTGAGGTAATACCTCCGCAATGGCTAGCTAAATACTACCACTCAAATTGAACATTTCCGTTTGTAGCTTGTCATGGGTGAGGATTAGGTGCCTTACTAGTCCAATGTGGATGATAGTGAGGAGCAATTTGGGAACCTTTAGAATTTTGAATCATCCAACCCATGCATATAAAAACCTAAGTGAATTATCCTAAGATGAAACCATAGTATAGAGACTTCCCTTATAGGACACATGAAGGAACAATTAAAAAAATGAAAAAAAAAAGGTTTTATTTTCTTGTTCATTATTTTAGGAAAAACTGTCTCATAACAATTATTTGATAAAATTAAGATTCTTTACATTCAGGAAGAAAACCATGTTGGAAGAAATTGCAGATGATGTGAAGGCTAAGTCTGAAGAAGCCCATAAGCAAAATGGTGATTGCTTACCTAGAGATTACATTTGTAGCGTTCCTGAAAAAGTTCGTCTAAATCTCCAACAAAATGACCTCACTGAGTTAATTGACATTTGGAGAAATTGGGATACGACAAAGAAGAAAGCTTTCCAAGAAAAGTATGGGGACTTGGCATTGCTTCTAACTATACAAATGGATCCCAATCTGATCAGGGCCATGGTACATTTCTGGGACCCCTCCTATAGGTGCTTTGTGTTTAATGAGGTAGATATGGTACCTACTATTGAGGAATATATGGTCTTACTTCGTATCAAGGAGTCGAACAAAAAGATTTACAAGAAGAATAAGATAAGTCATCGAAAATGTTTGGCCCAAATGATAGGTGTCAATGTGCAAGAAGTGGATCAACATCTTAAAAAGAAAGGGGAAGGCACTTTTTTGGCTTGGGATTTTCTTCGAGTTTGTTTTAACAAACAGTTAACAGACAAGCAAATTATGAGTTTGATGGCATTAGCTATTAATGGGATGGTGATATTCCCTCGAGCCCTACAGTATGTGGAAATTACTCTTGTAGATATTGTTGAACAACTTGAGCATGAAGTGAATGTCACTCCAGCAATTTTAGCGGAAACATTTAGATCTTTGAGTTATTATCGTAGGACCGGAGGGGGACGTTTCATTGGATGCATGCAGCTATTGTATGTATGGATGAAAAGTCATTTCAAGTGTGAAGAACTTGCATTTAAGAATGTCTACTTCGCAAGCAGTGTACCCGTCAAGGAATTCTGCAAAAGCAAATGGCCCAACTCAAGAACAAAAAAGGTATGGGTTTCTACCTTGCATAAAACCAAAAATCAAGAAGTAGTTTGGTTAGCTCCATGGATGCCAAGAAGGTCAATGCTATATAAATGTGGAGATCAACCATGGGTTCCTTTGTTGGGTATATGGGGAACCATTTCTTACTCTCCCATCTTGGCACGGAGGCAATTAGGGTATGACCAATTTGTTCCTATGACTTATGGGCTTAATCAAAGGGAGTATTCTTACACTGAGAAAGGAGCATTGAGGAAGATAGAAGAAGATGTCAAAGCTTGGAAGACAGCTTGTGTAATAACAAAAGGAAGGTTTGTCGACAAGATCTCTCCTGAATATTTTGTTTGGCATGCTAGACGAGCCAAGGAGATCAAACTCCCCCTTGAAGAAGATGAAGAAATTTAGGAAGATCCTTCACCCCAAGATCCTATGATTGATTTAGAGATTGCTAAGAGGAAGTTAGAAGAAGAAAAGAGGTATCTGGAACAAGAATACAAAAAGTTCAAGTACAAGACTGATATGAAGATAGGAAGGAGAGATCATGCATATTCAAAGGTCTATCAAGAGAAGAACAAGTTGTTAGATGAAATTAGTTACTTGAAGAAAAAGCTCGCAAAGTCTGAGAATAGTCGTCTAATGGAAGACAACAAATGGCTAAAGGAAGAAGCTCAGAAAGACCAGGAAGAAATTGCACGACGCAAAGAGAAAGCACAAAAGAAGGAGAATGAGCTTGATGAAGCTCAAAGGGAGATAATACGATGGAAGATTCGACTACAAGGAGTTCTCAATCAAGCCCAAGAAGATCGACAGAAGATGGCCCAAAATATGCAAACCTTAGTAGATGAATGGAAAATCTTCAAGAAGGACTCACAACTCTTATGGACAATGTTTCATCAAATTAATTGGGTGGCTCATAGGGCCCAACAAATCGAAGATGAAATAAGGGAGATGAAGCCTGGAGTTAACCCAATAACTGAGCATGGAGAAAGGATGCTACAATTATTGGAAGAGATAGAAGGCCATTATAGTGCTGTTAGAAGACTCATGTGGCACCATTAGATTTCTTCATGTATGTCTTAGATTTTGGTTTTGTTAAATAATTGTTATGAGACAAGTTATTTTTCCATCTTATGCATTTAGGTTGTAAAATTCCATCTATTAAAAAAATACATCTTTGAGTTCTTTTAAGTCTTTGCACATTTTTTTCTTGAAAATAATTTCAACTTAATTGTGGCAATCAAGGTGTCAAAATTGAATCTACTAGACGGTCCACCCTCCATAAATACCACACAAGGTATCAAGCTTGTATAATGGAAGAAGATCAAAAAAATAGGATAGAGAAGTTGGAAAGGGAAAATGCAGAGATAAAGGGGCAATTGAGCGAGATTACCCAATTGCTAAAAGCCATGATTAAAGGAAAGGAGAAAATGGGTAATCAGGAGGGGTCTATCCAAGAACCTCAACAAAGCATGCGAGACAACCTTATTTTTGTTCCTGAAGGAAGTACTGTCAAAGCTCCAACACCTCTACAGATACAAGTTCAAAACCCAGTGGAGGTACCAAATTTAGATGATCCCACAGAGCTAGAAAAGTTGAAGCATAAGGAAGAATATAGTGGTACTAAAGCCCAGCTGAGCTTGATAGAGGAAAGATAAGTGCCATGGAAGGAGTTGACTATTTTGGATCCATTGATGCTGAAAGGTTGTGTTTAGTACCGGGTGTTGTCCTTCCATCAAAATTCAAGGTGCCCGAATTTGAAAAATTCAATGGAACATCGTGCCCAAAAGATCATCTCACCATGTACTGTAGAAAGATGGCGGCGTATGCATGGGATGACAAGCTATTAATTCATGTTTTTCAAGACAGTTTGACTGGGTCAGCCGCTAAGTGGTACAACCAATTAGAAAGGAGCAAAGTTTCTTCTTGGTCTGAGTTGGCAAGAGCTTTTATAGCTCAATACAAACATGTGTCCGATGTAGCTCCTGATCGCTTATCTCTCCAAGGTATGGAAAAGACGAGGGATGAGAGCTTCAAAGAATATGCCCAACGGTGGTGAGACGTAGCGTCGCAAGTTCAACCTTCTTTAACTGAAAAGGAAGTCACCATGTTCTTTTTGAACACTCTCAAGGCACCCTACTATGAACGTATGCTTAGTAGTGTAACTAAGAACTTTGCAAACATGGTGTTAACCGGTGAAGCCATTGAGAATGCCATCAAGAGCGGTAAGATCGAAGCATCTGTGAATGACAGTAGGAAAGGTGGATTCTTGAAGAAAAAGGAAGGAGATGCACAAGTTGTCTCAAATAATTCACGCCACCTTTATACCCCTTACCCACCTTCAGTGAATTACACCTATTCCTCATCTTACCCACAAACTCATCCCCAAAACACATATCAACCTGTTTTCCCTCAACAAACTCCTACAGCCTCAACAAACCCCACTTTCCCACCTAATGACCAAAGGAACACCCGACTTAGCCGAAATGTTACCATAGACCATATACCCATGACATATGCTGAGCTATTCCCAAAGTTGGTGGAAGGTCATCTTATTGCCCCTATTTATATAGAACCCTTGAAACCTCCTTACCCAAAGTGGTATGATCCTAATGCAAGGTGTGCTTATCATAATGACAATGTTGGACACTCTATTGAGAATTGTATGGGCTTGAAGAGGAAAGTTCAAGCACTTGTCAATGCTGGAATTTTGAGTTTTGGGACAAAAAATGATCCAAATGTGAATGATAATCCTCTACCAGATCACACAAAGGGTAGCGGTTGATGCTATGGAAGAAAGTGGATGATATTGATTGATTCACTGAATTTGAAGATAATGGTTGTTTCTTTGTGTCTAATTTCATTCATCTTAGAACATTTCTTAGGTAATATAGGAGTGCTTAAGCCCAAAGGCATTAAGAATTCTTTTATGTATTGGGCCAGCTTTCATTCATTTTCATTTCAATAAAGGATTAGTACAATTCATTTTTCTCAATTCCTCATTCCAATCTTGTTCTTTTATGTAAAACACCACTACCCATATTCTCTACTTTGTTACCAAGCTTAAAAGTATCAAATAATGAACATGATAATGATAATGGCAATGAGTGTAAAATTCAATTTTGAAAGAACCGCTTTGGTTGGTTAAATGGCTTTTTAGTTTGCCAAGATTGTTCAAGCAAGAAAATAATAGAAGATATTTGTCCAAAATCTTCAACTATAGAATGTTACGAGTAAAGGTGAATCTCTACATGAAATTCTAATGAGTTGGTCTTTGTTCAATAGATGACCTTTAATGAGAGTACTTGTATTGAGATGATAAATGGCTTCTTTCATTACCTTTCAAGTGTGAGTAAAATTATCCATTGATTACCCCTTTTGAGCCTATTATATTCTTTTTGATATAACCCACCAAGAATCACCCTCCACACTGGGGGGCAAAAAGAGAATAGAAGATGAAAGATCAGTGGGGCAAAGAAAAAAAAAACCTTTTATGGAAAAAAAAGGAACGAAAAAGAAAAAGAGAATGAAAAAGGAAAAAGGGTTTGAATCAAGAAAGTGAAAACCCTAGTCACATTTGAATGAAAAAGGAGAGAAAAAAGCAAATTAGAATGAGGCAAAAGTCAAAATGCCTAAATGATTCATGAAAAATGATTCTTGGTTTGATGAGCCCTGAAACACTAATTTTGGGCCTATATTATCCTTTCTTTCGTGAACCTCACCCGAGCCTACATTACGTGCCTTAAAAGTCCATTTTGATCAAATATAAGTACTTGCATTGAAGAATCATGTGTTGAATGAAGGTATACTTACACAATGAGATGATGATCCTCTGGATGGAATCAGGAGAAGCAGATTAAGATAAGGAAAAAGATTTCTCTAGATGGAAGAAGTGGGATTCCGAAGACTCTCTTAGATCCATGTGAGCATTAAATTGGGTGAAGAAATATCTGATGTTGGGGCATGAATCAAAATGGAGAACAAATAAGAGAAGTTTCATCAAGGACAATGAAGTTGAAAATGAAGAGAAATAAATTAAAAAAAAGAAAGAAAAGAAAATGAAAAAGAAGAAAAAAAGAGAAGAAAAAAAAAGAGAAAAAATGAAAGGAGGATTCAGATCGAAAACCCAAAAAGGGCGGTTTGGATCAATAGAGTGCGTCAAAGTTGAAAACCTAAAAAGGTAGCTTAGATACCAGAAAAACTGGATGTCAATGATACAGGCGCTTTGAAGGGATATTTTAATGAACTCAACATGATCAGATAAGGTGGACCTTTGAAGGGAATTTTGTATTCATTGATCAGAATTGTTTGAATTGTTATTATTTGGATACTATTACCTAATCCTAAAAATTCTCACTTTTCATTCAAGCCTACTTTCCTTTTAAGCCTGACAATTTCTTGTTAAATCTTTTCAAATGTTGAATGATACCACTCTTTTCATTTCACCTATCATTTCTTTGCTATATCCTAACCTTGAAGGATTAAGAAATTGTATTGCATTGATTTTGAAATTGAAATGATAATGAATGGTTGCTTGGCAAAATATGTGAAAGACTCCTATATTATTTAGGAAAAAGAAAGAACAGGAAACTTGTGAATGAATGAAAATTGGAAATCAAGAAAAACCAATGAATAAAGAAGAGTGAATGGAGATTTTAATGAGTAAATGAATGACCAGATAGGAAGGATAGTAAAGAAGAAAAACAACGGATAAGATAAGATAAAGAGGGCAGAAGACAAGAGCTTCATTGGGCAAGAAAAATGGAAGAAGGAAAATGAGGAAAGAAATAGGAAATATAAGGACAGGATGACAAATGAAAAGAGAAGAATGCATGAGATGGACTGATAAAGAAAAACCTTGTTATTGCCATAATTGAAGTTGAAATACTTTTCAAAGAAAACATTGCATGAACAGAACAGATTGTGTGAGTAACATTGCATGAATGGCATAGCATAAATAGAATAAAATACATAGATAGGATAGAATGCATGCGTAGTTGCATACATGATGCATTGCATGAGAAAAAGAAAAATTACAGACAAGGTTCCTTGAGTACAATCTATAAGACCTTCGGGCATGATTCCTCTAAATTTTTAGACAAGATTTTTAAAGTTTGACTGCCTGCCTGTTTAGGAGGAGCTTTTAGACAAGATTTTAAAGTTTGACTGTCTGCTTGTTTAGGAGGAGCTTTTAGACAAGATTTTTAAAGTTTGACTGCCTGCCTGTTTAGGAGGAGCTTTTAGACAAGAACTTTAAAGTTTGACTACCTGCCTGTTTAGGAGGAGCTTTTAGACAAGATTTTTAAAGTTTGATTGCCTGCCTGTTTAGGAGGAGCTTTTAGACAAGATTTTTAAAGTTTGACTGCCTGTCTGTTTAGGAGGAGCTTTTAGACAAAATTTTTAAAGTTTGACTGCCTGTCTGTTTTGGAGGAGCTTTTAGACAAGATTTTTAAAGTTTGACTGCCTGCCTGTTTAGGAGGAGCTTTTAGACAAGATTTTAAAGTTTGACTGCCTTTCAGTTTAGAGGGAGCTTTTTCAAAAAACAAAAAATAAAAAATAAAAAAGGTTAAAAAATCAAAAAAAAAGAGAAGAAGTCAGACAAAATAGGTGTCTATGTCTTTGTGCAATTACTGTTTCGCAGCAAATGTACAAAGAGGGGCAGCTGTAGACACCTTATTTTGTCCGGGTTCTTAATTTGTAAAAATAATTAACTGGGTTAGACGACATTGTATTTTAATTTAATTTAATAATTTAGAATTAGGTCAGAATTAAATTAGGATTTTTAAAATTTAGAATTAACAATAATAAATAAAATTACGATAGCAATAGGGTTTAGGAATAATTAATAAATAAAATCAAAAAAGAAAAATAAATAATAATTTTAGAATAGGATAACTATTTAAATTAGGATTTATTAATCAATTAATTAGGAGAGTTATTAGATTAAATTTAGACTAGTAGAGTTAGATTAGAATAGGAATTTGATAGATAATTAGGATTAAAATAAATTAAAAGATTAAAAAAAAGGGATAAAAACTAAAGTAGTGTAATTGTATTTAAATTCTAATATGCTTTTGACTATAAAAAGGGAACCTCTATTCATCACCGGGGGCCACGTCTGTAAGATCTGATTCTACACTACTGTAGAGTCTGATTTCATAAATTAATAATGGAAATTAAATAAATAATGAACATTTATTTCCATTTGGTTGAAAAGCTCGTTATCATGAGATGAGAATGGAGCAATTTCGGTGAAACAATGTATGGGGCGAGAATGTTGGTCAGCTCGTTAGTGGGCGAGCAAGGTAGTATGTTCGCTAATGGGCAGCAGATCGCCAATAGATAATGGCGAGGGCGAGTATATTAGTTCGCCAAAATATATATTGAATAAACTGGAATGGAATCAGCGTGTGATTATTGCAGCCAAAATTGACTTTGTAAGTGGTTCGGTCGGAGACAATTAATAGAGAGGAGTTAAAGTCAATAAGGGAATTAGCCTTATTTGTTGAGGAAGTAAACAAAGTCTGCAGCAGAAGAAAAAGAGTGTGAAAGGGAGACTTTCACGCCACTTGTGCTTCAGTTTTCTACATGCATTAAATGCATGATAGACGTGAGGAATGATGAAAGAAACGGGATAAGAGGCAGACGGTGGCTATTGATTGGCTGAGCATGGCTATATAAGCAGAGACAATTGAGGAAAAACGAGTTAGCCAATTCCAGCTTCTTCACGAAAACCATTTCTCTGTTTCTTCCATTTCTCTGCCATGTTTGATCTACTAAGCTTCTTCCTTAACTTGGCTAAACACATAAACCTGCTTGTAAAACCTTTCCTCGTTGATGAGCTGAAGGAATAAGCAAAAGAAGGCCAACATGAGACAGAAAACAAGCTGTTTTGGAAGTGCAGTTGGTTGAGGTGAGTTTCATATTTTCTGAGGATTTCTTGATGCTCAATGATAGATTTCTATGTTTTATGAAGTAATAAACATAGATACAGTCTTGTTTTTAGTTAGATCTTTGGAGAATATGGAAACAAAGAAAATAATGGAATAAGTGACGACAATGGCGACTATGTTGATCGCCCGTGTTGAAAACTAGTACTCGCCAATAAGGCGAGTAGAAGATAAGGAACTCGCCAATGAAAAAATGGTGTGTCAAAGGGCGAGAACGCCCAACTTTAGTGAAGTGAATTAATGGGCGAGCTCAATTGCAAAAGGCATTGGGCGAATAGGATTGTGGGCAAACTCCCACAATTAAGCCAATGTAAGCCTTGTGAGTTGAATGTTGGGCGAGCTCACAAACCTGGGGTGAGTAATGGCGGGCGACATACCACGTGGAAGCCATTTGGTGAATGGCGAGCTCGTCTGGGCGAGCTAATTGGGCTCTATTGGGCGAGTAGTCATTTCATTTATTTCAATCTCGCCAAATGATATATAAAGAAAATATTAATTTGAATTTATAAATTATTTGCAGCTGGGAATTACGAACTCGGTAAATGCGATTCGGAAGGCGAGAAGGAAGCAAGGCTTCGTTTAACCAGGTAAGGGAGATGTGTGTGAAGTGATGCATGTCCTGTGGAGTAAATTTTGTGAAAACATTAAGTTAAATGTTTTGTTTTCTGACATGCATTGTTTGAGGAAAGTTATTTTGATAATTATTCTTGATACGGGCGAGCTAAAAGCCGACCCCTATACTGTTTTGGGTTAACTGATACAGGGCGGGCGAGCCCTTGTATTTTTATGACGGGTGAATTGGTATTGGCGGGCGAGCCAAGCCGTTTTACAATTTTTATACAACCGTCTCTAGTTTTCAGGGCAGGCGAACTGGTTTTAATATGTTTGGACGAGCGCTCCTTTGTTTTAAATTGAGGGCGGGCGAACCGCAATCAACGAGATATAGTTCTCTTTTGAAAAGCTAAGTGACGGGCGAATACGAGTTCACCGTCTTCTCGAGCTAGTCAGGGACGAGCCGTGAAGGGCGAGCTGACCCTGGCGAATAGTTTTAAAGAGTAATTTCTTAAGGAAATAAGTGAGACGTTTTAAATATTTTCAAAATAGAAATTTGAGACCTTTTGGCGAGTTGATTACTGGGCGAGCCACTGAGGGCGAGCCAGTTTGCTTTAGGATTTTAAAAGCATGAGGGCGGGCGAACCCTGGTTCTCCGCGTTGGGCGAACTGTCATGGGCGAACCATATCGGGCGAATCGACCATGCGAACAGGTTTCGCTTTTCCAAATTTTCTCAACGAAAAATGAATTGTTTTTACTATGTTTTGTAAATAGAAAATATAAAACATTTTTGGGCGAGTTGACCAATGGGTGAGTTAACCATGGGCGAACTAGCGATGGCGAGTCAGTTTAACACGTGCCTTTCTCACACGGAATTCAATGAGATTTCGGGCTGTTTTTAAAACCTTTTTGGAAAGAAAACGATGACATTATGAAATGATTCCTTAAAGGTTTTTCATGAGTTATAATTTGATTTTGAGACGTTAGGCCTCTAGTTCATGCATTACTATTGCGTGACCCGCCTGGGGCGGTGGCTCGTCGATGGACCAAAGAGTGCACCTCAGGGCGTCACAGGGCTGATGGACCTGCCAAGTCATCAGCGGTCTCGAGGTCACTTGGCAAGTGGACCCGAGGACCACTATAGATTATGGCCATAGATCTGAGATAGCCGTGAGGGGCGATGGCCTACGGGTGCACCCCAAAAGCGGCAGATTCCGTTCTCGTAAGGGGGAGGGGGAACGATGATAGCATGATTTATTTGTTGCCTAGTCTCAACTTACCAATTTCTATTTACTGTGAGGATTTGTTGAAATCCTAAATAGTGTTTACTACATTTTAAAGTAAACTGTTAGTTGGTGTTTTGAATGGTGTTTTAAGAGAATTGTTTACTATATATCCACTGTCTTTTCTACTGGGTTATTGTTAAGAAAAGAATAAATGAGTTGTGATATATATTTTTGCTTTATTTAAAGCAGCATATATTTCCTTTATTGAGCGTATGAATCGCTCACCCCTTTGTTTTAACTCCACAGATAAGAAGTACACGGAGTTGAGAGAATTAGCTCTCAGATGGGTATAACTATGCTTAAAGCACTGAGGCATGGCACGTTAAACGTGACAGGTACAATCTCTTCTCTTTTACATTTCAGACATATGTATACAGTACTACCTTAGTGAAATAAAGGTTAATAGGGGATGTCAGATGAAAGGAATACTGAAAAAGAAATTTCATATTCCATAATTAATAGATAAATGTATAGCATTTATCACTGTTACTGTTGAATGTTAATGGCATCGCAGACAGTCCAACCGGTAAAGTTGCATGGAAATACGTGAAAATGTGGTAACGGGATGTTACAGATTTAATGGTATCAGAGCTTGGGTTGGTCTAATGTCTGTTGATGCCTTTAGCATGGGAAGTGTTGAGAAAGGTTAACATCCCCTGTAGTACTGTATATTCTGAATGTATAGAGGAGTCGAATGACTGTGAAATGAGTTAAGTGTTGGAATATGGTGAAAGTTGACTAGTTATGGGTTACAAATAGAGATAGTAATCCGGAAATTTTGCATGAGATAGGCGATCTTATCATCAAAATGACGGGTCTATTTGATAAGGTACAGTGAGGAACTCGGTGAGGGCCCCACCAGGACTTCTCTGTCCATATCGAACTAAGATCCTGAAATGGTGATACTGAGATAAAAAGGGGTAATATTAGTATATAAGCCCTAAGATCGCGTGTTGGAATTATACTGATGAGAGAAAATTAAAGGGGAATTTATGAATATACCCCTATATTGACATGTTTTCTTTCGAAGTCATAAGTATTGAATGGATTTAAAATACAAATTGATGGTGAAATAATATGTGGTGGTGTAAAGGATGATCTTTACTGTGGACCCCACTGATATATTGATAAGTAAGGCGACCCAGAGTATAAGCTATGAGAGGTCGCGAGATAGTCATCCCTGTTGTGGATTTTGGGGTCTGAATTTAAAGTGAATTGTGTGAGAAATGATGTAAACTGGTTATATAGATACTCCTTATGTTTTAGGAGAATGGATATTAGTAGTGACTTGACATTTGAGGAAGTCAAGTGTTTGAATCTGTGGATGAGTGAGAAAACTTTGAAATGGGCGAACTCGAGCATGGTTGGAAGGACCGAGCATCGAGGTGATCGCCAAAGAGAACAGTATGGATGAGTAGCGTTGTCACAGCAATCGTTGTCGATGGGCCCAAAAAGGGGATTGCCATGGCCGGTTGGGCTGGTCCGTTACGATATCCATAGAACCGTGATATTATGAGACTTATAAGAATACTCGATGGGCGAGAACTACATTGGGATAGCTCGCCAATGGAAGTGCAAATGCATGATCGCCAATGGTGTGGGCGAGTTAGATGATGGCGAGGACTTAAATGAGTCCGCCAATATAACATGAATTACTAAAGTGGGCGAAAATCCTGATCGCCCAAAAAGTATGGTGAGTAATCTGATTAACAAATTATGGCGGAAATCATAACAATGTGGCGAGAAGAGCGATCGCCAACGATATGACATGAATCAAAGCAATGTGCCGAACAGAACAAAAGCTGTAATCGCCAAGAAAATGAAATGTCTCGTAATTACCAAATGATAAGGTTGGCATCGAGATTTAGTTGACAAGCTTAGAGGTTGGTAAAGTGAAATAGAAATTGTTGTAAGCTCTTACCAGTGAATCAGTAGAGCTTGAGAAATTACTCAAGAGATTGATGAGTAAAGAATAAAACTAGTTTGTAATAACTGGTGAAAACGAAAATTTTATCGTTTTGAAAACAATGAGATTAATACTCTCTACAGTTGCTTCTAGGTTCCGGAACAAGTATGGTATTCTAAAATACCTATCATATTCTATCTGGATCCCTAGCCGACTGTAGTATCCTTCCTATTTATGTGCGTAGAGCCAACAAGGATGATTTTAAAAAGAATAAACATATATATCGATATCAGCAATACTATTGAATAAGGTATAGAAAACCTTATTGTTAAGCCAGTGACCATTGGTTTCTAATTGATATATATATATATATTAGAGACGTGAGGTCTCAACTGATTAAGTGGACATTAAAATTGTCTGAATAAAAGATTTTACTACTTAAGTGAGGTTAAAGTGTGCTTATTGGGGTATAAAATTTATGAGCTTTACCCGTATAACACGAATGACTTGTTGAAGAGTTTATGGAATTTGCTACCTTATTGATTTAATGCTTAATTGGGAGGAAGTAGAAGTGAATGGGTATGTATGAATAAAGTATTCGAAATGGTTACGAAATTGTAACAGTAAAGTACTATATTAAGTAGGAAAAGAATTGTGGTGATGAAATCTGAATGATAATAAATTTGAATTTCAGAAATAGATGTAAGGAAAAGTATATTCTCCAAGTAGTGACATTACATGTACTAGGAGAATAAGAGATAAAATGATAACTTGATGTAAGAGAAGTTATCGAGGGAAAAATGATTTCCTAAGACGTAATCGGTGGCTAATATTAAGGTCTGCAAAAGAAAAGCAGTCCTAGATTAATTATGAAACAATCACTGTGAGGTGTGAAGAATCCGAAAGAACCATGATGTTATAGAAGTGATTATGAATTGAGTAACCAAATTATTTCACTTATTCATCATCAGGTTTCGGGATGTAATAAGTGCCTTAGTCGATATATATTGGTGGAACAGAGAGGACGTATGTGAAGTTCCAGTGAGTGGGTACTTGTGATAGGGATCCCTGATTCGCCGTATGCTTTGAGAGATTAGCAAGAGGCTTTGGGATTCCCAAATTTTTACTGTTAGCACTGCCTTAGATTGATATAGATATCCGAGCGCATTGTGTGGACGCTCTGGGATATATTGAGAGCGAGTGTGTGGTATTTTAGAGACTACTGGGACAATTACATACGAATGATTAAAATTATCTACATAATAGTCACCAAATTATAATCGACTAGCACTGAGTGAGATGATAAGTGATAAATAGTATAGATGAGTTACTAACTCTCAAGGATGATAAAAGACTTGAGGGAGTGTAAATTGGTTTTGAGAAAAGACGCCCGAGATTATTTAGGACTTTGAGAAAATTCGGGATAGGCGACTCATGAGTGGAGTGATCGCTCAACACCGAGTAACATGTTGTGAGATGTGGGCTAACTAAGTGGTCGCCAACGCACTTGAGAGAATAATCCTAGAGAACGGAAAGCGCCAAAGGAATGATTATTGATGGCCTAAAGAGACGGGCAGTACTCTTAGAGACAATGAGGAATATAAAAAGATATTTGTGGTCTCATATTGGAGACGAGATTAAATAAGAGTTGAGAAGGTGATAAGGAAGAAAAATACCTATATTAGAGGTACTTCATATACTCAGTAAAAATTTGAAAAGAGTAAAATGCTATCTGGATAGTTGTGGATATATTGAGGAAGTCTGCTCATTCCTTGATTATGGAAATTGTTGAACTAATTAATGCCTTGGCTGGATAATAAGTCAGGGAAATGGTGAGGTTTATAGTATTCCAGCGAGCATTATTGGTGATAGGGAGTCCCGCTTCATATCTCAGTGTTGAGAGAGATTACGGGAAGCTATGGAATCCCGATTGAGTTTTGCACCACCGTTTATCCACAGACTGAGAGACAGTCCAAGCGTATGAGATGGACGCTCGAGGATATGGTGTGAGCGTGTGCGATTGATTTTATAGGCTCCTGGGATAATCCTCTACCCTGGCAGAGTTTGTTGATAATAAGGGCCACAAGAGAGTATAGGCATAACATTTGGAAGAAATTATTTAGCAGACGATATAATCCACGATAGCATGATAAAATGGGAAACCGAAAATTATTTTCGACTTGGTCGAACAGATTTCTTGATATATACAAGATGTTATGTATATTAAGGTCTCACCATTGGGATGCATAGTGAGAGGGAAATTGAGTTCCCGATGTATTGGATCGTTGGAGATCTTCTATTAGGTGAAAGATGTGCACTACCTCCCGAGTTGTCAGAAGTACACAATGTATTCTATGTCTCAATAATGAGAAAGTACTATCCATATACTTTTCACGTGATTCGACATGAGTCCTAGAGATTAGAGAGGACATGAATTACGTTGAGAAATTGGTACGGATTCTGGATAGGAAAGATAAATTGCAGCAATAAAGTATTGTGATAAAGTGATTGTGATCTAAGATAAATCCTTTGATTGAAATGCTCTGGCAAGGGGGTGGCTACTAGAGAGTAGATAGCCTTATAAGTCAGAAGTATCCAGAGCTCTTTCAGTGATAGGTCCAGTTGAAATTTGGAGGACCAAATTTCTTAAGGTGGGGAGAAAATGTAAGATCTGATTCTACACTACTGTAGAGTCTGATTTCATAAATTAATAATGGAAATTAAATAAATAATGAACATTTATTTCCATTTGGTTGAAAAGCTCGTTATCATGAGATGAGAATGGAGCAATTTCGGTGAAACAATGTATGGGGCGAGAATGTTGGTCAGCTCGTTAGTGGGCGAGCAAGGTAGTATGTTCGCTAATGGGCGAGCAGATCGCCAATAGATAATGGCGAGGGCGAGTATATTAGTTCGCCAAAATATATATTGAATAAACTGGAATGGAATCAGCGTGTGATTATTGCAGCCAAAATTGACTTTGTAAGTGGTTCGGTCGGAGACAATTAATAGAGAGGAGTTAAAGTCAATAAGGGAATTAGCCTTATTTGTTGAGGAAGTAAACAAAGTCTGCAGCAGAAGAAAAAGAGTGTGAAAGGGAGACTTTCACGCCACTTGTGCTTCAGTTTTCTACATGCATTAAATGCATGATAGACGTGAGGAATGATGAAAGAAACGGGATAAGAGGCAGACGGTGGCTATTGATTGGCTGAGCATGGCTATATAAGCAGAGACAATTGAGGAAAAACGAGTTAGCCAATTCCAGCTTCTTCACGAAAACCATTTCTCTGTTTCTTCCATTTCTCTGCCATGTTTGATCTACTAAGCTTCTTCCTTAACTTGGCTAAACACATAAACCTGCTTGTAAAACCTTTCCTCGTTGATGAGCTGAAGGAATAAGCAAAAGAAGGCCAACATGAGACAGAAAACAAGCTGTTTTGGAAGTGCAGTTGGTTGAGGTGAGTTTCATATTTTCTGAGGATTTCTTGATGCTCAATGATAGATTTCTATGTTTTATGAAGTAATAAACATAGATACAGTCTTGTTTTTAGTTAGATCTTTGGAGAATATGGAAACAAAGAAAATAATGGAATAAGTGACGACAATGGCGACTATGTTGATCGCCCGTGTTGAAAACTAGTACTCGCCAATAAGGCGAGTAGAAGATAAGGAACTCGCCAATGAAAAAATGGTGTGTCAAAGGGCGAGAACGCCCAACTTTAGTGAAGTGAATTAATGGGCGAGCTCAATTGCAAAAGGCATTGGGCGAATAGGATTGTGGGCAAACTCCCACAATTAAGCCAATGTAAGCCTTGTGAGTTGAATGTTGGGCGAGCTCACAAACCTGGGGTGAGTAATGGCGGGCGACATACCACGTGGAAGCCATTTGGTGAATGGCGAGCTCGTCTGGGCGAGCTAATTGGGGCTCTATTGGGCGAGTAGTCATTTCATTTATTTCAATCTCGCCAAATGATATATAAAGAAAATATTAATTTGAATTTATAAATTATTTGCAGCTGGGAATTACGAACTCGGTAAATGCGATTCGGAAGGCGAGAAGGAAGCAAGGCTTCGTTTAACCAGGTAAGGGAGATGTGTGTGAAGTGATGCATGTCCTGTGGAGTAAATTTTGTGAAAACATTAAGTTAAATGTTTTGTTTTCTGACATGCATTGTTTGAGGAAAGTTATTTTGATAATTATTCTTGATACGGGCGAGCTAAAAGCCGACCCCTATACTGTTTTGGGTTAACTGATACAGGGCGGGCGAGCCCTTGTATTTTTATGACGGGTGAATTGGTATTGGCGGGCGAGCCAAGCCGTTTTACAATTTTTATACAACCGTCTCTAGTTTTCAGGGCAGGCGAACTGGTTTTAATATGTTTGGACGAGCGCTCCTTTGTTTTAAATTGAGGGCGGGCGAACCGCAATCAACGAGATATAGTTCTCTTTTGAAAAGCTAAGTGACGGGCGAATACGAGTTCACCGTCTTCTCGAGCTAGTCAGGGACGAGCCGTGAAGGGCGAGCTGACCCTGGCGAATAGTTTTAAAGAGTAATTTCTTAAGGAAATAAGTGAGACGTTTTAAATATTTTCAAAATAGAAATTTGAGACCTTTTGGCGAGTTGATTACTGGGCGAGCCACTGAGGGCGAGCCAGTTTGCTTTAGGATTTTAAAAGCATGAGGGCGGGCGAACCCTGGTTCTCCGCGTTGGGCGAACTGTCATGGGCGAACCATATCGGGCGAATCGACCATGCGAACAGGTTTCGCTTTTCCAAATTTTCTCAACGAAAAATGAATTGTTTTTACTATGTTTTGTAAATAGAAAATATAAAACATTTTTGGGCGAGTTGACCAATGGGTGAGTTAACCATGGGCGAACTAGCGATGGCGAGTCAGTTTAACACGTGCCTTTCTCACACGGAATTCAATGAGATTTCGGGCTATTTTTAAAACCTTTTTGGAAAGAAAACGATGACATTATGAAATGATTCCTTAAAGGTTTTTCATGAGTTATAATTTGATTTTGAGACGTTAGGCCTCTAGTTCATGCATTACTATTGCGTGACTCGCCTGGGGCGGTGGCTCGGTCGATGGACCAAAGAGTGCACCTCAGGGCGTCACAGGGCTGATGGACCTGCCAAGTCATCAGCGATCTCGAGGTCACTTGGCAAGTGGACCCGAGGACCACTATAGATTATGGCCATAGATCTGAGATAGCCGTGAGGGGCGATGGCCTACGGGTGCACCCCAAAAGCGGCAGATTCCGTTCTCGTAAGGGGGAGGGGGAACGATGATAGCATGATTTATTTGTTGCCTAGTCTCAACTTACCAATTTCTATTTACTGTGAGGATTTGTTGAAATCCTAAATAGTGTTTACTACATTTTAAAGTAAACTGTTAGTTGGTGTTTTGAATGGTGTTTTAAGAGAATTGTTTACTATATATCCACTGTCTTTTCTACTGGGTTATTGTTAAGAAAAGAATAAATGAGTTGTGATATATAGTTTTGCTTTATTTAAAGCAGCATATATTTCCTTTACTGAGCGTATGAATCGCTCAACCCTTTGTTTTAACTCCACAGATAAGAAGTACACGGAGTTGAGAGAATTAGCTCTCAGATGGGTATAATTATGCTTAAAGCACTGAGGCATGGCACGTTAAACGTGACAGGTACAGTCTCTTCTCTTTTACATTTCAGACATATGTATACAGTACTACCTTAGTGAAATAATGGTTAATAGGGGATGTCAGATGAAAGGAATAATGAAAAAGAAATTTCATATTCCATAATTAATAGATAAATGTATAGCATTTATCACTGTTACTGTTGAATGTTAATGGCATCGCAGACAGCCCAACCGGTAAAGTTGCATGGAAATACGTGAAAAGGTGGTAACGGGATGTTACAACGTCTTACACCTCCAACCTTGCTCGACTCATCATCATCTTCATCACTTTTCAAAACTGAAACAAATCGCCTAACCCACCTTCACCCTCTTCACCAAACCGACAGCCCCCACATCAGCTCGCACCTTGCCTTATTTCACCTAGCATGGTTCCAGCTACCCGTGTTTCCTTTGCACTCCTCTCTACCAACTGTCTATGCTGCATCTTTATCAAAGCTTTGCCGCTTCCATCGTCAAGCTCTGACTGCTGCCATTCTGTTTTACAAGGAAGTGACTTGTGCACTTCATCACTGACTACCGCTTCTTCTCCTTCAAGCCAAGCTGCCTGCACCGATCTTTAAAACCGGCCCCTGCATCGTTCGGCTCTGTTGCTTGCCGAACCTCAATCTCTGCACTAAATCTCATCGTCCTTGCCACCTACTACGCCTCAGCTACCGAGCACCATTGCATTGCCACTTGATGCTTGTTCATTTTTGCTACAGCACCCAAAAGCACTGCATCGTCATCTTCATCGTCACTCATCCTCTGCCCAGCCACTTGCGTCGCAACTCTACATCTGGTTTCACTATTGCTGTCGCTCCTTCATCAACCTAGTAATCTCGTCTCTGTTCTGGACCCTTTGCAGCGATTTTTGGTTGCTGCTAGATCACTGATCATCGTTTAGCTCGCTACTATCATACCACGATCCATGCTTCTGTATTTTTTGCCCTACATCAACACACCACCATACACAGTCTTGCCGTTGTTTGCTACTAATCCCGCAAGTGGCTGCTGAACGTTGCCGTCGACTACACCACTGATCAGCACCTTCATGCCATCTTTGCTGCCGCGTTCCACTTACACTTGCTGCTGCAGTTACTAGAGGGAAGGAAAGCCACGTGAAACCAGAAAAATAGAAGGAAAGAACGTGTAGCAATAAAGAAAGAAAAGAAATAATCAAGGTAGAGTGGGATAGCTCGGTTTCCCAAGTTTGCTTTTTTTTTTTGGTTAATTAATTAGTTAAAACAAATATGATCTAACAGCATGATTTGATGATATAATAATTATTGGCAAGATTAATTTAATGATTTATATGGTAATGGTCTAACTTTGTTATTAAATCTGGCTTAATAATTTAGAAAAATTTGCATGATAATTAATTTGACTTGATGACTGCTTGTAAAATATTAATTTGTATATATGTGTTATTTGATTTGTTGTATGACTATAATATAGTACATTGATTTAGTTTGCATGTATAATTTTGATTTAACAATGTTGCATGATTTAGATGAGTATTCTAAAGTTTTAAAAAATATATGAACAATAAATATATAATTAAGATCAAATAAATAAATATGAATATACCGATGATGAAATTTCAAGAAAATCAATTGAGACTCCTTGGAAATTTTTAGGTGAAAGAAACTTTCTTAAGTTGAGCCAAATTGATGGAATACTTTTGAAAGAATTTTTTTATTAATTCATATTTATTTATAATATAATTAAAAGTAAGATAAGATAGATGGATTAGATATAGATAAATAAAAATGAGCAAATAAAGACCAATAAACAAATAAAGATAAGAGAAAGTATAAATCATAAATAGAATTATAATAAATAAGGTAAATGAAAAAGAATAAATATGAGTTATGCCGATGATGAAATTTCAAGAAAGTCAATTGAGACTCCTTGGAAATTTCTAGATGAGGATGTTTCTTTTGGGCTGAGCCAAATTGATGGGACGCTTGAAAGTGAATTTTCAATAAAACATAATTCATGTTTATTTTTTAAAAGTAAGGTAAATAAGAATATAAAAATAAAAATAAATTAAAGAAATTTATAAAATGAATATGGAGTCAAAAATTAGAGACAAGATTAGGAAAAAGGGAATTTCATAAAATATTAAAATTTATCCGACGATGGAGTTCAAGAAAGTCAATTGAGACTCCTTGAATATCTTGAGGTGAGAGGAATTTCTAAGGTTGGAGCCAAATTGATGGAAAAATCTTAGAAATTTTCCCAATATATAAGTATATCGAAATTAATATGAACTTGAGGCAAACTATAAAAATAACCTAAAGCTAGTTGGCACCATCTTAGGATGGGCGTTGTGGGGGTGCTAATCCTTCTCCATATGTAACCGTACTCCCGAGTCTAAGAATCTTTGAACGTAGACAATGCCTTATCCTTAGACAAGAGTAGGTGACCAATCACACCTTAGATTCGAATGGTTGGTGGCGATTCCTTGAATTTTAAAGTCTAGCGGGTTAGATCTTAGGACTTGACACGTTATGACAAAGCGTATTAATTAATGTAGGTTATTTCATCTATGTTCTTTAAATTAAGAGATCAACAATCTGTTTTAAATTCAATTTTTTTGCTCCTTTTGGGTGGAAAGCATAAAATTTAGAAAATGGTAAAGGATCTCTAAATGCAAAAGGACATCAGAATTAGTTAACCTCTAGTTGTGATATTTTTCCTTGTTTTGAGAATATTTAATATTCTTTGGTTTTCTAGATGGAATTTGGAGTTGGATTGGCAAGAACCGCAAAAAATTATATCGGATGGTGCAAATAGAGAAAAAAAAAACCATATAAGGTTCAAAATTAAAAGCTACGTATTTTACTTAGATGAATATTTATTAATTAAAAAAACCAGATGTTGCATATTAAAGCTGCCAGATAAAATAATTCCCAAATCATATACATAATAAAGAAAAATAAATACCCAAGCAAGAAAAGTTGAAAAAGCAACATCCCTATAAAGCAAAACCTAAAACAGAAGATGCAAGGAGAATCAATGCCAAGGAAAGCTTGGGGGAGAGAAGAGATGTAGCAATGCTTTGAGTGGGGTTAGGTGCCAAGATTTCCGATGGCGGGTTTGCAGGCAATGAATCATATGTAAATGGGATCGGACTAGCTCTTGGACCCAAAGAAGACGGTGTGACCAATACGTCAATTTTCTGGCCTGCTTGGCAATGGCCATGAACGCCGCAGAGGAAGTAGTAGTGGCCGGGCTTGTCGAGCGTAATAGAGTCGGAACCAGAAGTGTAGGAGGCGATAGCGGATGTTACTTCGCATGATTGGAAATCGTTGAGGCTCACTTGCATCACATTGTGAAACTGACTGTTGTAGTCGAAAACTGCGAGATTAAGAAAACAATGAATGTCAGAAGTAAAAGGCTATATAATAGGAAACATAGAACCAACACGAAGAAAGTAAAAAAGAAAATCAAGAAGAAGAAAACATATATGTGAAGACTGGTGGTTGATTAGAAAACTTACGAAGAGAGTCGCCAACATGGAAGGTCTTGGTAGAAGCCCAGTTGTTATAGTCGATTAAAGTCCAGCCAGAAGAGTCACCGACCTTGTAAACGGCACCAAGGGAGACTCTAAACAGAGCCACCATCAAAAGGAAAGCCAATGTCGTTCTCTTAGCACAAGCCATCGTCGAAGCACGGATACTAATTAAAAGAAAGCAATGAGTCGAATCAGAGCGAGAAAGCGCAACAGAGCGAGGGAGGGAGAGAGACGAGAGAGCAAGACTGCAGAAAAAAGAAAAACCTTTTGCGAGGAACTAATTGTGAAGAAAAACCACGTTGTTTGTACGATATTTATAGCGGTTTTAGTCCACATCCTAGCATTAAAAGATTTCCCATACCAAAAGGGCTTTGCACGCAGATGCTTGAATCCTACGTCAATTACAAGATACATTCTTTTAAGTTTTAATTAAAGGCATAAAAGTTATATACATTCCCGTTATTTATTTATTTATTTTGTTCCCAAATCCTCATTATTTATTATATTAATTACACTACGCATATAAATTTAATTTAAAAACTTTAGGATGATTTTACATGTATAAACAAAGAGAATAAATATTATATTGCAATCATATTAAAAAGTAAATTTTTTTTAGAAAAACTAATAAAAATGTCACTTCTATTCTGGTCGCATTAATGTCTAACATCACTAAAATCTATATATAAAGAGTTAAAAGCAAAAGATATAGAGTTTATTTATTCTATTCTGGTAGCATGAATATCTAAAATATACAAAGTCTAAACATGCATTCCATTATTAAAAAGAGATATGCTATCATTTGCTTTGACTTAATTAGTGTTTGAAGTACAATTGCTTATATTGATACTTGTTAATTGGCTTGGCACTATCTAATAAACCACTAATACCTTTTCTAGACTAAAAAAAACCTAAATTTTAAATTTTAAATTAATTCTACTAGTTTAATAATTTTATAAATGAGACCAGCACATTGGTCTATCTAAATTATTAAAATTTTGTTTTATTAATACTTTTATTTTTTTATTATTTGTCTTTTGTCTTGTTTTTATTTTACTTTTTATTAATAAAAGTAAATGATAAAAATATGAAACAAACAAAACTAAAAAAAATGAAACTTTTTAGTATCCTAATTGTATACGTACAGACTTTGCTTAATTAAAAGTTCAACCCAAAAGAGATTAAAATAAATTATTCAAGCCGTCAAAGAGGCTTTAGCCTCTGTTATCAAAATCGTACGATACACGATACGTATCGTACGATTCGGTTCAATTCAGTATAAATTCGATACGTATCTATACAAAGAATCGGTTTTATCATGAATCGGTAGCGTATCTATCGATACACAAGCGAATCGATACGTATCGTATGATACACCGATTCACTTTGATACGCTTTAGAGTAACAATGGGCCAGGCCCAAAAAAATCTGATTTGGCCCAATTAACTAAAAATGCAATTTTAATAGTTTTTTAACCTAAAAAACACTTAAAAACATATTTTCTATATAATTTAATCTTGAAATATTGAAAAAAATAAACTTTTAGTTAGAAAATTAAAAATAAAAAATATATAAAAATATTATTTAAAAATATATACTATTAATGAAGATGTTAAGTGTTTGAAAAAAATTATAGTTTTTTATTTTTATCATATACTTACTTAATCTAATTAATATGAATAATATTTTTAATATTTTATTTATCTTACATGTGTATATATTATTTATAATTAATTTTAAAGTTATTTACCGTATCTTACGATACGATACGATACTCGATACTCGATCCTTAAAAATAAAATTTCGATTCACGATACGTATCTCGATTTGATAACTATGGCTTTAGCATAATAAGAAGGAAGAGGTCTTATGACTTTGAAATTTTAGGTTTGAGTTTCACTAAATGTAAGATTTAGTTTAATTTGTTATTGTTATTTGTTTAGTTATTATTATTTGCATTTACCAAGTTTAGTTTATTAACTTACCAGTTCATTGAATGTAATATGTTGATTATAATTGACCCATACTTGGAAATAGATTGGTGATAAAAACTCTGGGTTTATATATGTCTAGGATCGAAGGAGATGTTTTTAGAGTTATTGTCCATAATTTGTACTTCGGTCTAAAATTAAATCAATTCTCATGTATTCTTTTATCTGAAAGCGATAGGCACCATTAAATAATAAAGTCAAACCATACATTTGTCTATTACAAACGAAGAAAGTAAGAAACCAGGAACATCTTCTAGCCAAACTGACATCTCCTCCAGATTACGCGAGTGTTGGGCCAAAGCATGTGCCACCGCATTCCCTGTCACATCCTGTATATACAATATTTTACACTTTTTCACACATATAATAAGGGTTGGGCTGTCTGCGATGCATTTATTTCCGCTTTCTTTAAGAGTCAACACTATTAAACAGTAATTCAATTTGATTTTCATAAGGAAAAATATTTACATGTCATAATTCATTCACTGTTTACATCCCCTGTTTATATTTACAACACAGTAATACTATAAAATAAGTCTGAACATATAAAATAAATGATTATACCTTCAGGATCCTCACTAGTTGCCTCGGAGTACTCAAAACGCAATTGAAATCCTCGGATAATATATCACGCGCTCATTGAAAATAATCTGTAGATGTTAAAATAAAATGAGTGAGCAAACCACGGCTCAATAAAAGAATTGTATTCAAATCTTGATATCATGAAACCTATATGCCATAAAATCATTTATTTCCTATAGGTTCACTAGGGATCATAAAGGAATGATATTATAGTCGGCTAGGGATCCGAATGGAGTAAGTAAGGTATTTTGAAATACCTGTCTTGTCTCGGAACCTAGAAACGATTATAGGGAGTAAATATTAATTGTTGAGATAAAACACATTTCCATAACATTTCGTAATAAATCTCAAGTCAATACTTTCATAAAGTAAGGCATTAAACCAAATAATCTGATATTCATAATAAATTATAAAAAGAATATTAGATTAATAAATCACCATTTCCATGTGAACTCATATAACATATATCACTGAAAATATCATAAACAGTATCGTACTCAATGTAGTACAGTAAACCGTTTAGAAGATCATCATCCATTTTCATTGAAAACATATGGGTAATCATTTACCATTTAATATCACCATTCATTTAAAACATCATTTTTATATCATAAAAATGGTGGAGACTAAGGCATCACCCAAGATATATCATGCTACAACCCTCGTAGGGTATAATAATCATCATATGAGATCTATAGCTATAGTCTAGAATTGTCCTTAGTCGTACAGTGATCAAGTGTCAACCAGGACACTGAAGATAGGATTAGATCAACAACTTCACATATCACATATCAACATGATAAGCGGCCTATCAGTCTCAAAACAATATTCTCATCATCGTATTACCTTTATAGAAATCAAGAAAAATAGGTAAAATCTTCAATCGGTCCATAAAGGTTTAATTTATCATATAGTGAATATTTACTGAAAATAATTTATAAAATATTCACTTCTCAACATTTCTCTTTTTAAACCACTTATTACACTGTAAAACATGTAGGAGAAATTTTCATTAGCTTTATTTTCATCAAATTTGGTAACATGAATATTTAAATAATAATTTTCGGTATATTCATGTTTTATGAAAAATATTAAATATCTCATTTCCAAGGCTAGGAAATTATTCAAATATGCACTAAAATATTTCATGATATTTTCAGTAAATTTCCTAAGATATTTCAGCAGCATAACGACTGCTAATATACCTTAACCTTCTTGCAAAATCAAACATAGTTCAAAACCAGCCAACAGCCACAATTTCACAGTTTCCAAAGCATTTCATTTCTAAAATATTCTCGTAAAATTATTTATAGCAAAATCATGCATTCAAGATATCCTTAGAGTTCACACACGCATTCCTTACCTGTCTGACTTATCCAACCTCTTCGAATGCACCACTCGTAAACCGTTACTCCCGAGCTGCAGATAATTTCACCAAAAATATTAGCTCATTTAATACTTATTTTTAAGCTATTATTCATGTCTAATTGCAGCCACTTGTACACTGCAAAATATTTACGCAGTATATTTTCTACCGATACTAAAACACAACTTCTTCGTTTTAAGTCAGATTTCGAATCTGAGCACACTGGTAGTCTCCTTGTAATTTCTACAGTCTAATGGCACCCTAAAATCATCAAAATCAGCCATGGGCATGGGTCCCCTTACCGTGGCCGAATCTTCCCTCTTGAAATTCTTAAGGAATTTCAACAATCAAATCTCATATTCTTGCTTAGCCTTACTCATTTCATCATCTAGCACCAATTTCATGCATGAAAGACTAAATTTCCTTTAGGGTCACTCCATGGCCGAAACCCTCCATGCATGGAAAAATTTTGTTTTGCAAGATTTAATTGAAACTAAGACCATAAACATGATTATCATGCTTAAAGGAATCACTCTACACCACTAGAATTCAAAGGAGCATAATGCATGGTAATGTGACTCACTTTGGCCAACACTTTGAGGCTTCCTTTCTCCTTGTTTTGTTGCTTTTACAATGATCTATGGGTATAGATCGAAAGAGGAGAGTGAGTAGAATATTTTTCTAGTTATGTGTTTGTTGAAAAGATGAAGATTTAATGGTGTTTTTCTTTGTTTCTTTTCTTTCAAGAATGGCGTGGGGTGGCTTTGAGAAGATGATGAATAGTGTCGACCAAGTGGCTAAAGAAATAAGAAGAGGGTTCTAGAAGGGGTGAAAATTACGATGGGCCCAAAAAGGGGTTGTCATAGCCGGTTGGGCTGGTCCGTTACGATATCCATAGAACCGAAATATTGTGAAATACTTGTAAAGTGATTTGAAAATTTATATATATGTGTTTGGAGGATACATAGTGATTTTGTTGGATGTAAATAACGAGACATCCAAGATGATATGAGTTTGTGAATTTGAAATTACATGATGATGTTTTAAGTAAGTTTTTAGAGTAACGTGGATTCGAGAGATAGTTGACTCGATTCACAACATGGAATTTGTTTGTAAGCTTTACCAGAGAATCAGAAGAACTTGAGAAATTATTAAAGAGATTAATGAGTAGAGAAATGAACTATTTTGATATAATTGGTGAAAACGAAAATTATAATTATATCGTTTTGAAAACAACAGGAATTGTACTCTCTACAGATGCTTCTAGGTTCCGGAACAAGTATGGTATTCTAAAATACCTATCATATTCTATCTGGATCCCTAGCCGACTGTAATATCCTTCCTATTTGTGTGCCTAGAGCCAACTAGGATGATTTTAAGAGAATAAATATGTATATTGATATAAGCAATATCTTTGAATAACGTCACAAACTTCTAGGAATGGAAAACCTTACTGTTAAGTCAGTGAACATGAGTTCTAATTGAACTATATACAGTAGAGACGTGAGGTCTCAATGATTAAGTGGACATTGAAGTTGTCTGAGTAGAAGATCTCACTACGTAAGTGAGATTAAAGTGTGGTTATTGGGGTATAAAATTTATGAGGTACCCATATGGCATAAATGATTTGTTGAGGAGTTTGTGGAATTTCTGACCTTACTGATGTGATATATACTTGTGAGAAAGTGGAAGTGAATGGGTATGTATGAATATAGTATTCGAAATGGCTACGAGATTGTAACAGTAAAATACTATATTAAGTGGGAAAAACAATTGTGGTAATGAATATAAAAGGATGAAATTGTCTTAAGAGACAAGTTATATAATGACTAAGGAACGCGAGTTATGAGGTAGTTCCCAAGTATATGAATAAATGTGATTTCCTCTGATCATTATGTAGTTATGGCTGGAAGTAATGACAAGCCAGAATTAGAAAGATGAAATTATCATACTCAGAGGAGCAGATACAAGAAGTACTGAAAAAGGATATACATAGGTGTATACATGTACATATTGGGAATGTGAAATTGTATAAGTAAAGTGGTGATGAAATCTGAATGATAATAAATTTAAATTTCAAAAAAATTGATGTGAGGAAATTATACTCTCAAGTATATTCTCCAAGTAGTGACATTACATGTACTAGGAGAATAGAAGAGATAGAATGATAACTTGATATAAGAGAAGTTATCGAGGGGAAATTGATTACCTGAGCTGTAATCGATGGCTAATATTAAGGTCTGCAAAAGAAAGGCAGTCATAGTTTAACCATGAGGTTATAAAAGTGATTATGGATTGTGTAACCGAGTTAATTCACTTCATCATCATGTTTCGAGATGTCTTGAATGCCTTAGTCGATATATATCAGTGAAACAGAGAGAACGTATGTGAAGTTCCAGTGAGTGGGTACTTGTGATAGGGATCCCTGATTTGTCACATGCTTTGAGAGGATAGCAAGAGGCTTTGGGATTCCAAAATTTTTCTGTTAGCACCGCCTCAGATTGATATAGATATCCGAGCGCATTGTGTGGACGCCCTAGGATATATTGAGAGCGGGTGCGTTGTATTTAAGAGACTACTGGGACAATTACATACGATGGATTAAAACTATCTAAATGATAGTCACCAAATTATTATCGACTTAGCACCGAATGAGATGATAAGTGATAAGTAGTATGAATGAGTTACTGTGTAAAGGAAGTGAAAAATTGCTAACTCCCAAGGATGATAAAAGATTTCAGGGAGTGTAAATTGGTTTTGAGAGAAGAAGCCCCAGTTCTTCAGAACCTTGAGCAAAATCCGGGATGGGCGACCCATGAGTGGGGCGATCGCTCAACACCGGATAACATGTTGAGAGATGTGGGCAAACTAGGTGGTCGCCGACTCACTTGAAGGAGTAATCCTAGAGTGCGGGAGAGCGCCAAAGGGATGATTATTGATGGCCTGAAGAGACGGGCAGTACTCTTAAAGACAATAAGGAGTATAAAGAGATATTCGTGGTCTCATATTAGAGACGAGAATAAATAAAAGTTGAGAAGGTCATAAGGAAGAAAAATACCTATATTAGAGATACTTCCTATATTAAGTGAAAATTAAAAAGAGTATAATGCTATCTGGATAGTTGTGGACATATTGAGTAAGTCTGCTTATTTCTTAATTATGGAATTTATTGAGCTAATTAGTGCCTTGGCCGAGTTATATGTCAGGGACATGGTGAGGTTTTATAGTATTCCAGTGAGCATTACATTTGATTGGGAGTCCCGCTTCGTATCTCAGTGTTGAGAGAGATTTCAGTAAGCTATGAGATCCCGATTGAATTTTGCACCGCAGTTTATCCGTAGACTGATGGACAATCTGAGCATAGGGTATGGACGCTCGAGGATATGGTGTGAGCGTGTGCAGTTGATTTTATAGGCTCTTGGGATAATCCTCTACCCTGGTAGAGTTTGCTTATGATAATGGCCAAATGAGAGTATAGGCCTAACACCTTAAATGGGTTATTTAAAAGACAATATAATCCACGATAGCATGAGAAGAGCGGAGATCAAGAGTCATCTTTGACTTGGTCGAACAGCTTTCTTGAGATATACAAGAAATTATGTATATAAGGTCTCACCATTTAGAAGCATAATGAGAGGGAATTGAGTTCCCGACGTATTGGATCATTGGAGATCTTAGATCATGTGAGAGATGTGCACTACCTCCCGAGTTGTCAGGAGTGCATAACATATTCCATGTCTCAAAGATGAGAAAGTACTATCCATATCCTTCTCACGTGATTCGACATGAGTCCTAGAGATTAGAGAGGACATGAATTACGTTGAGAAATCGGTACGGATTTTGGATAGGAGGGATAAAGTATTGTGATAAAGTATGGTGATCAAAGATTAATTCTTTGATGGGATTCTTTGGCAGTAAAATAATAAGGATAAGGCTCCATGGGAATTAGAAAGCCTTATGCATAACAAATATCCCGAGTTTTATCACTAATAGGTCAGGTTGAAATTTGGAGGACCAAATTTCTTAAAGTGGGAAGAAAATGTAAGATTCGATTCTACACTACTGTAGACTCTAATTACATAAAAATAGATAATGGAAATTAAATAAATAATGAATGTTAATTTCCAAAAGGGTGAAAAGCTCCATAACTTGAAATATGAATGGAACAAATTATGTGAAATACTCTACGGGTGAGTACTGCAATGAGACAGCTTGCCAATGAATGAGGGCGAGTGTGCTGTTGGTGAGTTGGTTTAATTGCTTGTTGGGCGAATAGGTGAGTTCGCCATGTTCTTGGTTAGCATGATCGCCCGAATGATGGCGAGGGCTGTGATTGCCAAACCCTATGTGATCGCCAAGAAAAGGAAATAATCTTGTAATTGCCAAATATTAAGTTGGCATCAAAACAAAGTGGTGAGACCTAGGTGCAAACATAGGCGAGCCTATGGACAACTGGCGAGATGAAAGGTTGGCGAACTGAAATTGAGATTGGTGAGCTGAGTCCTCAAGATGAAGAGGCGAACTGGAATCTGCACGAACAAAATGAAAATAGATTCAAATCATTTTACAACCAAAATTGACTTTGTAAGTCATACGGTTGAAGATAATAAATAGAGAACGGTTAAAGTCAATAAAGGAATTAACCTTATTGGTTGAGGAGTAAGACGAAGGTGCAGTAAGTCAAAAAAAGAGGCTGTGGACTTCACGCCATTGGCTTCTCCTGACAGTTGGTTTAGACAATTAATGGCAAAGTAAAGTAAGTCAAAATGTGCAAAGAATAGCTTCTCATAGCCGTTCCTTTTTGCTGCAGTTTTTCTTCGGTTTTTAATGCATGAAAGACGTGAAATAAATAAAGGAAATGGGATAAGGCCAAGTGATGAGTTCTGATTGGATTAGCATGGCTATATAAGAAGAAGCATTTGAGGAAAACTGATTTAGCCAAATTCATCTTCTTCACGAGAGCTATGCAACTGCAAGTTTATGTTCTGATTTTCTCTCATTTCTACCATGCCCGATTTACTACACTTCACCCTTAAGTTGCTAAACAAGTAAACCAGCTTACAAAACCTTTCCTCCATAGTTGATGAGCTAATGGAATAAGCAAAGTAAGGCCAACATGAGACAGAAAGTGATCTGTGTTGGAAGTGCAGTTGATTAAGGTGAGATTTAATGATTTCTTGAGATTGAATGATATATTTCTATGATTTCAAGTATGAGAAGCATGATTTTAGTGTTGCTTTTTGATTTATTCTTGTTAGATCATAGAAATAGAATAAATTCATATCTTGAAGTAGATGATGAATACAATGAAACTGGGTTGAAATTGTAGTAGAATGATGGGAAAACAATCGAGAATAAATAAGGAAAGTAGTGGAAGTGGTGTAAAAGAGATGAAAGTGGCGATTATTGTGATCGCCCATGTTGAATATTTGTGATCGCCAGTGGGGCGAGTAGGAAAGAAAAGAACTCGCCAAGTTAAAAGTTTTAATTCAGATGGGTGAGGTCGCCCAAGGCTAGTTGAATGCATGGGCAAGCCCATTTCTGAATAGAAAGACGTGTTATGCGAGCTCACAATTAAGGGCGAACTAAATCACGTGGAGTGGTAAGTGGCGAGGCCGCCACAAGTTAGCTAAGTCATAGGTGAGCTCCTTTCTGTTAGAAAACTTGGCGAAAAGAAATTGTGGGCGAACTCCCACATTATAGCCAATATATGAATGGCGAGAATGGTGGGCGAGCTCCCACGTGTAAGCCATTTGATGAATGATGAGCTCGGTTGGCGAGCTAGTAAGATGTCTGTGGGCAAGCTGGTTGATTTATCTTAAGTCTCGCCCAAGTAATGGAAAAATATATAAGGAAAATATTAATGGAATTTATATATTATTTGCAGCCGATAATTGGGAATGGCTATAGGCGAGCAAGAAGCAGGGTGAAGTAAGGCTTCGTTGAACCAGGTAAGGGAGATGTGTGTGAAGTAAAATGCATGTCCTGTGGAGTAAAAATATTATGAAAATATCGAGAAACTATTTTGGTTTATGACATGCATTTATTTAATAAATTATTTTGACTTGGGAGAGCTACAGAGATAGCCGACCCTTATGTTGTTTGGTGGGCGAACTGGTATTGGCGGGCGAGCCAAAATGTCTATAATATTTTGGGCGAACTGGTATTGGCGGGCGAGCCAAATGTTTATAATATTTTGGGGCGGGCGACCCTTTTTGTTAAGAAATTTATGGGCGAGCCACTAAGGGCGAGCTAGTTTTACTTATTGTTTTTGAATTCAATGGTTGGCGGGCGAATACTAGTTCACCGCATTGTTAAGTTGACCATGGGCGAGCCGTACTGGCGAACTGATCATGGCGAACAGATTTCGATAGTATTTTCTTAACAAAAATGAGCCATTTTAATATCTTTGAAAATAGAAAATATAAACCCTTTTGGGCGACTTGACTAATAGGCGAGCCACTGAGGGCGAGCCAGTTTTGCTTGTTGTTTTTAAAAGCAAAGGTTGGCGGGCGAACACTAGTTCGCCGCACTGTTGAGTAAACCATGGGCGAGCCGTGATCGGCAGGCTAACCATGGTGAACAGGCTTAGAGTTCCTTTTTCTCATACGAAAAAAAATGAGATGTTTTAATATTTTAAAAATAGAAAATATTAAATCTTGTTGGGCGAGTTGCCAATGGGCGAGTTGACCATTGGGCGAGTTGACCATGGGCGAACTAGCCATGGCAAGTCAGTTTAACCGTGCCTTTCTCACACGGAATTTAGTGAGATTGGCGGGCTATTTTCTTTAAAACTTTTTTGGAAGAAAAAAATCATTTTGAGAAAATGATGAAATTATGAAATAATTCCTTAAAGGTTTTCATGAGATATAAAAGTGATTTTGAGACTTTAGGCCCCTAGTTTCATGCATTATTATGAGTATGAGGCTGATGGACCCGCCAAGTCATCAGCGGTCTCGAGGTCACTTGGCAAGTGGACCCCGAGGACCACCGATAGATTATGGTCATAGATCTAGCTGAGATTGCCGCGAGGGGCGATGGCCTACGGGTGCACCCCAATAGCGGTAGATTCCGTTCTCGCAAGGGGGAGGGGGAATGATGATAGCATGATTTATTCGTAGGGTGATGCCTAGTCTCAACTTGTTGGTTTCTGTTTAATGAGAGGATTTGTTAAATCCCAATTTCTGTTTAAATTACATGATATTATAAACTGTTGAGCAAATGATTTGAATGGTGCATTGAGAGTACTGTTTACTATAACCACTGTTTTCCTATCGATATGATTTTAGGAAAAACAAATAGTTTGTGGTATATAGTTTTGGTTTTATAATGCAGCATATGTCTCTTTTACTGAGCGTATGAATCGCTCACCCCTTTATTTTAACTCCACAGCTAAAAGACACGGAGTTAGAGAATTAACTCCAAGATGGATGTAGCTACATATAAAGCACTGGGGCAAAGTATGTTAAACATGACAGGTACAGTCTCTTCTCTTTTACATTTCAGACATAAGTATACAGTACTACTTTAGTGAAACAAGACAATAGGGGATGTTGGATATAAGGAATAATGAAAAGAATTTTTTTTTTATAGTCCATATTTGTTAAATAAATTTGAACATTTATTATTGTCATTATTAAATGTTAACGGCATCGGAGACAGCCCAACCGGAAAAGTGTATAGAAATACGTGAAAAATGTGGTAACGGGCTATTATAGCGAGGAACGCTGTAGAGGAAGTAGTAGTGGCCGGGCTTGTCGAGCGTAATAGAGTCGGAACCAAAAGTGTAGGAGGCGATAGCGGATGTTACTTCGCATGATTGCAAAATCGTTGAGGCTCACTTGCATCACATTGTGAAACTGACTGTTGTACACGAAAACTGCGAGATTAAGAAAACAGTGAATGTCAGAAGTAAAAGGCTATATAATAGGAAACATAGAACCAACACGAAGAAAGTAAAAAAGAAAATCAAGAAGAAGAAAACATATATGTGAAGACTGGTGGTTGATTAGAAAACTTACGAAGAGAGTCGCCAACATGGAAGGTCTTGGTAGAAGCCCAAATGTTATAGTCGATGAAAGTCCAGCCAGAAGAGTCACCGACCTTGTAAACGGCACCAAGGGAGACTCCAAACAGAGCCACCATCAAAAGGAAAGCCAATGTCATTCTCTTAGCACAAGCCATCGTCGAAGCACGGAAACTAATTAAAAGAAAGCAATGAGTCGAATCAGAGCGAGAAAGCGCAACAGAGCGAGGGAGGGAGAAAGACGAGACAGCAAGACTGCAGAAGAAAGAAAACCTTTTGCGGAGAACTAATTGTGAAGAAAAACCACGCTGTTTGTACGATATTTATAGAGGTTTTAGTCCACATCCTAGCATGAAAAGATTTCCCATACCAAAAAGGCTTTGCACGTAGATGCTTGAATCCTACGTCAATTACAAGATACATTCTTTTAAGTTTTAATTAAAGGCATAAAAGTTATATATATTCCCGTTATTTATTTATTTATTTTGTTCCCAATTCCTCATTATTTATTATATTAATTACACTACGCATATAAATTTAATTTAAAAACTTTAGGATGATTTTACATGTATAAACAAAGAGAATAAATATTATATTGCAATCATATTAAAAAGTAAAATTTTTTAGAAAAACTAATAAAAATGTCACTTCTATTCTGGTCGCATTAATATCTAAAATCTCTAAAATCTATATATAAAGAGTTAAAAGCAAAAGATATAGAGTTTATTTATTCTATTCTGGTAGCATGAATATCTAAAATATACCAAGTCTAAACATGCATTCCATTATTAAAAAGAGATATGCTACTATTTGCTTTGAGTTAATTAGTGTTCGAAGTACAATTGCTTATATTAATACTTGTTAATTGGCTTGGCACTATCTAATAAACCACTAATACCTTTTCTAGACTAAAAAAAACCTAAATTTTAAATTTTGAATTAATTCTACCGGTTTAATAATTTTGTAAATGAGACCAGCACATTGGTCGATCTAAATTATTAAAATTTTGTTTTATTCATACTTTTATTTTTTTTATTATTTGTCTTTTGTCTTGTTTTTATTTTACTTTTTATTAATAAAAGTAAATGATAAAAATATGAAACAAACAAAACTAAAAAAAATGAAACTTTTTAGTATCCTAATCGTATACGTACAGACTTAGCTTAATTAAAAGTTCAACCCAAAATAGATTAAAATAAATTATTTAAGCCCTCAATGAGGCCTTAGCATAAAGGCAAAGAAAAGGTCTTATGACTTTGAAATTTTAGGTTTGAGTTTTACTAAATGTAAGATTTAGTTTAATTTGTTATTGTTATTTGTTTAGTTATTATTATTTGCATTTACCAAGTATAGTTTATTAACTTACCAGTTCATTGAATGTAATATGTTGATTATAATTTACTCATACTTGAAAATGGATTGGTGATAAAAACTCTAGGTTTATATATGTCTAGGATCGAAGGAGATGTTTTTAGAGTTACTGTGCATAATTTGTACTTCGGTCTAAAATTAAATCAATTCTCATGTATTCTTTTATCTGAAAGCGATAGGCACCATTAAATAATAAAGTCAAACCATACATTTGTCTATTACAAACAAAGAAAGTAAGAAACCAGGAACATCTTCTAGCCAAACAGACATCTCCTCCAGATTACGCGAGTGTTGGGCCAAAGCATGTGCCACCGCATTTCTTGTCACATCCTGTATATACAGTATTTTACATTTTTTCACACATATAACAAGGGTTGGGCTGCGATGCATTTATTTCCACTTTCTTTTAAGAGTCAACACTATTAAACAGTAATTCAATTTGATTTTCAAAAGGAAAAATATTTATGTCATAATTCATTCACTGTTTACATCCCCTGTTTATATTTACAACACAGTAGTACTATGAAATAAGTCTGAACATATAAAGTAAATGATTATACCTCCAGGATCCTCACTAGTTGCCTCGGAGTACTCAAAACGCAATCGAAATCCTCGGATAATATATCACGCGCTCATTGAAAATAATTGTAGATGTTGAAATAAAAGGGTCCCCTTACCATGGCCAAATCTTCCCTCTTGAAATTCCTAAGGAATTTCAACAATCAAATCTCAGATTCTTGCTTAACCTTACTCATTTCATCATCTAGCACCAATTTCATGCATGAAAGACTACATTTCCTTTAGGGTCGCTCCATGGCCAAAACCCTCCATTCATGGAAAAATTTTATTTTGCAAGATTTAATTGAAACTAAGACCATAAACATGATTATCATGCTTAAAGGAATCATTCTACACCATTAGAATTCAAAGAAGCAAATGCATGGTAATTTGACTCACCTTGGCTGAAACTTTAAGGCTTCCTTTCTCCTTGTTTTGTTGCTTATATAATGATCTATGGGTATAGATTGAAAGAGGAGAGTGAGTAGAATATTTTTCTAGTTATGTGTTTTTTGAAAAGATGAAGATTTAATGGTGTTTTTCTTTGTTTCTTTTCTTTTCTTCTTTTCTTTCAAGAATGGCGTGGGGTGGCTTTGGGAAGATGATGAATAGTGCCAGCCAAGTGGCTGAAGAAATAAGAAAGTGTTCTAGAAGGGGTAAAAATTATGAAAATGCCCCTAGTTATAAAAATTTTGAACAATTTGCCCTTAAGTTTCCGTAGTCGTAAAAAATATGTAATTGCACTCCAAAATTTTGGATTCCATCTCCAAAAAATTTTATTAGATTTATTTTGACAAATAAAAGTGGTTTCGTTGAAGGACGGTGTACCAATTGCGTGAAATTATGATTTTACCCCTTGCAAACAGCTAGCAAAATTTTTCGATTTAATCACCGATTTGATAAATCTCTTAACACTATCTTAAACTACTTTTCATGTAGACTATCATGGTAGCTTTACTCCATACCAATTCATTTTAGTTTGGGTACAATTTATGAAAATACCCTCGGGACGTAATCGTCATTTTTCAATTTGTTTGCCATATTTCCCAAAATAATTCAAATAAGGTATTTTGGGTCTCAAAATTTCCATAGTATCATTATTACACCATTCGTACACTGTTTCTTCAATCATACATATAACTGGGCATAAAATTCAAGCGGGGCCCACATTACTATTTATTTGAAATTTACAAAATATATTCAAAACAAATTAATAATTACATATATATGTGTACAGTACAAAATAATCAGTTCTCACATTCACTTCTCCGTACGTGTGATCAATCCAGGACTTACAGAAAAAGACCGTTTGAGAATGGATGAAATCTATGATATTCCCAATTGGTGAAAAGTTAGGCTATCTAGACTTGATGGAGTTAAATGCTAACGGCGAATCACCGCTTACCGGTATTTTCCTCAAACCAATATCAATAGCAAATTGTAAAGCCTCCGATATTGCCAAGCATTCAGCAGTTAATGGGTCAAGGCCGCCATCCGTTTTCATTGCGCTGAGAGCTATAGATTCTCCACGATACTAATAGCTATTCCAATTCCATAACCACTAATACCAAGGAACAATGCTATATCTACATTAACTCTAAAATAACCTCTATGCGATGGAATCTAGTGTTTCACCTTCTCTATCTATGTCGCCTCAATTAGCTGCAATGAAATCATGCAAACAGTCGAAAGCCCTTCTCATAATGGTTTGACAACTTTCATAACCAGATGATCCATGGATGAACTTGTTTCTAGAATACCAAATACTCCAAAGTAGCATCAAATTCATCATACTTTCCTGAATCAACTGATGAGAGAACCCCTAAGATCCTATCCAAGATAGAAGAGGCATTCCATCATGCCTGCAAGGAATAAAAACCAGAAAACACCCACACTGGCCTTACTTGTAGACAATCCCTCAAAGCATGAATTGGAGTTTCAGCAAATTGGAGACAGAGAGGGCACAAGCTATCTAAGGTAATCTTCCTCTGGAGTAGAAGAGATCTAGTGGGAAGTATTTGTCTGCACACTCTCCACACAATGCTTTTACATTTTTGGTGGAATGTTAGCTTTCCAGATGGACTTCCGCAGCAGATCACATGATGTAGCCGATGATGATTCCCCAATCTGCTTCCCATTACCCTTATTTATTCCCCCAAAGGACAGAAGATATCGGAGCATGATATTATAATCCGACTTTACAGTATAAAGACAAGAGAAATTATGGTGCCAGACTAATGTAATTGTAGCATTTTCATTAATCAGAGGAATCTTAAGGATTTGATCGACATCCTCTTGCATGAAAATCTCATTTAAAAAATCCTCATTCCACTGTTTACCAGAAATAGACATCAGGGAAGCCACAGTGAGGTGCTCTAGATTTTGCGGATGTATAATAAAGGTTTGAAACTCCATAAACGAGAAATCCAAGGATCACCTACGTCTTGGATGTTCTCACCATTTCCAACTCTCCACCTCAAACCTCTGTTTAGGACCTCACGACCATCACATATATTTTTCCAAACATAAGATGATCTTGTAGACACTGGAGCATCCAGAAACTGACAACGGGGAAAGTATCACGCCTTAAGCACTTTAAGAGAATGAAGAAGCCACCAACCTTGCTTTGCCAACAAAGCCATATTGAAAGTATGCAAACAAAATTCTCATGTAATTGCATTTGAAGTTCTTAGATTTTTTATTTCAAAAACTGTTTTGAAATTATTTGGTCTTATTAATTAGACTTTGGATTAATTTGAATAGTGGGCTTTTGAATTTTAATATGCCAATTGAATTAAGTCTTCATTTAGGCTTTATTGATTAGTTAGATTTAAAGATGCATTTGGGTTGTGCAGCCAAGAATTAGAACTTGGACCTGATGATGCTTAAATATGTTTTTTGAGGTAATTAATTAAATTTCATATTGTTGTTATTATTTTAGTACTTTTTCTCTATTTCCGAATGATGGAAAAATAGAAAAAATGAAAAAAGTCAGAAAAATAAAAAAAAATTCAAACAAAAGTCCTATTGGAACTCATTTGCAAACTCAAATCAAATTCAAAATCAGATAGAATTTCATTCCAAAATTACAAAACCAAAATCAAAGTCAAACTAAACAAGTAGCCTATATAGGTTAACTAGAATCAAGGAAAGAACATAAAGGTAGGAGAAGGAAAACTAATGAAAACGCAAAGGAGTAGAAAAGAAGGCAAAAAGATATTTTGTCTTAGAATCCAGAATTCCTACACAGTTAACCAAAAAATTAAATTAAAACCCTAATTGATTAAAGAGTGATTATGGTAATATTAAAGCCCAAAAAACAATTAAATGGTCCAAAACCAAATATCAAGGTAACAAAATCATTTAAATGTCCAGGGGTCCAAAAATTAAATTATCTATAATCCCAATTGGTGAATTTCAAATGGAATTTAACAATTCTAAAAATTAAATTAAATTTAAACTTAGATTAGATTGAATCCAAAACCTACAAGAAAATTGAATGAAAATTTGAACTCAATTTAATTAAAATCATCTCGAAAATTCTTTTTGAAATATTTCAAACAAAATTTAGTGTCTACATAGAGTGATTTATGTTGCTTTTTTTTTTCAGCATACAAAGTATTACATTGCAATTGGTTAGTAAATATTACCCTCTGCAACAAGAATGTATGTATAATTATTGTATATGCTTTTTACGACACTTCCGTTGCAGTATCTTGCATCAATTTGTATAACAATCTCTGAGAATAAAAGATATGCTGCAATAAGTGTTGCACAAATAAGATGAGGTCACTTTGTCTTTTGGCTTAGTTTCATCTCCTTTCTTGAGAAGATGAAAAGGATGCACCATCTAAAAGTTGAGGTTAAACTACGAAAAGATTGTTGGTATTTATAGTTGAGTCTTTGCATATTGGACAGTAAAATGATGCATTAAATTAATTATAAGCTATTTAATCTACTCATGCTTAGAGTAATTTTTTAGAAAAGCAATTTAGCAAACAAAAGGAACAACTCTAACAAAATTATTCTACTCTTTCTTACATGGATTATTCAATGCCATATAAACTCTCATCTTCAACCAAACAAAACTAATTTGTAAGAAAATCTATGTATTGACCTACTTTGTCTCTATAATCATATTCCTGAACAAAATTATTTTCATTTCATTTGCAAGAAATTATACCAATCACAACTTCTTTAGTACATAAGCGAATTAATTAATGTAGGTTATTTCATCTATGTTCTTTAAATTAAGAGATCAGCAATTTGTTTTAAATTCAATTTTTTTGCTCCTTTTGGGTGGAAAGCATAAAATTTAGAAAATGGTAAAGGATCTCTAAATGCAAAAGGACATCAGAATTAGTTAACCTCTAGTTGTGATATTTTCCCTTGTTTTGAGAATATTTAATATTCTTTGGTTTTCTAGATGGAATTTGGAGTTGGATTGGAAAGAACCGCAAAAAATATATTGGATGGTGCAAATAGAGAAAAAAAACCATGTAACGTTCAAAATTGAAAGCTATGTATTTTACTTAATTGAATATTTATTAATTAAAAAACCAGATGTTGCATATTAAAGCTGCCAGATAAAATAATTCCTAAATCATATACATAATAAAGAAAAATAAATACCCAAGCAAGAAAAGTTAAAAAAGCGAATTCCTATAAAGCAAAACCTAAAAGACAAGATGCAAGGAGACTCAATGCCAAGGAAAGCTTGGGGGAGAGAAGAGATGTAGCAATGCTTTGAGTGGGGTTAGGTGCCAAGTTCTCTGACTGTGGGTTTGCAGGCAATGAATCATATGTAAATGGGATCGGACTAGCTCTTGGACCCAAAGAAGACGGTGTGACCAATACGTCAACTTTCTGGCCTGCTTGGCAATGGCCAGGAACGCCGCAGAGGAAGTAGTAGTGGCCGGGCTTGTCGAGCGTAATAGAGTCGGAACCAGAAGTGTAGGAGGCGATAGCGGATGTTACTTCGCATGATTGGAAATCTTTGAGGCTCACTTGCATCACATTGTGAAACTGACTGTTGTACTCGAAAACTGCGAGATTAAGAAAACAGTGAATGTCAGAAGTAAAAGGCTATATAATAGGAAACATAGAACCAACACGAAGAAAGTAAAAAAGAAAATCAAGAAGAAAAAAACATATATATGAATGGTGGTTGATAAAAAAACTTACGAAGAGAGTCGCCAACATGGAATGTCTTGGTAGAAGCCCAGTTGTTATAGTCGATGAAAGTCCAGCCAAAAGAGTCACCGACCTTGTAAACGGCACCAAGGGAGACTCCGAACAGAGCCACCATCAAAAGGAAAGCCAATGTCATTCTCTTAGCACAAGCCATCGTCGAAACACGGAAACTAATTAAAAGAAAGCAATGAGTCGAATCAGAGCAAGAAAGCGCAACAGAGTGAGGGAGGGAGAGAGACGAGAGAGCAGTACTGCAGAAGAAAGAAAACTTTTGCGGAGAACTAATTGTGAAGAAAAACCACGCTGATTGTACAATATTTATAGAGGTTTTAGTCCAAATCCTAGCATGAAAAGATTTCCCATACCAAAAAAGGATTTGCACGTAGATGCTTGAATCCTACGTCAATTACAAGATACATAATTTTAAGTTGGCTTAATAGCCAAATATGGCTCCAACATTTAGGGTAAAGTGGAATTAAGGCTTAAACATTCAATTGCATAGAAATAAGGTCATAAAGTTTTATTTTCAGCAAATAAAACCAAAACGTTAAAAAATATCAGAATTATGTATATAGCCGTTAAATCACTGTTATATCTGTTTGTTTTGCCCACGTAGCATGCCACGTGTCATGCTAACGTGACATAATATTGTCACATGTCATGCTGACGTAGATATAAGTTAAATTTTCTCTTTTTTTTCAGGTTTAATACCCAAATACATCTCCAACGTTTATAAAAATATGCAATTAAGCCCTCAACGTATAATTTCATGGAAATAAGAACACTAAGTTTCATTTTCAGCATGTTAAACCTAAAAGTTATAAAATAATAGAATTAAGGATATAGCCGTTAAATAGCTGTCATGTCCGTTTTTCTTGCTCATGTGGCATACCACTTCAACGTTGACATGGATTATAATGCCAGGTGGACCAGCGACATAGCATAATATTGCCACATGTCATGCTGACGTGAATATAAGTTAAATTTTCTTTTTTTTTCAAAATTTCATTTTTTTTTCAAAATAAACATTTTTTAAAAGTTCATTTCTTTTCAAATTTACATTTTTCATAATTTCATTTTTTTTAATTACATATTTTTTAAAAATTACATTTTTTTCATTGCTTCATTTTTAAAAATTACATTTTTTTCATAATTTCATTTTTTTAAATTACATTTTTTGCATCATTTTATTTTTTAAGAATTATATTTTTTTCATCATTTCATTTTTTTCTGCTGTACAATACCAAAATTAGTACAAAAATGCATGTGGTATGATTTTTTTCTTTATTTTTTTCTACTATACTAATTCTTTTTTTCTCGTCGTTTCAATATTTTTCGTTGAATACCACATGCATTTTTGTACTAATTTTGGTATTGTACAACCGAAAAAATGAAATAATGAAAAAAAATGTAATTATTAAAAAATGAAATGATAAAAAAATTTAATTTTAAAAAAATGAAATTATGAAAAAATGTAATTTTAAAAAATGAAGTTATGAAAAATGTAATTTTTAAAAAATATTTAATTAAAAAAATGAAATTATGAAAAATGTAAATTTGAAAAGAAATGAACTTTTAAAAAATGTTTATTTTGAAAAAAAATGAAATTTTGAAAAAAAAAAAGAAAATTTAACTTATATCCAGGTCAACATGACACATAGCAATATTATGCTACGTCACTGGTCCACGTGGCATTATAATCCATATCAACGTTGAAGTGGCATGCCACATGGACCAGAAAAACGGACATCACAGCTATTTAATAACTATATCCTTAATTCTATTATTTTATAACTTTTAGGTTTAACATACTGAAAATGAAACTTAGTATCCTTATTTCCATGAAATTATACGTTGAGAGCTTAATTGCATATATTTATAAACGTTGGGAATGTATTTGGGTATTAAACCTTGAAAAAAAATTTAACTTATATCCACATCAGCATGACACGTGACAATATTATGCCATGTCAGCATGACACGTGGCATGCCACGTGGGCAAAATAAACGGACATAACAGTGATTTAACGGCTATATACATAATTCTGATATTTTTTAACGTTTAGGTTTTATTTGCTAAAAATAAAACTTTATAGCCTTATTTCCACGCAATTGAACATTGAGGCCTTAATTCCACTTTACCCTAAACGTTGGAACTATATTTGGCTATTAAGTCTTTTAAGTTCTAATTAAAGGCATAAACGTTATTTATATATATATATATATATATACTTAATTTTGTCCTAACATAATAAATTTAAAAAATTTAAAAATCAAATACTAAACAATAAATTGACTTGAATTTAATTTAGGCATATTTTTTTAGCAAAATTCAATTAAATTTTCGATCAGGTAGACTTTGTTAGATTTATAAACTTAGTAATCCAATTTACAATTTAGGTTATGTTCAATGGACTTAAAGGCTCAAACCCTTTATATTCCTTGTGTTATTTTTGGAAAGGGTTTGAGACGGAATTTTCCGTCTCAAATTCCGTCTCTAATATTTGAGACGGATTTTGAGACGAAAAATTCCGTCTGTAAACCTATAGATTTTTTTTATGTATTGGGAGATTTTGAGACGGAATTTCCGTTGCAAATTCCGTCTCAAAATCTCTAAAAAAAAAATTTATATGTTTTGAGATAAAATATAAACTAATATATTAATATAAACTATAATATCGTAATATTTTTTTAGTTTAATGTTTTATAATAATTTTTAGAATATATAAATTATAAATAATATCATTTAAATATAAAAAAAATTATAGTAAAATTTTTACATTGAAATAAAATAATATTATTAAATTTATATAAAAATATACTAAAACTTTGAGACGGATTTTGTTACTACAAATCCGTCTCAAAATTTTTCATTAATTCCCGCCCCATAAGAGTTATTTACCGCCCATTTTACATTTTTTTTCTTTGGTCTTGAAGGTCTGCATCTCGCCCATTTTTACTTAATGAGCTAAAAGAAAAACCCGATCCTCACCCACCTGTCCTCACCCCGACTCCTCCCGCCGGCCTCACCCACCCAGATCTGGCGCAAACTTCTAGCCTAGCCGCCTTGCGCTCCTCGCCACTCCTCTCCTCTCCTCTCCCTTGGGCGCACCTCGCCTCACCCCCAATTCTCACCACCGGCCTCTCGCTTACCAATCTGGCGCGGCGTCGAGCACAGCCGCCCAGCACTGGTTCCTTCTTCTTTCCTCTCCTCTCACCTACGCGCCTCTCCTCTCCCCTGCATTATCAAACAGCTGCCGCAAGATCCTCCCCTGACCAAAGTTGATGTCGTCCGTCTCTATTGCCGAAGCTGCTGCCGCTGGCCCCTCTTCTTACCAGATCCGGCACCGACAGTCCCTGCTCCCTTCCCAACACATTTGGTATAAATGGGTTTTTATTTATTTATTTTGTATAGTTAATTTTTATTTTGTAAAATATATATTTTAGGTTCATAAGTTATAACTTTAAATTCTAGAAGCAAAATTAAGTGAATTTGCAATTCTCAGTTTCCTTCGTTTCATGCATCGTGGGAGAACTTTTCCATTGAATCAATTGCTCAAGATGAACCTGGCTATGAATTGAGAAATACATTGCAGCCACTCGCATATAAGCCACCCAGATCTGCTCTTACCTTTTAATTTCGCAAGGTAACAATCTTTCGTGAATTATTGGCCCGTTGTCGCTGTCATTATCCTTTTTTGTAATTGTTTTTGCTTCAGGCCATCGTTTCTTTTTTGTTTTCTTCGTTGAATAGGCATTTAGCACTGGATTCTATAGGCATTTAGCACTGGATTTTATAGCCATTTATCTTAATGGGTTTGTCTTAATCTAGTTGATCTTTTCTTATGTCATTCGTTTTTAGGACGTAATGTCATTGGGTAAGTAATGTTATTTAAGTATTTTATTTCAGTTTCATGGCAAACTTCAGGAAGATGCATTGGGTTATGGTAGGCTTTTAGCTATTTCTGTTGGTGGGTTTGCTTTTAAATTTGTTGATTCTTGATTATGCTGATACACTATTGGTTTTTATTCTATGTTTGATGGATCTACATCAATTTGTGTAGAACTCAGATAAATGTTTTAAATAATGGATTACGTGAGGGTACTTTATATGGGGTAATTACTTATGAGAAAATAGATAAATGTTCTCTTCTATAGTTTTGTGAATCTTGGTTCACTTTTTCTCTTTTGACTTTTTTTAGTAATCTTTGATTTAGTTGCAACTATAGCCATCTCGCCAAGCTCCAATCATTAAAGACAAGTTAATGCTACTTTAATATTGTACAAACTTGTAGCATCTGTTGAGAGTTAAGGCACAGGAGTCTGTAGTATTTAATTTATAATAGGGCTGGTCAAAGTTGGTCAATTTTTGACTAATTTGACTTAAGAAATAAATAAAATAAATGAAAATTTAAATTTAAAATCTGACTTGACAGAAATTGTACTGTGTAGTGGCAAAGTTTATAATTTTAGGATATTTAAGTGAGCAATTTAGACCTTTTGGAATTAAATCAGATTTTATAAATAAAAAAAAATATAATTATAACCAATAAAAAGAAGACAACACAAGCCTTTTACCACGTTCCTTACAGCCCTCACCCATTCTGCCCTGTTTCCCGTTTCTGCTCTGCATTTTCTTCTCTTTTCTCCTCGTGTCTTTCACGTTTGGCCACGTAGAACTTACGTTTTCCTCCATTAATCCACTTAGGTTTCTTCATAGGATTTAATCCCCATCTCAAAAGCTTCTAAACCATCCAAAAAGCTTAGCGAAAAACCACCATAAGTGGGTTGTTCTGTGTTGACAGAATCTGTTCTTGAACAGGTAAATTTCCAGCACTTGTTTTATGCACTTTAATTTCTTGTTCATGGCTGTATTAGAGGAGTAAATGAGGTTTGTGATTGTGGTTTGAAGTAGAATTGAGTGTAGTGAACTTTAAGGGTTTCGGTTATGTGTGGGTGATAGTGAAATCATGGTGTTGAATGGCTTGGAAGGTAGAAGATACAACCTTACAAGGAAATAAAGGCACCCATGTAATTAGATTAATTAAAACATGGAATTGTCTTAGAAGTTAGAACTTAAGATTTGGTGCTTACTTCAAATAGCTGGCAAGGCAGAGGATTAGACATTCATGGAGAGATGGAAGTAGATGAACCTAGAAACAATGTCTGTTTTTTCCACTTAAAAAGGGTTATTCTTCAAGCTATTTAGTTCTCTTGACCAACTGAATATGCTTTTCGGTGTTATATTTTAAAACTTTGTCAGCACTAATCCAGAATGTATATCTGCTTTTAAGCATCTTCAATAAAAACATAATTGTTCTGGAAGGTCCATTTACAAGATTTTATGGATAATAATTTCCATTTATCAGAAACATTTCTTTTGTATCATCTTTGTTTGGATTCTATTTCTGCCAGGTCTAAGGATTTGCTTATAATTTTATTTTTCATTAAGAATCTGACTTATTTATTTCCTGCAGAGGTGGTCCGTAATGTCTCTCAAGATATGGAAGAGGTGAGTTCTGCAGTGCTAGACTCAAAAGAGTTGCTTGTTGCTATTATATATCTTTGATGTGGATCTGATTTTTTACCATTACAGAAATATGGCTAACTTCTGAACTTCATAATGCAGGATATACTGTTTTGTCCTAGGCTAAAAGATCATCCAGAGCAATCAGGTAATATTTATGATCCTCAATTTCATAAAGCAATTTCATTTGAGAAATAGATTTTTGTTCGGAACGTTATTCTGGTACCGCAAGAGGAAGAAAGCAGCAAGTAGGTAGAGAAGCAAGAGGAAGAAAGCAGCAAGTAGGTAGAGAAGCAAGAGCCTGTAGAGGCAAAGATGGGAGGAAAAAATGAAACGAAGAAATGAAGAATGGGTATTAGGTTTTTTAAGGGTATATTTTATATTTCATATATTATTAAAAAAATCTATTATATTAGTAATCGGTTAATTTGGTTCCTAATTTTGGTAACCACAAACCGACTGGAATAGTTGAAATAACCTATGTTCCTAACTGATGTTTACCAAAACCAAGTAGGCCGAATCAAATTAATCAATTTCGGTTAATTTATTCGGTTATAATTGATTTTTGCTAGCCCCTGATGCTTTATTTAACACTACAAACTTGTTGTACTTTTAAAAAGTAGAACTTTTCACTAGTTTTATTTGCTTTTCTTCTTTGTTTGGACCTAGTGTTTGCATCTAATGGGCTGTCGGTTCTTTTCATTCTAGTTTTTTGGCCATTGCTTACTCCTGATCAAAATGGAATTCACACACCAGATGAATCCTCCTTGTCTCTCTCATTCAGGTGAGTTAATTCATTTAGCCTTGCGCATGTTAGAATTAATGTATGTGGTGACTCTAGCAGTAAGGCATAGGTGTATTGTTGTTTGGGTTAAAGGCATGACCAACGTAAAGAGGGTGAAGTAAAAAAATTTGGCAAATGGAAAAGAAAATTTGACTATAAATTAAATGTAGTCAAATATATATATATAAAATAATTGTTTTCATCTCTTCTAATTCTATAATTTGCCTTTGATCTCATGCTGCTTTCCTTTAATTTCAGTTTAATGTATTTGAAAACTGGATTGCTTTTCTATTTACACGTAATTCAGATTTTGGTGTGTTATTCCACTAATATTCTATTTTTTCTATGTTTAGGAGAGCTTGGTTTATTTGGGTATGCTGTTAAAGTCAGATTGTGTTAGCACATCATGTATTATAACGGTATAATTGCCTTAAATGCTTTTAATTCATTAATCCATTTTATTTTAGCTTCTTTATATACATGAAATTATCAATGGATCCCGCAGCTGATTTGCATACTTAGGATTTTGCATTTTTATTTCTAATACTCCTATTAGAAAGTGAGTTTTTTATAGTTGCAATAAAATGAATTGTATTTTTAGTTGTTTTATTAATTCTTTCTTGATTTGCTTCATCATTGTAAATGAATTTCAGATTTCTTTTTTTTGTTGATTCAAGACCTACTGGTGGTGCACTAGCAGCTGCTGTCCTGCAGCTGGTGCACCAGCAGCTGCTGTCCTGCAGTAGCAGGTGCACCAGCAGCTGCTGTCCTGCAGCTGGTGGTGCACCTGCTGCCACAGGACAGCAGCTGGTGGTGCACCAGCTGCAGGACAGCAGCTGATTTGCATACTTAGGATTTCCTGAGTTTAGAGAAAAATTCATACAGATTAGGTTTTTTAATTTGCAATTTCCATATTTGTTTGAATCATTTTTTACTGCATTAAGTGCGGCCATGTTGAGCTTTTCACCCATATTTGTGGAGAGCACTAGTGTTGTTTATGGTAAAGATTTTGTAAATTGATTTGGCATTTTTGAATGGTACAAACAAAGTAAGATAATCATCAAATCTGTACAAACAACCTTGATTTGTAAATTGATTTCATGACTAAAGTCAAATAACGTAAGATAATAATCAACCTTTTTGCATTTTAGTTTTGATAGAAGTTCTGTGTTTTTATCTTTGAGCAAGGATCGAACGTTTTGGTTATGACGAAGATTACCGTTGCAACATAATTTCTGATTTCTTGGTATCTATCGTTGAGGATTGGTTTTCCTTCATTTATGTTTTAGCAGCCTTTAAAATATATATTTAGTTGTTGTTGGAGGTTAGGCAGTCATTTGACCAACCTTTAAGTTGTCTAGAGAAACATAGGACTGGTATAGCTACTGCAATTTGAGGTTCCTCAAGTTTTATAAGCATTGATAACCATTGTCATTTGTTGTAAAGGATTGAGAATGTTAATTATATTCATACATTCCATCAATGTTCCATTTCGACTAACTTGCCCAAAGTGAGTAGAATATATATTAATTGCTTATGTTTGTGTGTGAGTAGAATATATATTAATTGTATGAATTTTTGTTAAATCGTATTTAACAAAACAATTTATTTTGTTATAGGTGTTCGATTTTGAAGCAAAGATCATTTTCATGAAGCGCTATGATGTTATACGACTTCATGTTTTTGTATTTCAATATAGTATATATTTCCGAATTTAATATAATGTTTATGGATGTCGGTACATATTTTGTGAATATTAGATGTATATATATTTAAGGTTTTTGTTTAATTATGTATATATTAAATGTATATCTTTTTGTTAAACTATATTTCTTGTAAATTAATTGGATTCAATTTTAGGTGTACTTGGAAATTAGATTTTAGCTTACAAAATTAATTGTTTTTTAATGAAATTCAACAATTTCAATAGTTATGAAATAATAATTTAAATGTTGATTTTTTTGTCACAATTTTCTGACGAAATTTGGGATAGAATTTTGTCACAAATTATAATTATAATTTTTATATTGTTTTAATAATATATTTGTTGTGACAAAAAAAATGAAATTACAGACGGAATTTTTAGTTACAAATTTCGTTGTAACTTATTTTGAGACGGAATTTTTACCAAAATTCTGTCACAAACTATAGAATTTGATTTTTTTTAATTTAAATAAATTAATTCTTTGTGACGAAAATTGTATCGGAATTTCTGTTACAAAATTTTGTAACGGAAAAAATCAGTTGCAAAATCCGATGCAAAAGCCGTAGAAAAAATTATTTGTTTTTTGTTTCATTACAATTTTTATGACGGAAAAAAATAGCATTAGAAACAGATTTTAGTAGCAAATATCCGTCTCAAATTTGCAACGGATTTTGCAACGGAAAAAAAAATTTTGTGACGGATAGACTTTTAGCTACCTCAAATTTAGAGACAGAATTTGAGACGGAATATTCCGTCTCAAATCCGTCACTAATTACAATTAGTGACGGAAATTGAAAATTTGTGACGGAAATTTGGTCACAAATTCCGTCTCTAATGCTTTATTTTTTTGTAGTGTTTTTATACTTACTAAAAATATATAAAAATTTTATTAAAAAATTTTTAATATTCTACAACACTTTTATATCAAGTTTGCCAAACACTATTTTACAATCTCTCTTAATAGCGCTTTTAAAAAATTTTTGCTCGAATGACAATTTTTGTAAAGTTCCAACTAGGCTAAATAGACACCGAGTAATTTTATAACTGAGACCAAAATAGTTAGTCGACCTAAATTATTAAAATTCTGTGTTATTAATAATTTTAATTTTTTTTATTATTTGTCCTTGTTTTATTTTATTTTAATTTTTATTTAAAAAAACATTATCTCCTCGTTATTCATTCTTTATGATTATTTTACATATATAGTCAAAGGGAATAAATTATATTACAATCATTTTAAAAAGTGATTTAAAAAAAACTAATAAAAAATGTCACTGCTATTCTAATAGTATCAATATCTAAAATCGCTAAGATCTATATATGAAAACTTATAAGCAAGAGATATATAGTTCATGTATGCTCTTATGGTAACATCAATATCTCAAATATACCAAGTCTAAACATGCATTTCATTATGGATTTATATATGATGCATTAACAATGTATAATTTTTATATATTGTCAATTCACAAGAAGTTAACATCTCATAAATAAATCCTTATGAACAAATTAAAAAAAATTATTCGCATTTTTTTTAAGAGCTTGACTTTTTTTAGTTTACATATTGATGAAGTGTCAACTTCTAGTATATTGATAATATATAGAGACTATGCATTATCAGTAAATCATATATAAACCCTTCCATTATTACAAAGTGATATGCTACTATTTGCTTTGAGATAATCACTGTTTGAAGTACAATTACTTGGATTGATACTTGTTAATTGGCTTGGCACTATCTAATAATCCACTAATACTATTTCTAGACTTAAAAAAAAAAAACTACAATTTTTAATTTTTAATTAATTCTACTGGTTTGAATAATTTTATAAATGAGACCAGAATAGTTACGCTAGTTGATCTAAACTATTAAAATTTTGTTTTATTAATACTTTTAAATTTTTCTATTATTTGTCCTTTTTCTCGTTTTTGTTTTACTTTTTATTAATAAAAGTAAATGATAAATGATAAAAATATCAAACAAATAAATCTAAAAAAATGAAACTTTTTCATATCCTAATCATTTACGTACAGACTTTGCTTGATTAAAAGTTGAACCCAGAATAGATTACATTAGACTATCCAAACCTTTGACGATGGGCCGACCGTTGACCCATACCTGAAAATAGATTGATGATAAAACCTCCGGGTATATGTCTGCGATCGAAAGTGATGTTTTCCGAGCTATTGCGCATAATTTGTACTTCAGTTTAAAATTAAATCAATTTTCATGTTATTGCATTTGAAAATTTAAGATTTTTTATTTCGAAAACTGTTTTAAAATTATCTAATCTTATAAGGATTTGCATATGATGCACTGATTATATATAATTTCTATATACTGTCAGTACACTACAGACTGATACCTCATCAATTGACAAATTAAAAAAATATGCCAAACCTTTAAAAGTAAATATAAATAATTTTTTTTTTAAATTGTTCATAAAGATCTATTAATGAAGTGTCAGTGTATAAAAACTATACATACCAATAGATCAAATAAACATCCATCTTATAAAGGATTAATTAGACTACATATTGAATCAAAGGCTTTTGAGTTTTTAATTTTTAATATGCTAATTGAACTGAGTCTTCATTTTGGGCTTTAATGTTTAATTGAATTTAAAGATGCATTTAGGTTGTGTAGCCAAGAATTAGACCTTGGACATGATAATTTAAAGGGTACTAAATTAGAGTAATTGTTTTATCTCATATCTTAAGTTTTCTCTGAACATGTTAGTTCTGTAGAAAAAGTTTTCTTTCTTAGTGATAGTTTTGGCCAGTGCCATTTTGATGTTTTAATCAACGTCTCTGATATCGAGATTTTCTTTGCTCAATCTCTTGGGTTGATTTTAATAAAAAGTCATGGATGATTTAGAGAGGGCGTGGTCGAAACACCTACTGATGTTTCATGATTATCATAAGACTTTTTGTCTTGATCATTACCGCTTCACTAAGGCTTGTTTCTGGATTAGAGTTTATGGCATTCCTTTTGGAATGATGCATAAAAGTTGTGCGGAAAGGATTGCAGTGAAGATGGGAAAGTTTGTGTCCTGGGATGAGAAGTTGCAAGGCAGCGGTGGAGGTCGCAATCTCCGGATCAGGGTTCAGATTGATGTGACTAAACCACTTCTGCGGTTTGTTAGTTTGACCAATACTGAGGGTGGTCGGCAGATCTGTCCGAGGGTGACTTATGAACGGCTGACCAATTTCTGCCATGTTTGTGGTTTATTGGGCCATATTGATATCGAATGTGAATTACGAGTGGATGGTGATGATAATGTAAACCAATATGGGGAATGGACGCGTGCTTCGCCCCCACCGAGAAGGGGGTATATTGCTCAAACCACATCGGCAGAACAATACCAGAAGTACTGGAAGTGCACGGCTGCTGATATCCATACTCAGCGCTTCATGGAGAGACAGACCAGCCATGAACCTCCGCCTGGCGTGCAGGATACGGTGGGTCCAGCAAGAAGGCAGCTACTCAAGGGGTCCTCAAATTCTGGGTTAGTTACTCAACTGCTACGAATTATACTGACAATGACAAATGGGATAAGACAAGGGACAGTTACATTCCACTGCCCAAACCAGTGGTAACCAACTTGGTAACCGACTTGTCCCATCCTACCTCTGTCCTAACTGCCAAGTCAAACCTTGCTAGCAATAATAATGCTAACTGTCCTACAGTTAAAACACACGTGGAAGAGGAAAGCGAGGCAAGCTGGTCTATTGCTAGATAGTATGTGTCATAATGAAGTTAATGTTTCTCCAGTACAAGATAGTGGTTTGGACATGAAGGAGGTTAATGATGCACAAGGAAGAAATGCAAGGATAACAAAACTCTTAATTCTTTGTCAGCAGATGTATCGATGGAGACTGGTGCCAGTCCCGCCAGTCTCCAAGAGAGCCATAGCTTGGAACTGCCGTGGGCTTGGGAACCCACGAGCAGTTAGAGCTCTGAGAGAGCTTGTCTGAAGACAAAATCCCCATGTAGTTTTTTTTGCTGAGACAAAATTACATGTTTCAAAATTGGAGAAAATTAAGAGACAATGTGGAATGTTTGGGTCTTTTGGGGTAAGTGGACATGGACAAGGAGGTGGTTTGCTTATGTTGTGGAAGGAGACTGTGGTATTGGAGCTTCAAAGTTATTCTGATCACCATATAGACATGTTGGTCACTGAATCCGATGCTGATTTCCAGTGGCGCCTCACGGGTTTTTATGGCCAGCCAGTGACACATTGACGGCATGAGACACGGCAGTTGCTGCGGCAATTGGGAGCTCAATCTGATAAATCGTGGCTTTGCTTTGGCGATTTCAATGAAATTTTATGGTCCCATGAGAAATCAGTTCCTGTCCAGCACGAGAAAGTCAGATGAAACAGTTTCGGGATGCTTTGGAAGTTTGCGATTTGGCTGACTTGGGATTTCATGGCAGGTGTTACACTAGGGTACGTGGTAAATCAGTGGCGTGTCAAGTGAAGGAGAGATTAGATCGTTGCCTTGCAACTACTGCTTGGGTGGATAGGTTTCCTTGCAACGAAGTGCAACATTTGCTAAGTTCGGTGTCAGACCATTTCCCCATATATATCAACACTTAACCAAAGCCAAAGAGTGTCAAGAGTAGACAGAGGGCATGCTTTCGGTTTGAAGTAGCTTGGACTAGGAACCAAGAATCACGACCAATAGTCCACAAAGCGTGGGAGGAGAGTGGAGTGGTAGGAATTCATGCCACGCTACAAAGTACTGCATGTCAGATGTTTCAATGGAGCAAAGGTTTCACGGCTTGCGTACTAAAATCAATGCTGCGACAAAGATGTTGTATCAACTTTAGCACTGTTTAGGCACGAATGAGGATCTGCAAATAGAACATTTGTTGAAAGGTTGAGATTAACAAGCTTCTTGAACAAGAAGAAATTTTCTGGCAGCAAAGGTCTCGGGTCTCCTGGTTACAAGAGGGTGATAGAAATGCAAGGTTTTTCACTCCCAGGCAAGTAAGAGACAGCGGCACAATAGGATTAAAGGCTTGTACAATGGTAGAGGAACTTGGTGTGAATCTGATGATGAAATTTGTACTATAGCCACGAAGGTTTTCCAAGATCTATTTCGATCTTCAACAGTTTCCTTGGGGAATGATGTTCTATCTTCAGTCAAAGCTGTTGTTACTCTAGAGATGAATGATTTGTTGCTATCAGAGTTCTGTGTAGAGGAGGTTAAATAAGCTCTGGATCAAATGTGCCCCTCGAAGGCACTGGGACTAGATGGATTACCTGCTATGTTCTATCAAAAGTATTGGCAGATAGTTGGGGCTGATGTTATCTCGTATCGCTTGGACTGTTTACAGGGACGATGTTCTTTACAACATATTAATCAGACAAATGTGTTGCTCATTCCAAAGGTACATAGCCCACAATATATATCACAATTTCGACCTATAAGCCTTTGCAATGTTTTATACAACATTATTGCAAAGGTTTTAGCAAACAGGTTGAAAAAGGTGCTGCCTCAATGTATCAGTGAAACACAAAGTGCGTTTGTTCCCGGACTGTTAATTTCAGACAATATCATTGTGGCCTATGAGTTACTACATTCATTGAAGGAGAGGAGGACTGGCAATACAGGTTATTTTGTGCTCAAACTCGACATGAGTAAGGCATACGATGGGGTGGAGTGGTCTTTTTTGAAGAAAGTGATGCTTGCTTTGGGATTTGCTGAGCGATGGGTGAACATGATAATGAGGTGTGTGATTTCTGTGTCCTATTCCCTGTTGATTAATGGGACTCGTACCGCTCCTTTTCTTCCTGATCGTGGCCTTAGGCAGGGTGACCCACTTTCACCATATTTATTCTTGCTCTGCTCAGAAGGTTCGTCGACTTTGCTGGGACATTCTCAACAAAATGGTCATCTGTTAGGGGTTAAAGCTAGAAGGTATGGCCCTAGCATCACTCATCTTTTCTTTGAGAACGATTGTCTACTAATTTGCTAAGGCTAACCAACATGAGGGAGACAACTTGCACTAGATCCTGCACCACTATGAAGCTGTGTCAGGACAACAAATTAACTATGAGAAGTCTGTTTTATTTTTCAGCCCAAATACTAGTCCGCTACAGAAGGAGTTACTCAAGGCAAGGTTTAGTATCCACTGCATGTCAAATCCGGAGAAATATCTTGGGTTACCCTGCATGGTAGGACGTCATAAGCATCGTGTTTTCTGGGTTCTTAAGGATAGAATTTCCAGTCGAATACAGCAATGGGATACACGGATATTGTCCTTAGGGGGAAAAGAAGTTTTTATGAAGGCTATTTTACAAGCTATACCCACGTATACCATGAGTGTCTTCCTTCTTCCAGTGACCTTGGCCAAGGAAATTGATGCTATATTGGCAAATTACTAGTGGCATTCCTCCAAGAACAACAGAGGTGTTCACTGGTTGGCATGGAACTTAATGTGCAAAGCTAAGGTGGTTGGTGGCTTAGGATTTAGGAACATGCGGAACTTCAATTTGGCGATGTTGGCGAAGCAAGGGTAGCGCTTGCTAACACGTCCACATACCTTGGTGTATTCGGTTTTGCAAGAAAAGTACTTTTGGGACCAGTACTTTGTGGATTGAGATTTGGGTACTAACCCAACCTGATCTGGCGTAGGATATGACAGGCTAAATCAGTATTAGCAACAGGGGTTAGATGGAGAATTGGTGATGGACGGACAGTACAAGTTTGGAAGGACAAGTGGGTGCCAACTCTTTCAAGATTCCAACTACAAACAGATCCGTCTCATCTAAATAGTGACATGCGAGTTTGTGATTTGTTGACTGAGGACAGGTCTTCATGGAACCTGGATATGATGCATACCATGATGCTAGATGATGAGGTTGAGCAAATTCAGGTTCTCCCTATCTCAAGGCTTGCCATACCTGACATTAGAGTTTGGTACTATACGCCACATGGGCACTACACAATTAATAGTGGATACAAAAGATCCTTGCAGCAACAATTATGGTTGAATATATGGCGGCTGAATGTGCCTACTAAGATCAGGGTGTTTATGTGGAGGATCAAGCACAACATTTTTCCAGTCAGAGTAAATCTGGTTAATCGACGAATCCCTGTCTCACCCGAATGCTTCAGGTGTGAAGGTATCCAGGAACTGTCTCTTATGGCTTAAAAGACTGCCCTCACGCAGCAAGTGTTTGGGGAATGTTTACTGATCAGTTTCCTTGCTATGGAGGGGATTTTGTGGACTGGTTCTAGACAATTATGGAGACAGCTGATCCAGAAAAGAGTACCTTGTTTGCGGTTATTCTATGGGCACTTTGGAATGATAGGAACAATGTACTGCATGGAAATGGATGCCGGGAATCCCATTTAACCGGTGCTTTCATTATTAATTACATACAGGAACTGAGTGAAGCTCACATCCATCAGCCAATGCACCATCTCAGTACTACCTGCACGTGGGTGCCTCTAGCGCCAGGGAGATATAAGGTGAACTTTGATGGTGCCTTACGAAGTGAGGATAAAAAAGCTGCAGCTGGGGTTGTGATTCGAAATGATAAAGGGGATTTCATGGCTGCCTATGCAGTGGGGATATATCGATGGATACAGATCCTTTTTTGGTCGAGGCGCAGGCGTTAATTATAGCAATAGATTTTGCTATTTCCGTGGGCTTTCAAGAAGCGGAATGGAGGGAGACTCTTTGGGTGTTATGTCGAGAATGCATGGGGATCTGAGGTAGATTTATCACCAGCGAAGGCACTGATCGCAGAGGCCAAAATAAAGTCTATTGCTTTACATCGTGTTTATTCAGGCACACTAAACGCAAAGGGAATGAAGCAGCACACCAAATGGCTAAGTTTGAACTGGGTATTGGCCAGCCGGAGGCCGTTTTGTTAGAAGAATGCCCAAGTTGGCTAAATAATGTACTGCTACCAGACCTTTGTACTTTTACTACTTAATAATAAAGTGTGCGAAATACTTTTCCCGTCAAAAAAAAAAAAAAGAACTTGGACATGATGATGGTAATATATGTTTTTGAGGTAATTAATTAAAAGATTTATATATATATATATATATAAAATACATTGATGGTGTATGATTTTGATATACTGTTAATGCACTCAATGTTGACATCCCATCAATAATTTCTTATTAGCAAATTGAAAAAAAAATTATTTGTATTTATTTTTAAGGTCTTAATATTTTTTAATTGGATTAATATCTCATACACCGTTAATGGAGTTTTTTTTACTCTATAAGAAGGATTAAGACAATTATCTTAATCCTTTAAAAATATTATGAAAATAAAAAATAAATAAAATAATATGTGTTATTATCTTAATCTCATTTGTGAGTTAAAAAACTCCACTAACTGTATATAGGATAATTATTTTTTTTAATTTGCTTATTGATAAAATGTCAACTTCTGATACATGATAGTGTATACAAACTATACACTATTTATGCATCATATATATATAAACCCTTAATTAAATTTCGTATTGTTGTTATTATTTTAGTACTTTTTCTTTGTTTTGGTATGATGGAAAAAAAATAAAAAAGGAAAAAGTCAGAAAAATAAAAAAAATTCAAATAAGAGTAATATTGAGTTCTAAACAAGTAGCCTATAGAGGTTAAACAGAATTGGGGAAAGAACATGGAGGCAGGAGAAGGAAAACCAATGAAACACAGAGAAGAAATAGAAAAGAAAGCAAAAAGATATTTTGTCTTCGAATCCAGAATTCATACACAGCTAACCAAAAATCCCACGAACGATTCAAACCGAAAAATTCAATCCAAAAGCCGGAACAAGAGAAACCCAGATTTAAAACTCATCAACAATACCCAGAAACCACACCCACAATACTCAAAATCACTGCATAGAAATCCATAATAAAAAAAAAAATTGAATTCAAACGAAATGAATGCCTATATTTTTGTACAATTACTTTTTTACAGCAAGTGCACCAAAAAAAAAAAGCAACATTAAACACCCCGTTTTGTCTGAGATTGAAGTAGATGTTTTTCGGGCTGTTGTGCATAATTTGTACTTGAGTATAAATTAAATCAATTCTCATGTATTTGCATTTGAAACTTTAAGATTACTGAGAACAACGACTACTCAAACTAGATACACCAAGTTAAATAATTAATGAACAAATGAATATTGAAAACAAATAAAAGAAATTATCGAAGCCCATTGACTAGTCAAAGTAAGCACTTAAAAGCATTCATTAATCCAAAGTAAGCGTTTAACCGGCCAAAAGTAAAAATAGCTAAAGTAAATGTAAGATAAATAAATAAACTAAAGTGAGTAAACCTGCGTCGGTACAATTAGTTCTTTTATTTTTTTTTCGGATCTATTTCTTTATTAGAGGTGATAAAAATTGATTCGACCCGAAAAATCAATCCGAAACTAAATTCAACCGATTTGATTTGATCAAAAAAGTTAACAATTCAAATCTAACTTGATCCGAATCTGAATTGATCCGAAACCAAATTGATCCGAATTTTCATTGATCCAAACCTGATTTGATCTGAATCCAAATTAAATCTAATCCAAATTGACTCGAACTCAAATTGATCTGAATCCAAATTAACCCAAACCCGAAAAAATTCAAACTTAAATTTAATATTATCATTAAATATTTAAATGTTAAAATTAATTATCAAAGTATTTTACTATAATAAAAATATAATTTTTTCAATAATACAAATGTTATATTTTTTTAATATAGTTAAACTTAAATATTCACTTTTATATTATATTCATTTAAACCTAATGTATAATTATTTAATGGCTAATCTATAATAGAGTACAGTAGCTATATCACCTACATTTAATATCTCAAATTATTTTATAAAAATCACGAGAAATTAAAGAGATGTATATTAGTGTATTATGATATTTAGAAGGGATTATTAAATCACTTTGATTTATAAAGATATTAATTATTATAGATAATAGAAATAAAGTGAAAAAATATAATTAATTTATGAATATTGGTAAATATATTATAAAGAAGACTATCATACAGATTATTAAATATTTTGACTATTTCAATCCTAATTTTATTATTTGTCATGTAAGAAAAAAATTTTATTTTTATGAGTTTTGTGATTTTTAGAAATATGATTTCAATTCATTTTCATACCAAACAAATCATATCAAGATAACCAATGCTTAATCTAAAAAACCTGTATACTCAACCTGAATCTAAATCCAATCAACTTGAATTGACTAAAAAAAGTCAACGATCCAAACCCGACCTAATCCGAACCCCAATTGACCTGAATTCAAATTAACCCAAACTCGACCTTATCCGAACTTGAATTGATCCAAACCTGTGTTTTTTCCTTGACCCAAACCCGAAATTATCTAAACCCAAAATGATTCGATTTTTTTAACCCAAAATGATCCAATCCAAAATAATCCAACCCAATCCAAACCCGATCCAACCCGTCTATTTGCCACCTCTATTCTCCATTCTTATCTCCAAGTCGAGCTTTCTAGCTTACCCATTTGCCAACGCCGTTCATTCCCTCTATTGCTTCTATAGCCACGGCCAACAGCTGCTTTCTCCTCTTTCCCTTGCTTCCTTCCGACTTGTTTCGCCCATAAGGAGAGCTATAAAACCTCAAGCGAACTAAAATCGAAAACCACAAAATTTCTTTCAAACTTTGTTGCTTCCTCTTTTCTCTCTTTTTTTTTCTTTGTGTGTGCGCGGTAGTGTGATTTACTTGGGTGAGTAGCTTGGTGATAGGAGACTAAGATGATAGTGGGTTTTTTAGGATTTTGGCATTTTTGATCGAGTGCCTTGGCTGTGTAAGTAAGGGTTTGTGTAGAGGCTGAATTTGGGACAATGCTTAGTTCAAATTGGGGTGTTGTGGAAGCTGTGGGCTGTTGGTTGTGCTTGGATTCAATCTAGTGGTCGAAGTTGCGACGGATGATTGAGGCTGGGAAGGTCTTGTTTTGAGGCAGAAGATTAGGCTCCGACATTTTCACCCCTCCCTGTTGGTACTGTAGCTTCAGGTATTTAAAATAATTAAGATCCTCCCCTTTGATCCAGTCATCTTTGTTTCTGTTCGGAGGATTTTTTTAGCTGTTGAATCTAGTCACCAAAGTGGTTGTTACGAGGATAGGGAATGGCAGGTGGCTGAGTGACAGCTTGAGAAGAGCCATTCTGAAAGAGCAACATGCGGCACCAACTATTTTTATGTTTAGTTCCTGTCTTTTTTTTTCTATTTTTGTTTGTTTCATTTTTAGAAAATAATATTAATTAAATTCAAAATATAAAATAAAAGTAAAGAAAATAAAATAATAGAATAAAACGTTGGAAGAGCTTCTTGTTTAAGGTCCGAGATAATTCAACTTCGGATTAATAGGAGATTTTTATCAAAAAAAAAATAGAGGAATTTGAGCCTTCAAGCCCATAAAACATATCTCAATTTAAATATGACTCAAAGTTTGTAAGCTCAACAAAGCTGTCATGATTCAGATTCACTCAAATTTGATCGGATTTAGAATATAATAAATAAAAATTGTCTAAATTAAATTTAGGTTAATTTTATTGTGTACGATTTTATTTTTAAATTTTTTGATTTTATTAATCACAGACAAAATTAAGTATCTACATCTATCTTTAAAATCTTATAATTGAAAATCTGATTTTTATTTCATTTGCAAGAACTTATAACAATCGCAACATCTTTATTACACAAGCATATTAATGTGGGTTATTTCATCTATGTTCTTTATATTAAAAGATCAGCAATCTATTTTAAATTCAGTTTTTTTCCCCTTTTGTGTGGAAAGCGTAAAATTTGAAAAATCATAAAGCATCTCTAAATGCAAAAAGACATAAGAATTAGTTAACCTCTATTTGTGAAAGTTTCCCTTGTCTTGAGAATTTTCCATAGGTTTTTTAGATGGAATTTGGAGTTGGATTGACAAGAACCGCAAAAATTATATTGGTAGTGCAAATAGAGAAAAGAAAACTACGTAAAGCTCAAAATTGAAAGCTACGTATTTTACTTAATTGAATATTTATTGAATTAAAAAAAACCAAATACTACATACTAAAGTTTCTAGATAAAATCATTCCCAAATCAAATATATAACAAATAAAAATAAATACCCAACCAAGAAAAGTTTAAAAAGCAACATCCCTATAAAGAAAAACCCAAAAAAACGAGAAGTAACGAAACTCAATGCCAAGTAAAGCTTGGGGAGCGAAGAGATGTGGCAATGCTTTGAGCTTGGTTAGGTGCCAAGATCTCTGATTGTGGGTTTGCAGGCGATGAATCATATGTGAATGGGATTGGACTTGCTCTTGGACCCATAGAAGATGGTGTGACCAATACGTCAACTTTGTGGCCCACTTGGCAATGGCCAGGAACGCCGCGGAGGAAGTACTACCGAAGTAGTAGTGGTCGGACTTGTCAAACGTAGTAGAGTAGGCACCAGAAGTATAGGAGGCAATAGCGGATGTTACTTCATTGTGAAACTGATTGTTGTACTCGAAAACTATAAGATAAAAAAAAACAGTGAATATCAGAAGTAAAAGGCTATATAAAAGAAAACATAGAACCAACACGAAGAAAGTAAAAAAGAAAATCAAGAAGATAAAAACATATATATGAAGATTGGTGGTTGATTAGAAAACTAACGAAGAGAGTCGCCAACTTGGAAGGTCTTGGTAGAAGTCCAGTTGCTATATAGTCGATGAAAGTCCAGCTAGAAGAGTCACCGACCTTGTAAATGGTACCAAGGGAGATTCCAAACAGAGCCACCATGAAAGCCAAAGTCGTTCACTTAGCACAAGCTATCGTCGAAGCACGGAAACTAATTAAAAGAAAGAAAACAATGAGTCGAATCAGAGCAAGAAAGCGCAACAGAGGGAGGGAGGGAGAGAGACGAGAGAGCAAGACTGCAGAAGAAAGACACCTTTCGCAGAGAACTAATTTGTGAAGAGAAATACGCTGTTAGTACAATATATTTATACAGATTTTAGTCCAAGTCCAGGCATGAAAAAATTTCCATGTCAAAAAAGATTTGCACGTAGATGCTTGCATCGTACGTCAATTACAAAATATATACTTCTATGCATTCTATTCTCATAGCATCAATATCTAAAATATATCAAATCTAAACATGCATTCAACTATTACAAAGAGATATGCTACTATGCTTTGAGATAATAAGTGTTTGAAACACTATTGCCTATAATGATACTGGTTAATTGGCTGGTCACTATCGAATAATCTATTAATTCTTCTTCTCTTGACTTAAAAAATAACAAAATATTTAATTTTAAATTAATTTTACAGGTTTGAGTAATTTTATAAATGAGACCAAAATAGTTACGTTAGTTGACTTAAATTAAAATAATACTTTTAATTTTATTGTATTATTTGTCCATTTTTTTGTTTTTATTTTACTTTTAATTAAAAAATAAATAACAAATGAAAAACTATATATCAAACAAACAAAATTAAAAAAAAATGTTATTTTAAGAGAAGATATTTGAAACCTCCAAATGTATTTCAGATGAGATTTTCAAAACCTCCTAGTATTTGTTATTTTTTTAATAAGATTTTCAAAATCTATGAGTGTATGTTATTCTTAAGATATGACTTCTTAACACCTCTAAGTATTATTTGTAAAACCTCTTAACATAATTTCTTTAAACCGCAAGGTTCGAATTCCAAAATCTTTGGGTAAAGATAAGATTTTAAATTTCTAAGGCATTCTCTCACAAAAAAGAGCTTTTTCAAAAGAGATATTTTAAAGTTTGAAGGTCTAATTTCCTCAAGAAATGAGCTTTTTCATAAGAGATTTTTAAAGTTTCAATACTTTTATTGTTGAAGGAATTTAAATGTCCAGGGGTTTGAAAATTAAATTAAATTAAAACCCCAATTGATGAATTTCAAATCAAATTTAACAATTTTAAAAGTTAAATTACATTTAAACTTAGATTAAAGTGAATTTAAATCCTATAAGAAAAGTGAATGAAAATTTAAACTCAATTTAATCAAAATCATCTCAAAAATTCTTTTTAAAGTATCTCAAGTAAAATTGGGTGTCTATGAGAGTGATCTATATTGCATTCTTTTTTCAGAATACAAAGTATTGCATTGCAATTGGTTACTAAATATTTCATTTTGCAACAAGAATGTATATATAATTATTGTAAATGCTTTTTATGACACTTCCATTGCAGCATCTTGTATCAATTTGTAAAACACTTTCTGTAGTAAAAAAGATATGTTGCAATAAGTGTTGCACAAATAGGATAAGGTCAGTTTACCTTTGGCTTAGTTTCATCTCCCTTGTTGAGAAGATGAAAAGGATGCATCATCTAAAAGTTGAGGTTAAACTACTAAAAAATTGTTGGTATTTTTAGTTGAGTCTTTGCATATTTGACAGTAAAAATGACGCACGAAATTAATAATAAGCTATTTAATCCACTCATGCTTTGAATAATTTTTCAGAAAATTAAGCACTTTAACAAACAAAAGGAACAACTCTAACAAAATTACTCTACTCTTTCTTACATGGATTATTCAATGTCATATACTTGAACAAGACTAGTTTGTAAGAAAATCTATGTATTGGCCTACTCTATCTTTAAAATCATACACTTGAACAAAATTTTACTATTTCATTTGCAAGAAATTATAGCGATCACAAATTCTTTAGTACACAAGAATGCTAATGCAGGTTATTGCATCTATGTACTTTAAAGAGATCAGCCATCCATCTGTTTTAAATTCAAAATTTTTTGCCCCCTTTGGGTGGAAAGCATAAAATTAAAAAAAATGGTAAAGCATCTCAAAATGCGAAAAAAAAAAACAGAATTAATTAAGCTCTAGTTGTGAAATTTTCCATTGTTTTGAGAATATTTAATATTCTTTGATTTTTTAGATGGAAATTGGAGTTGGATTGGCAAAGAACAGCAAAAAATATACTGGATAGTGCAAATAGAGAAAAGAAAAGGGTAAATTCCACTAAGATTCCTAAGATTTTACCATAATTTAATTTTAGTCCTTTAGTTTTGAAATGGACACTTTGATGCAAAATCACAGATAATTTTAATATATATCAGTCAATTATTAAACTTGAATTAATAATATTACATTCTTAAATATCAATAATGAATTTTATTACTCTTTATTATTTTTAAGTAATTTTTTAAAAAATAACTCTATTTAAGATTTTTTTATTTAATACAAAAATGAATATTATAGATATTTCATGAGTAACAAAAGTTTAAGTTAATAGATTTTTTAATAGTAACTTAATAGAACAATTTTTTTGTACTGTCAAATTTATAAATTTGGACCAAAATGTCTATTTCTCAAATTAATAAACTAGAGTTGAAGTATGGTAAAAGCTTAAGAGCCTCAGTGGAATTTTATTAAAAAGAAAACCATGTAAGGTTCAAAATTGAAAGCTATGTATTTTACTTAAAGATTATTATCTTATCCACTGTCAGTGAAATTTTTTAACTCTACAACACTATCCTTTAAAATTATTAAGAAATTAAAAAATAAATAAAATATAATATGTGTCATCATCCTAATTTCGTTTGTGAAATTAAAAAACATCACTGATAGTAGATAAGATAATAAACATTTTTTACTTAATTGAATATGTATTAATTAAAAAACCAAATACTACATACTAAAGCTGCCAGATAAAATAATTCCCAAATCATATACATAATAAAGAAAAATAAATACCCAAGCAAGAAAAGTTAAAAAAGCTACATCCCTATAAAGCAAAACCTAAAAGACAAGATGCAAGGAGACTCAATGCCAAGGAAAGCTTGGGGGAGTGAGGAGGTGTAGCAATGCTTTGAGTTGGGTTAGGTGCCAAGATCTCTGATTGTGGGTTTGCAGGCGACGAATCATATGTAAATGGTATCGGACTAGCTCTTGGACCCAAAGAAGACGGTGTGACCAATACGTCAACTTTCTGGCCTGCTTGGCAATGGCCAGGAACACCGCAGAGGAAGTAGTAGTGGCCAGGCTTGTCGAGCGTAATGGAGTCGGAACCAGAAGTGTAGGAAGCGATAGCGGACGTTACTTTGCATGATTGGAAATCGTTGAGGCTCACTTGCATCACATTGTGAAACTGACTACTGTACTCGAAAACTGCAAGATCAAGATAACAGTGAATATCAGAAGTAAAATGCTATATAAAAGAAAACATAAAACTAACACGAAGAAAGTAAAAAAGAAAATCAAAAAGAAAAAAACATATAAAAAATGATTGGTGGTTGATTAATTACAAAACTTACGAAGAGAGTCGCCAACATGGAAGCTCTTGGTAGAAGCCCAGTTGTTATAGTCCATGAAAGTCCAACCAGAAGAGTCACCGACCTTGTAAACGGCACCAAGGGAGACTCCAAACAGAGCCACCATCAAAAGGAAAGCCAGCATCGTTCTCTTAGCAGAAGCCATCGTCGAACCACGAAAACCAAAAGAAAGAAAGCAATGAATCGAATCAGAGCAAGGGAGGGAGAGAGACGAGAGAGCAAGACTGCAGAAGAAAGACACTTTTTGCGGAGAACTAATTTGTGAAGAAAAATACGCTGCTAGTACAGTATTTATATAAGGTTTAGTCCGAGTCCTGGCTTGAAAAGATTTCCATGCCGAAAGGGATTTGCACTTAGATGCTTGCATCGTACATCAATTACAAAATACATACTTTTAATCAAAGGGATAAACGTTATAAACATTAATTCCCCTTAATTTATAATATTACACTAATAAAGAAAATATGGCAATATTTTTTCACATTTCTCCTTTCAACCAAATATTAACAAAAATCATTTATTTATTCATTTTAAGCTTTGTTTATTCAAAAGTTGGACTCAAGATAGTTTAAAATAGTACCCAAACCTGTAAGATGGGCTTAGGGATGTAAACGAGACAGATATCCACAAAATTCAAGATATCCGATCCTGATTAAATATCCGATTATTTTAATTTTTACTACTCAAACTTTATCCATTTAATATAAAAACTACCCGATTAACTACTCGAACCCGTTAAATACTCATTTATAAAGTCAAAATTTCACTTTTAATTTTAAATTTAAAATTAATTTTAAGAAAAATTAAATTAATACATTTAAATTACCTCATAAAAATAAATAATGTTAAAAATCATAATTAAAATATTTAATGAATTAATTTAATTACGTATTGTATTAATAATAAATATTTTTTAAATAAATATATATAATAATATTTAAAAATTATTATTTGTAATCGGATTTGGGTAATAGGGTACCTTAAAATCACTATCTGAACTCCTAACAGATAATAAATTTACTACTCGAATTCTATCCGAATTCGATTATTAACTATCTGAACCCTATTTAATAAGATCAAATAGTATCGAATACTCGTTTATAAGATACTCATTTACATTTCTAGATGGGCTGATCGCTGACCCACACTTGAAAATAGAATCTGTGATAAAACCGGATTCAGTGCAGAATAAACGTACACATGCAACCAAACAAAAAGCTTCACCCGCGCCCAATAGCGAAAAGTTCTTATCCACATCACCGCAACACCCTTCCGTCTTTCCTTTGCTCGTTGACAGGCCAAGACCAAGCGCTCGGCTTTGAACGCCAACGAAAATCCATAACCATTTTCTGCTGTCAAATGGCCGTGCCTTTTTCTTCAGCGGCCTCCGTTCGGTCCATCTTCAGGCCGAATCCTATTCCTCCCAAATCCTTCCTCTCCCCTTCAGGTTCTTTCTTAATTCTTCCGTTCTGTACATCTTTTAGGTGTTTTCTTTAGAGAGCATTATCACTTTGTCAGTTAACGGACAAGTTTTGCCGCTTACAGATTGTTTCCAGAAAGGATTCGATTGCGTGAAGTGCCGTTCCAGCAATCTTAATGTATACTCATGGACCTCGGCTGGAAACTTCAGCAGGATTCGTCACGGCGCCGTCAAATTAACCGGCAAACCCGTCGTTGTTAAGCATCTGCTACATAAGAGGCAAGTTGGTTCCTGAAAATAGCTTTCTGTGCGTTTGAAGAAGTGCTGCAGCGAATTTTTAAGATAGCATTGTTATGTTTTTTTTTTTAATATGTTTATTGTTTTTGGAATGTGTAGAGTTGGAATTGTGAGGTGTGCAACTATTGAAGAAATCGAAGCTGAGAAATCTTCCATTGAGAAAGAAGCTGTGAGTGTTTACATAAATTCAAGTAAAGCAAGTGATTTTATTTTTTATTTTATTTTTTGCCAAGTGAGTGTCTTCTCTTGCTTTCTTCATCTTCTCCTTATAAAAAAATTTGTTTCTTTCTATTTTTTTTATTTTTTTACTTTTCATTCCCGTCATAAAAGCATTTTGGCAATTTTCTGGCCCAATATTTTGCAACTGAAGCAAAAGACTGTACCAGCTGATGGTTCTTGGAATCTCCCAGAATTGAGCTTGGCTGCTTCATAAGACTTGACTTCCCTTACCAGAATCTTCTTTGCTGATGACCCTCAACAAACTTTTAGCTTCAAATCAACCTGAACAATTTCCCACCAATTTTCATTTTCTACAACATTTTAAAATCGCTAGACTGTTAATTTACCTGTTTTAGGTTGCAGAAGCGTTCATAAACTGCTAGTGTACAATCAAAAGTCTTAAAAAGAGAAAGAATTGATGTCGTTAGTGACTAAAACATTAGATTTCATAGTTGGATGGCCAAAACAAAGAAATTCCAAAATTAAGTGACTATTCGTAAATTATTGTCATTATATTTTTATTTTTTCATTAGAAAGCGAGAATGGAGAAGACAATTGAGACAGTTCGAACAAATTTCAATTCCATAAGGACAGGGAGGGCAAACCCAGCAATGCTTGACAAAGTTGAGGTATGAATTTTGTGCAAGCTCACACGGTTTATATTGGATTAAGGGATATTATGGAGCAAACATTTTGAGACAATGGTATGCAAAAACTATGGTAGGACACAGTATAAAATATCTTGGACTTGCTGAATCTTCGATTGAATTCTCGGCATTCAATTTGAGACTGCTCAAAGAATGAAATGTTTGCTTAATATTCTTAAGTCTGTATAGCTAATGACATTTATGTATTTCAGAGGTGAAGTTGATCTAAAAATGTTATGCTGATGTCTTTTATTAAAGTTTCTAATTTGTTCTAAAGCTAAAATTCATCTTTTTCTTAGAAAGATTTAATAGTGTGCTGTTTTAGGTGGAATATTATGGAACTCCAGTCAGCTTAAAGAGTATTGCTCAAATCAGTACTCCTGATTCAAGTTCTCTCTTGGTTCAGCCCTATGACAAATCCAGGTATGTTATAAGCCAGAGCTGATGAAAATAACTTTAGATTTGTCTGCTCGTGCATGATTCCTCTTTTGCAATATATATGACATGCATTTAAGGACTTTCCCCACTTGCTCTTTCGAAAAGGTATTTACAAATTGAATCTTTATTCACATGTTGACAATCTTTTCTAAGAGAGAAAGCTGTTGGATTTGTATTGTGCTATTGAAAATTGATGTCCTGTACTTGCAAATGTGCCTTATGAAAGCATCTATATGCTTTCTCTCAGTGACTTATACTATGTTTTGACATGTAAATTTTTTTAGCTTAAAGGCTATAGAGAAAGCTATAGTCAACTCTGATCTTGGTATGACTCCAAACAATGATGGTGAAGTCATTCGTTTGTCTCTGCCGCAACTGACAACCGAAAGAAGAAAGGTATCTTTCATTTTTCTTGATCTTTTGGCGTGTGAGGGACAGAATATATCTTTTCTATAGTACCTGATTTGAAATTATTTATTGTTGAAGTATGCCATATTCAAAAATTAAATGGCTTCAAAATGTTATCTTTTCTTTTAGTTCTCTTATGTCTTCCTCAATGGTACAATAATGCAGCCTAGCCTAAAACTTTTTGGAGATCTGATTTGTTGCTGCTGTTTTTATGAAAATTGTCCATATCGTGCATATATTAATCTCCCTCCATCTACCAAGCTCACTTGTTCACTCATATATTTTTGAACTTTCATGCCTTTGAATCATAGTGTGGTGAGTTAACATGAGGACTATATAATATAATTGCATATAAGTAATTCATTATTCACGTTCTGTTTCACAGATGACCACATGTATTTCCCTTGCTCTTTTTTTTTTTTGTGAGGCCTGTAATATTCTGGCAGAAACAGGTCCATCCTTTTGCTGATGTTGCTGCACGAACAATGCACTATCTCTAGTGCAAATACAGTGAAAAATTACCCGTGTTTTTGGAGCTACTTTGAACAGAGTTTGCAAAAATCCTTATTAGCTGATTGGAAAATTTTATTGGATATTCCTAAAGAAAAATGTTGGCTATACATTCTTTTGTTAGTATTATTGGTAGACTTAATTTGCTTATATTTTGGGATACTGTATTTTCTTGAGATGTACTTAGCAAAGATTCTTGACCATGCTACCAGAAAGTTTGATAAAGTTTGATTATTGATTTTCTCTATATTTACATGATTGCAGGAATTGTCAAAAGTTGTGGCCAAACAAGCTGAAGAAGGGAAGGTGCTTAAAACTTTTGTAATTTTGATTTGAACTTCAACCACTATGCTTGATGCTTAATTTATTATTACACACACTCTCAAAAAAAAAAAAAAGCGTTCTTGGATATTTAAGCTCAAGATACATATATCCTGAATGATTCTAAAAAGAGTATGGTCATTAAGCAAAAAGCAAGTGATAAAGCAACATTAAAACGGAATCTAAATGTTCAACTTATAATTGAATGTCTTAGTCAAGAACCTTTAAATTTGGTTGTCGGGAAAAAAACCTTGATGGCTTATAACAGTTTCCAATGTGCAGTGCTGAGGTTTTACTTGTATTAATACATAAGTTTGCATTTGTTGGGGTTAATATTTGGTTAATGATGGGTCCTGTACTAAATTCTGTTACTGATTCACTTAAATCATCTTTGTTGATCAACTGTTCATAGGTAGCAATCAGGAATATAAGAAGAGATGCCCTTAAAGCCTATGAAAAGCTTGAGAAGGCTTGTGTCCTCTCCCTTTTGGCTCATGTTTCTTTGCTTTCTTTTCCCTTGTTCATGTTCCTTGAATCATCTTTTGTTGAAATTGTTTTTTGATTTTTTTTCCAGGAGAAAAAGCTATCTGAAGACAATGTGAAGGACTTATCAAGTGATTTGCAGGTAACTTGAGATTTAACCTCTTCAATTCCATCACGTTCTCTTTCTCTCTCTGTCATGAAAAAAATCAAGGGAAAAAGTGTTTTAATCACTATAAGGTAGAACATAGTATGCTATTGCTGGCTGGTCGTGAAACCAGTTAGCACTAAATGGCTTAGATGACAGTGTCGAGTTGATCCATAATGTATAGGGTACTTAACTTCTTTACACTTAATTTCATCTTCTCTCTCTCATTAGACAAAATCAAGGGAAGAAGTGCTTTTGTCACTATAAAGTGGAATATAAATATAGTATGCAATTGCTTGTTGATCGTAAAAATCAATTAGCAGTAAGTGGCTTGTATGAGGTTTTATGATTTCATCCAGAGGGCATGATCAAAGTGTTATAGTTTTATGGAAATCTGGTCACTCATTTAACCAAATTCCTTGTTCCTTGATGTTTGCAACAGCTTATTTGAAACCTTCCTTTATGGAGAAAATGTTATGTACCATACTCTCTTGGCAGTAACTCTGAATCCCTGACAAATCCTTCATCGGAGGCAACCCTTGAAGTATAGACTATAGAGGCTTCCTATTTTCTTTATATGCTATCAGTAACTCTATATGTGCAATAATTTGTTTTTGCATTCGTGTATATGCATTCATGCATGCATATTTCTGTTCTGATAAAAAGGTCAATTTGGTGGGTTGCACATTCGCTTGAGTGCTCAGTTTGTGAAATCTTTTTCGCACGCAGAAACTCACAGATGACTATATGAAGAAGATTGATAGCATCTTCAAGCAGAAAGAGAAGGTATGCTTTATCAAAAAAAAAAAAAAGAAGTCCATTTTTTCCCCTTTTTGCTCAAAGAAAAACAAGTCCACTCGTTTTGCTATTCTTTTTTGCTTTACATTAAACCTAACTCCCTTGTAATACATCGATGTTTTACACATGTTTATCTTGCTTTTGCTTTTGTCTTTCAGGAGTTGCTGACGGTTTAGTGATTGTTTGTACTTTGTACAAAGATGTATAGTGTTGAGCTTCCTTTCTTTTGAGACTAAAGAATTAGTCATCTTTGTCTTCATCTTGGGTAGGAGGCGGCAACTTCTGGTGCATAGCGTCTATACCTTACCAAAAGGGTATTTTGAAAATTATCCTACAATTTACGATTTACTGAATAAAGCTCAAATCGTGAATTGACGTTCTAATTACCCCACTGTTTTTCCAATACATGTACATGTGCATATATTATAGCTGTGGAAGCATGTGAAATTTAAAAGGTGTCTTTCTGCATCCTGCAAAAATGTCATTTTAACTATGGATCGCTTTTCCTCTCCTTGAATGAAAGATCTTCCAGGATTGCTTTATTTCACCAAGAATCTGTATGCTCTTTGGCCCACCAACCCACAATAAGAGAACCCATAACTCTTAAAAGAGTTATACCAACAGCACAAGCTGCCACAACTAGGACTAGTGCTATCATCCAATCCATCCTCGTTGCAAATTTACAGAATCAGGTGAAAAAACAGGCTCGTCAGCCAGAATTAGGGGCCGAAGTTGTCTGTAGATATATTCATCATGCCAGTATACGAATCGCTATATTCTCTAACTCTTTTTCATGTTCATCCAGTCCAAATTTAGAGCTGTGCCTTATGCAAACAGTTTCCTGGGAAATTTCCAAGACGTAGAAGATAAAATTTTCTTATGAATAAACTAGTAAGCATCAATTCCAGGACCACTAGCATAGGTTCCTTTTAATCCAAGATAAAACAAGATAGTTTCTTTCCTTCTTTTATTGTTCTCTCATTCCTTTATTATTTTTTTGTCCAACCCATGGTGCAACTATATCTTTTTTTTTTTTGGTGAAATGGTGCAACTATATCGCATCCGGTGAAAAGAAGATAAGCTGCTTTTGTTTACTTTATGTTGTGCAAATCATATATACGTTTGTCGACCGGTCCATACTCATCACCATCGTTGCTTTTAAGATGATATATAGAAAGTCGACTTCCATCTTGTGCAAGAGACCCCAACTCTAGATAAATCCTTCAAACTTCAGTTGAAGAAAAGCCCCCTTGGCCCCAGCTTCAACGGTTTTATACCCACCCATTAAGCAAAAATGATTTGAGCACTTAAACCCATGTTCCATTGGTATTTTACAAGCTCCAAGCAACAGTTAAAGCTGCCCAAAGATAATTTTTGTTTGAAAAGAGTCGGTTACCTAATTAGAATTGTTATTTCTACAATTCAAAAACTTAAGTCTTTGTTTATCAAACGTCATAATTAAATCTACTAGAGGATGTTTCTTTGAAGCATCAATTTTAGTTTTGCTAATGGTAATTTGCATGTGAAGAATGAAAAATCTTATGTCATGGCAATTCAATTAATAGTAAAGAAAAAAATTATTCTTTATCCTAAAAAAGGGAAAATTATTGAATAGGGATGATATGGGACATTGGCCCTCGTTGGAATCAATGTTTGGTTATGGGGCTCATAAAGGGAAGAAAACGAAACACCGAAAACATGTCTTCCAATCCTGTCAAATTACATAGAGAAAACAAGAAAAATGGAACCGGAGTGACACCATTTCTTCATTTAAAATGGGTTACCAGTAGGGGGGAGATGGCACGTGAAGTGAACAATGAGGGCGGAGAGGTTTCTGCCCAAAAAAAAGAAGCTCTGCGGCCTAATTAAGTCAAACTCGGACCGAAGTGATGTCCATAATGGTTAGGTGGAATTGGGCTTTGTTTGATTGGGGCAAAAGCAAACTCATCCAGACTTAAAGGGTATGGGCTCACTCTCCAACTCAAAATCTGAACAAGTTCCTTTCCTATGTAGCAGCTTCTCAACTTCTACGAGTCTGAAAGCAGCATCATGTCGATAACTCACCTAATTTACAAGCAATGCACTCGGAAATAACTTTTCACTAACATATTGATGAATTGTAATCTGTTAAGGTGGGGATAGGTTAAAGGAGGTTCTTCTTTGAGCTTGGGGTTGATAAGACCTGCAAGAACGAAAGCATAATCAAAAGGTATTGAAGTTTGTCTTCGTTGCTTAATTGAGTATATTAGTGAGGTGAAGAGGAAGAGAAAACCCATAAAGCACAAAGAGCAACTGAGGTTTTAAAGAGAGCCAAAAGGGTACAAGAGAGGATTTTGGGTGTTCATAGGTTTAGAGAATAAAGATTCCAATTAGCCCCTCTCCTTACCCTTTTGGCCCTTATTTAATGTACCTGGGGTGCCATGAATTTAGTGTCAAGAGCGAGACATTCTTCCATTTCAGCATTCAATAGCGTCGCAACGTTAAGGCCACACATGCCAAATGTTGCAAGTAGTTTTATGTGAAGACCACCAGGCCTTAGCTGTCTATTAGCTAAAGATATAAATGAGTCAACTTACTCGAATTCGATTAGATAATTATTCGAATTTAATTTGTTTATTTTCGAATTCGAGCTACTCAAATAACAAGTTAAACTAAGTTCGAATTTTTTAATACTTCGTTCAAGAACTTTATCGAGTTTTTTTAATATATATTTTTAATATTTTATTATTAATTTACTATTTTACTACCATAATATATAGTCAAATTGACAAATCAAGTATATAGAACCAAGTTTGAATATTCTATGGAGTAGAATTTAAGCTTCAAAAATCAAACCCAATCAAGCTTGAGCTGAGCTTCGAGTTTTCGAATCGAATCAAGCTTAATCCTAATATTAAATTGTCTCGACTTGATTCGATTAAATCACTTACTCTTGGCTACCACCCAAATGGCTACTCTTTGGGCAATGGCGACATGGGCTAAGAACCCTATGAATTGTCTAATGGGCTCAATTATATCTTGGGTCTAACAAAATTAAATTGTTTCCTTGGCAAGTTGTCGTTTCTAGAAAATGTATTGTTATTTTCTTCTAACCTTTCTAAACCCTATTGCAATGAAATAACACTGGTGAATTTTCTAATATAAAATTTTTTATAAGTTAATGTCTCCAAAAAGAAAGGAATTTGATAATGGAAATTCCAACTAGAGTAGTGATTAACTAATTAATTAAGGCATCGTTTGGTTCTCATCGCACCAATGGTGCAATGAGAACTTAAGGTAAATGTGTAGTTGGCTGGTGCCAACTACACTATCCCTCTTGTTTTCCACTTTGCGGAGGATGGGTAAATCCCAAATGCAATGATCAAAGCTCGCAAGACCCATGAATCTTTATCTTAAGATATTTTATATATTTGATTTACATTTACGAAATTTTGCTCCTTCATAAGCAATGCGGGATTTTATTCTCTTTTGCTTATATGTTACAAGGTATTCAACATATTAATAATTTTTCTTGAATATTCAATGTTTGATGTTAAATATTATACATGATTAGGACTTGATTATTGAATTCTACATAAACGTTGCATGCCAATGGTTAAAAACCCGAGTTTTTAAACTTAGAGGAATTAGTGGCTACTAAAATAACAAGTCTATTAATTAATTTGCTTAGTGGTGATGGAAATTAAATTAATCTATGCATGGTAGCCATTTAGAGAGAGAGAGAGAGAGAGAGAGAGAGAGAGAGAGAGAGAAAGCATCAAGGTTATGAGAAAAGCTATTAGATTCCATATATAGTGGAAACAAACGATTCTTGAGAACCTTGCAAAGTTATGACCATTCGAAGAAGGATCTTCCACCATCATGATATATTTTCTCTTGATAATACCTTCGGTGGGAATTAACAACTGAACAACCGCAAAATCCATTCTTTATAAACTAAAAATAAAAGTTTTCTGTCCTTTTTCAGATAAAGTCTCTGAGAAGAACTGCTGAATTTTGGCACCATCGGTTGTGCAAACTGATCACGACATTGCTGTAACCTGTAATATACTCGGATACCTCTGAAGATAGCTGCTAAATACGACAATTGGAAGAATAAATCTCTATATGCAAATAAAGATTCCCAAAATTTTCTTACTTTCATGTCGTTGAGCTGCCATGTCGGTATACTTTAAATTATGTTCAAGGCATTTGAGGCTGGCTGATGTTAATGCCTTATCCATTCAGAAATAGCTAATATATATGAATATATAATTGGAACAATCTTAATGGGCATGCGCCTAAATATTAACTTACAGTTTGGTTAATTTTCTCCATGCATGCAAATTAATTTCTCCTGATCATGTCTTCACACCAGAGCTTGAATTCGTCAGTAGGAGGTTCACTTAATTTTATAGCTTTTTTCATTTCATTAATTAGGAGCCATTGTTACTTCTTCTTTTTGATACACCGCGCATAGCTTACTTCGTAAACAACTCTCTCTTTTTTGTTATCCACAGTCAACATGATGATTCTCGATTGTTTTTTAGTTTAAGTCTTTACCCAATTAGTTAATTTTTCTTTCTTTAATCTTTATTTGCTCAATAGTAATTAGTCGTCACTTAGGATTCTAAGTTTATATGTCAATTGTAAAAACATTGAATTGCAAGAAATTTATTTATTTTAGTGCAAATGAGGTTAGGCTCCATAAAGCTTTTGATGTCATTTGGGAACTAGGTCTCCTATCTGATAAATTCCATATCTATTTTCTAAAAATTCGAATTCAAAAATTTTAGGTTGAAATTTCAAATTCTAGTAATCCTTTTAAGAACAATATGTGTTAAATATTTGTATATATTCAAGATTCCGATGTAAAATTTCCAAGTTGGAATCTCAAATTCTAGCTAGTAATCCTTTTGAGGACATCTTGAACTAAGCATTGTACTTAAGGATTCAAATCCAAAATTTCAACGTTGAATGTAATTTTGTTTTCAAACATGTTGACCAATAAGTATTTGTACTCATTATTGGAATCCAAAAATTTCTAAGTTAAAATCTAAAATTCCGATTAGTAATCTTGCAAGGACATTTTGAGTAAGATGATAGGTAAGTTACTTATTAATTTTGGGATATCTGAATCCTAACTTGATTATAGCCTATAATACACAAATCCGTTTAACTACATGAGTATTTTAATTTTACTATCTAAATCCTACCCATATAATACAAGAAATACATGTTAACTATTTGAACCCGTTAATTTATTAAGCCAAAATTTGATTTTAAGTTTTAAATTTAAAATCAATTTTAATGAATATTATTAAATAAATTTAAATTAATATTTAAATAAACTTATAACAATAAATTAATATTAAAAATCATAATTAAAATACTTAATGAATTAATTTAATTAAGTATTATATTAAAAATAAATAATTTATTATAAAAATTTATATAATAATTAAAAATTATCATTTATAATCGGGTTTAGGTTATTGGGTACCTTAAGATCACTACTTGACCCCTATTCAAACCAATTATTAGATACTCTAATCCTACTTAATTGGATGGAACAGTGCAAGGTAGCCATCCGTAGGATATCCATTTACATTCCTAATTTTGATCATAGGAATTTGAACTCATGATTCAAAATTCAAATTAAAATCTCAATTTCTTGATAGTAGTATTTCTTTCCTTTCAAATTAAAAAAAAAAAAACTAAAAAACTACCTGGTTAGTAGACCTGTTCATGGGTCAGGCTAGATTTGGGTCATACCTAATTAGTATATTCCAGGACTTTATTTCAGCCCAGGCCTGACCCAAACTAAGTTTTGAACTTGATATTTTGGCCAATCCTGTTTTACAAACAACAAGACAATCCAAGCTCACCCATTTTTTAAAATAAAAATTCTTTTCTTCAATTTAATGTTTATACTGTAAAATTTTTATACTCTTACATAGAAAAGCTTAAAAACATTATTTGAACCAATACTCAAAATTTATAATGTTATTTTTTAAGATTGAGCTAAATGTATGCTATCTTATAGAATTACAATTATAAAATTATTTATTAATAACAATTGAAATGAATTAACTTAATTTTAAGAACGTTTTCGTTAATATAATTTTAGCTTTTGATTAAAAATTTGAAATAAATTACTAATATCATCGGAGTTTTAACAGATTTGTGATATAAATGCTTTAAATTTTGAAAAATTAAGGACTGTAAATAACATAAACTTTAAAATATATATGTTTCATTTGAATTTATCAATTAAAAATTTGCTAACAAAGTATTTCTTAATTGTAGTTTATATAATAGCTTACATTTAATTTAATGATTTTTCTATTCGTTACTACAAAAAAGTGTTCTTAAAATATTGGTTAGCAAAACACGAACAGGGCTGGGCTATGCTTTAAAAGGCAAGACCAAGGCTTGGTCCATTGTTAATTAGGCCTCATTTATTAGCCCAAATCTATTTTACTTGCCTAATATTTTTGTCTAAATATACTCATACATCGGAGTAGATAACTTGATCCTTGAATATGTCTACGGGCAAGGCTCAAGATCTTTTTCTATAAAATATATATTATTTAAGTTTTTAACTTAATAACTGTTGTTGCACAAAACAACAATAAAAATATGTTGACGTAGATATTCGTACTTAGTCTCCACGTGTCTCCGAAAAGCTTCTGTAAAATAAGAAAAGTCAGAGAGACGCAGGGGTGGTTCCCTGCGTAGACACTCCGATGCTTAAGTCAGCAAAAAGTCTTCAGTATTGGGAAGCGTAAAAGCCAGTAGTCAAAAATTAGAGAATAAAGTTGTACCTGGGGGCCTATTTATAGGCCAACATCCTAGGTTAATTGTTTAAGGATAAGTCTATCATCTTGCTAAGAGTTTGTGTCTCAATATAACACAAATTCCTAGAAAATCGAAAGCACTCGGAGCCTGTCGCCGGCGAGAGACTCACACCATGTGGTACATTGTAGCGTCAGGGTTCTGTCGCTCGCGGGAGCCGAGGTTAGGCGCCACGTGTCGCCATATGACTATAGGCGACGAGCTATGGATCTGTCGCCAGGCGATAGGTATATGAGCGCCATGTGTCGCCTTATGAGTGTAAGCGATAGACTGCGAGCCTGTCACGGGGCGACAGGTATGATCAAACACCTCTACCTCTTTCGCCGAATGCCACGTGGGACAAAGAGCCTGTCGCCCAGCGACAGGTGTGACGCGCTTTGCCTCTGTCACCAATGGACACGTGGACCAGTGAGTCTTTGCCACGTGGTAATCTCTGACGCTATTGGGCCTGGCCTAACACGGGTAGACTTTGTCATATCAATTGCTCCCCACTCTCTTGTTGGATTTCTCCAACCAAGAGAGTATAAATATATGTTTTTGGGCCTCAGCCCACAATTAGTAGTTCTCTTTGTTCTTTTGCAATTTCTTTGGTATTTTTTGCAGGTGAAAAATTCTACTCTACGACAGGTGTGATCAGGCGCGACGTTTGGCATTCCCTGTCGCGGCTATATAAACTGCTGGGACCCAACGAGAGAACGCACGAGAAAACCTCTTAGCAGCCATCTGTCGTCCATTTTTTCGTTCTTTTGCCACAAAGAGTCTTTCGCTCTCACGCCTAGAGTCTCTCGCTTATCTTATCGCCAGTAAGTATACCCCTGTCGCCTTATATGTTCGCCTACCGCACTAGGTTTAGGTCTCCCGCAGGTGATTTGGTCTTTCGCATAGAGTTTAGTCTTCCGCAAGTGTCTTTTTCAGTAGATCTGTCGCCCAAGGGATCTGTCGCCCAAGGGGTCTGTCGCCCATGGGTCTGTTGTCTTACTAGGTCTGTCGCCGGGTAGTTTTTGCTTTCTTTTGCCATGTCCTTGCTACGCCCAGGTAAAACACTTAAGACATGTGGTCTTGTGTGTTCTTTGACAAATACTGACTTAGAGGATATTAGGACTCGTTTCCCTCTTCCATCGGGTTATGGTTATAGACTTCCAGTGCAAGGGGAGGTCACGCCTGACTTGGTTAGAAATGGTGTGGCCGTCCATAAGGCTTCTTTGTCTTTTGGTTTTCGCTTCCCTCTTCCGGAGTTTGGCGAAGCATTTCTTAGATACAAGGACATCGTCCCGTGTCAACTCCACCCCCATGCATGGGCTCAGTTGGTAGCGTTTTCCATAGTGTGTCATCATCTGGGTATTGTTCCAACGGTTCCCCTTTTAAGCACCTTTTTTAGAGTTCGTAGGCTGAAAGGATTGATAACGTTCTCTCTTCAACGGTTAACAGTCGGCGAGTTTCCTAATAACAAAATCTTCTCGGATCTCCCCAATAAACTGCGCGGTTTTTAGAGCGAGTGGGTCGTTGTCGAGATTCCAAGCAATCTGCGGATTCGCTCTAGATGGAATCGTGATACCTCTGACCACTCACAGCGTTCGGACAGGTTTAGGACAGAAATTTTAAGAGACCAATTTGGCGAGCCTATTCCGCAAATCTGTTCTGCCGAGGAGCGTTATTTATTTTCTCTTCTAACCCCGGAAAACATTGCCGCTGCCGGCTGGGGTGTAAGCAGGACCGTTCTTGAAGCTTCTGCTGCCCCATCTAACCTGCCTACAACTCCTCGTTTATCTGATGCTGGCCCTAGTCAGTCATCCTCGGTCCTAGTAGCTGAAGCATCTACCCCCGTGGGCCGCCTTGTAGATGAGTCCTCTTCATATTCGGAGGACGAGACCCCTGAGGCTCCGGGTACTAGTGGTTATTCAGGGGATGGCCCTGAGTCGGCTCAAGCTGATGCCTTTGGGAGTCCCTTCGTTGATTTTCCGTTGGATTCGAATCTGGATAGTTTAGAGGACTTTGGTGGTTTTCTAGGTTTTCCATCCTTTTTTTGTTTCTTGTATACATGTGCGTGATGTTTCACTTGTTCGGCTAATCCTTTCTTTATATATTGTGCAGGCATGAACTTCCGAGAGTTGATGCGTAGGAGGGATGCCAACGTTGCTGCTCAAGCGGCTCCTCCTCCTCGGTCGCCAGTTGGAGCCCCGTCTGGACCGGCTCGTGCTCCTACTCCTCCTCCTTCCTCTACTGGTGAATCCAACCGTCCTACACAAGAGGCCGGGAGAAACGAACGGAAGAGGCCTCTTGTCCCTAATCGAGGTTCAGGCGATCGCGAGAGCTCCGAGTCCCAAAGGAATGATCCAGTCCCTCAAGAAGGTGGCTCTCTTGTTGCTGAGGGTAGGTCGGCTCCTCGCCAGCCTAGGCGCAAATACAGAAAGAGGCTGATCATTGAAGCCTCAATGCCCGCAAGACCAGTCTTACCCAAGGTGGTCGACCCTACTTTGAGGCGCTATACGGTTGATAGCGGGGTCATCGTCGGTGGGGAGGATTTCCAGACCTATCCCGGAGTAAACGACAACGACAGTATCGAGGATGCCGAGATAGCATCTTGTTTGGCCTGGAGCACCATTCTTCCTCGCGACGAGGCGGGGCTTTTCACAAACATCCCTGAAGCGGAGGATAATTCTGATTATCTCACTATGAAGGTAAGAGTTCTTGTGCTCGTTTGGTGATGATTAATTCCCTGTTTTTTTTTAAATTTCTGTTTTTTCGTCTTATCAGTCGGCTCAACAAATCGCGGCTGTCAATGCCCGACACCGAGCTTTCAGGGAGCAAGCTGACAAAGATATTCGTGAGCTTCGTGAGCATAAAATGGAGCTTGCAAACGAGGTTAGCCAGCTTCGTCCTTACGTCCAGAGGATGGAGGAAATGAATAAAAAATATGCTGATCTCGAGCAGAGGTTCCGGGAAGAGCAGGCGAAGGTGGTTTCCCTTCAAGGTACTAAGAAGCCTACAATAAGGCCGTCGATGATCGGGGAGCTATGGCTAGGCAGCGAGATGAGGCTATTGAGGAGCTGCACAACGTACTGGATCGTCAAAGAGAAGCTCGGATCGAGGCCCGGATCGAGGCCGTTCTCGAATATCGCTTGTCCCAGCATTGCTTTGACAAGAAGACAGAGTTCGTAACAGGATTTATTAAGTATGGTTTCTATTTGGCTCGTTCTTGGCTGGAGAAGCACCGACCTAGTGAGGCTTTTCCCGAATTACTCTTTACTGAGGAGGCCAAGTACTATGACGCCCTTCTTGGAACAAATATGAGCCCGACTCACAAGGTCCGGAGGCCTACTTAGCGGAGAGGGCCGTAGATGAGCTGGACAATCTTGAAGGTCCATGGCCTCCTCGACAGCCACAGCATCATCCTGAGTCTTCCGAGGCACTTGATCGATTTGAGCCTCCAGCAGTGCGTGATGTTTCCGAGCCTATCGAGGCAGGCGATCAGCCTGAGTCTATTGAAGCACTACTGGAGTTGGATAGCGATGAATTTCAGATTTCGAATTCTGCAGCCATTGATCCCGTGCCAGACTCTGCCGCTGTGGTAGGGCCATTAGGTGATGTTCCTTCTCCCGGGATGGCTTCTTCGGCTCCCCAAGATCCTGATGCTTCGAATCCTCCAATTTTTGAGCCTCAAGCTTCTCAAGATGCTAGTGCCGATATGGCACCTTCTCAGCCGGGTGACTCGGTCATTGCCGTGGATTAGAGTTTTGTATTTTTTGTTTTGTTTGTTAACTCCTATGTACAGATGAAAAGTATTGTAGCTCTTTCAGCACTTGTACAAATTTTTGAGTGAAAAGTATCGTTTGTAGCTCTTTCTTTCTGTTTATGTGAATACTTTGTATACTTTTATACCATGTTACTCCCCAAGTTCTACTTTGACACAGCATTTTTATTTTTGTGCAAAGATGAACTTTTCTCGAGCATTATGCCTATCTGGCGCTTTTTTCGCTTAAGGATTTTGTTTTGCCCGTCTCGCGCATTTTTCGCTTAGGGACTTTTTGTTTGCCCGTCTCGCGCATTTTTCGCTTAGGGACTTTTTGTTTGCCAGCTATTGCCTCATTTCAATTCCTGTAACACATAATCTATCTCACATATTGCGTTAGAGAATATAGAAAATGATTGGCTGGCCTTTATTCATGAATCAGAAAAATAATAACATCTGTAAAGTAATGTAGCAATAGATGGGAAAGTAAAGATAAGAATAATAGCAATCAAAAATTACAATGTTTACTGCCAATACAGTTTAAGATGGTTGGCATTCCAAGTCTTTGAGATCTTCTTTCCTCGCAAGGTTTCCAAGGCGCAAGTGCTAGGTCCGACCATTTTTCTGATTCTGTACGGTCCTTCCCAATTAGCTCGGAGCTTTCCATCTTCCCTAAGGGCGTTTGTAATTGCCGATTTTCTCAATACAAGGTCCCCTTCTTGCAATTCTTTGTTCTTGACCCGTGCATTGTAATAAGTGGCTACTCTCTATTGGTAAGCAGCCAGCCTCACTTTTGCCTGGTCTCTGAGCTCATTTATCATGTCAAGATTTTCCCTTAGTCCCTGAGAATTAGGTTCCTCAATGTAAGGGACTAGTCTGGGTGACTTAGCTCCAACTTCTACTGGGATGAGAGCTTCAGTGCCATATACCAAATTGAACGGTGTTTCACCTGTTGATACTTTGCTTGTCGTTCTGTAGGCCCATAGGACACTTGGAAGCTCATCTACCCATGCTCCCTTTGCCTTGTCCAATCTAGTCTTCAACCCGTGTAGTATAGTTCGATTGCTCACCTTTGCCTGCCCATTGGCCTGTGGATAAGACAAAGAAGATATTCTTAGGAGAATCTTCAGGCCACTACAAAAATTTCGAAAAGCATCGTAGTCGAACTGCTTTCCCTGATCTGCATTTATCACACGGGGGATCCCAAATCGGCAAATTATGTCTTTCCACACCATTGCTTCCACCTTTTTTTCAGAAATTGTGGCCAAAGGCTCGACCTCTATCCATTTGGTAAAGTAGTCTGTGGCCACAAGCAAATACTTCCTCTGTCCTGTGCCTAGGGGAAAAGGCCCCAGGATATCTAGTCCCCATTGTGCAAATGGAGTTGGTTGGAGAGTGTTCTGAAGAGCCGAAACAGGCGCAGTAGTTATGGGAGCGAATTTCTGACATTTTTCACATCTTCTCACTTTGTCTGTGGCATCCTTTCTCAGTGTAGGCCAATAAAACCCCGAGCGCAATATTTTTGAGGCCAAGGCTCGAGCCCCCAAATGCTCACCACATATTCCCTCTTGAACTTCAGCTAAGGTGTACTCAGCCTGTTGGGGCCCTAAACACTTCAACAGGGGCATTGTGAATCCCCGTTTATAGAGTCCCCTTTTACCACGGTAAACCTGGCACTTTTTAATTTCAGCCTTCGAGCTTCGTCCCTGTCAGTGGGGAGTGTGCCCCCTGTATGTAATCTTTAATTGGGCTTCTCCAATCGCCTCCAATTTCGACATCACAGACATCTTCTTCTTCAATGCTTGGTCTAGAGAGGGATTCCACTTTGACCATACCCCTTTTGACCCTTCTGGAAGAAGCCAATTTCGAAAGAGCGTCTGCATGGTTATTCTCTGTTCGATTTATCTGAGTCAGCTGGAAGTGCTTGAACGACTGTGCCAGCAATTGTACCTTCTGCAAGTAAGGGACTAAGGTGGGTTCTCGTGCTTCATACTCACCCGAGAATTGATTTCCCACCAATTGTGAATCGCTATGTGCCATTAAGTTGCTAACTCCTAGTTTCTCAGCAAGTCTCATCCCAGCTAGCAAGGCTTCGTACTCGACTGTATTGTTTGAACTTGGGAAATCGAAACGTAGGGAATATTCATAGGTTTCCCCTTCAGGTGATATTAGCACAATTCCAGCTCCACTGCCGTCCATGTTACGAGCTCCATCTACAAATAATTTCCACCAGACTAACTCTACTTCCTCTTGGACCTCTCGGCCAGTGCATTCTACAATAAAATCCGCCAATGCCTGTCCTTTTATTGCTTGGCGAGGCTGGAAGTGAATGTCATATTCACTTAATTCGATAGCCCACTTAATTAGGCGCCCAGAGTGTTCTGGTTTCTGTAGTATTTGCCTGAGGGGCTGATATGTTAGGATAGTCACCGAGTGAGCTTGGAAGTACGGCCGTAACTTCCGAGTTGCTATCACCAGGGATAAAGCTATTCTTTCAACTAAGGGGTATCTTGCCTCAACATCTAGCAGGACTTTGCTTACATAATAAATCGGGCAATCTCTATCCCCTTCTTTTCTTAGTAGGACTGCACTTACAGCTTTCTCTCCTACACCGAGGTACATAAGGAGGTGGTCTCCGGGATGTGGCCGAGATAATAGAGGCAACTCTTTCAGGTAGTCTTTTAACCTTTCAAAGGCGTCGTTGCGCTCTTTCGTCCACTTGAAGTTCTTTCCTGCCTTTATCGCCTTGAAAAATGGTAGACTTCTTTCAGCTGATTTGGACAATAAACGACTCAAGGCTGCTATTTTTCCTGTTAACCTTTGGACTTCTCTTACCGTATTAGGCGGCCTCATGTCCAAAATAGCTTGAACTTTCTCGGGATTAGCCTCTATCCCTCGGTTAGTAATCATGAATCCCAGAAATTTTTCAGATCTCACCCCGAATGAGCATTTGTTGGGATTCAACTTCATCTTGTATTGTCGCAGCACATTGAATACCTTAGTCATTTTCTCGGCATGTGATTCTCCCTGTCGGCTTTTTATGATCATATCATCAACATAAGCTTCCATGGTGTTGCCCAACAAGTCTTGGAACACCTTATTTACCATGCGTTGGTAGGTCACACCCGTATTTTTTAAACCGAAGGGCATCACTCGATAGCAATAAGTCCTACCATCGGTAATGAACGAGGTCTTCTCCTCATCATCTGGATGCATCATGATTTGGTGGTACCCCGAAAAGGCATCCAAAAAGCTAAGTAATTCATAACCACAAGTTTCGTCTACCAACTTGTCAATTCGAGGTAGTGGGTACAAATCCTTAGGACAAGCTTTATTCAGATCTGTGAAGTCCACACACATTCTCCATTTCCCGTTGGTTTTCTTTACCATCACAACATTAGCCAACCATTCCGAATAATTAACTTCTCTGATGAATCCTGCTTGCAACAGCTTCGAGATTTCTTCGTTTATTGCCAGTTGCCTCTCTGGAGCAAAATTCCTATTCTTCTGTTTTATCGGCTTTGCCCCTGAGATTACGTTCAACCGATGGCAAATAATTTTAGGGTCTATTCCAGGCATATCAGCTGGGGTCCATGCAAACACATCAGAATTCTCTTTTAAGCATCGGACTATCTCCCTTTTTACTTCTTCAGGCAGCTGGCTTCCCACATATACTATTTTCCCTTTATCTTCGTCATCCAACTGGATTGTTTCCATTTCCTCATCAGGTTTTGGTTTAGGCGGTTCTTCGATTGTAAGGGTTTCCTTTCTTTGAATCCCTTTGCATGTGGTGGATGCGACATTACATGTTCTGGCTTTCTTTTGATCTCCCCTTACTTGTCCAACACCGTGGGGAGTCGGAAACTTCATTAACAAATAGCAGGGGTGCACTACCGCTCTCATGTCATTTAGCAATGGCCGCCCGAGAATCATATTGTACGCCACTAATGTTGACTTCACTACCATAAATAACACTTGTCGAGTGACACACTTCGGGCTTTCCCCTAATGTCACAGGTAGCTGAACTGCGCCCTCCACCTTCACTTTTTCTCCTGAGAAGCCATACAGTGGTGTGGTTACTGGCTTCAGTCTGTCATTCGAGATGTTAATCTTCTCAAAGCAACTCCAGTAAATCAAATTTACCGAGCTTCCATTATCAACTAGGATGCGACTCACAGGGTGTTTTGTTATTACCGCCGAAATCACCATTGGGTCATCGTGAGGGGTCATCACATCACCTTTGTCAGCTGGCGTGAAAGTAATGGGTTCTTCATCATGCTTTTCCTCCATCACTGAATTAATTTGATAAGCTTGTCGGGCGTAGGTCTTTCGAGACGAGGAAGAAGTGCTAGCTAATGACTCACCTCCGGATATCACGTTAATAGCTGGCCCTATGGGTTCATTATCTTCCTCTCGATTCCTTCTTTCTACCCTTCTGTCACCGTCTCTTCTTTCCCCTTCATTTCGTCTGACAGGCCCTCTGTTTTCACCTCTTCTATCTCTGAAATTGTTTCCTCTGTTTTGTGCAGGATAGTTAGCTCTATCACCTCTCCATACGAAACGGTTTATTTTTCCCTCTCGTGCTAGCTTTTCTAGCTGATTCATCATCTCCCTACACTTCTCAGTTGTGTGCCCATGTGCTGAATGGTAATCGCAGTATGACCTTAAATTACGGCTCAAATTCCCTGACGTCTTCTTTGGAGTCTGTATAAGCCCTGATCCTTCAATTGCTGCCAACACTGAAGCTCGAGATTCGGTGAGTGGGGTATAGGAATTGTATTTCAGTGCGGGAGCTTTCTCAAACTTTCTCGGTTGGCTAGAAGATGCTTCAGTGACCTCTCTTCCTCGTTTCCTTCCATCCTTAGTTTCTCCAATCGCCACCATTTTCATTACTTCCTCCTGGGTTACATACTTATGTGCACGGGAAAGTAGGTCTGAGATGGTTGTTGGCTGATCTAGCGACAAGGATTCTTGCAATTTCTCAGACCTTGTCCCCTGTAACATGGCTGCCACGGCTATACCGACTTGCAGATCTCGCACCTCCAAAGTAGCATCTCTGAACCGATCCACATAACTCTTCAATGACTCCTTAGCTCCCTGCTTAATAGTGAGCAAATAGGTCGGTTCCTTCCTTCTCTGACTATTGACCGCAAACGCCTTAAGAAACTCACTTCGCAGTTGGTCGAAAGAGATAATGGACCCTTCAGGCAGATTATTAAACCATTTCATCGCATGTCCGAACAGAGTTAAGGAAAAGGCCCTACACATTATCTCGTCTTCCCATCCATGTAACAACATTAGTGCCTCATAGTTTTGCATATGGTCGTAGGGATCCATCTTTCCGGTGTAGGCGGTCATCTGCGGCATTTTGAATTTCGGGGGCAGGGGTTTTTGCATGATGGTCGTGCAGAACAGTACTCTCCTCCTCTGGCTCTCTTCTGCAGACACTAACTTTTTCTCTTCCAGTACCCGTTCTATCATCTTCTTCATGTCCACGGGGGGAGCGAGCTGATTTCAGGTATTAGATAGATCAAGCAGGTCTCCGACTACTTCCTTGCCCTTAGCTTGAGGTGCGTTTGTTCGTACCATTTTCGTGCACCAAGTGGGGTCAAACTCCGACCCGGTTCCCCGAGTGCTTTGATCTTCGACCCCGTTCTTTCCAGCACCTCCGACACCATGTTCCAAGTTGGTACCAGCCAAATTTGACAAGTTATGGTGGTGGGCGGTAGACCCTGTCGCCCGGTCATCGTCCTGTCGCCCAGCCATCTGCCGCCCTACATGTGGAACCTGTCGCCTGACCCCTGCCACGGGTTCTAACCCTACTGCTTCTCCATCCTCTCGCTGGGTTACTGCGACAGGCCTCCCACTGCCCTGTCGCCTGACCCCTGTCGCAGGTTCTAGGCCAAGTGCTTCCTCAGTCTCTCGCTGAGTGCATGCGACAGGCCTCCCGCTCCCCTGCCTTGCCGCCCCCTGATGAATGTCGTGCTCTTCCATAGGGGGAACCTCTCGCTGACGAGAGGGGTCCACCGTTGTCGTGTCCTCCTGTCGCTCAAACATCTGCGGCGGGACACCTCTATTTGTTCCTCCTACTAAGTTCTGCACGGCAGGCGGCAGATCCAATGTCGGGAGAACTCCTTGGAACATATCTACCATGGCTCGGAGCGCTTGGGTAGTTTCTTCGCTCTGTCGCCTTAGAGCTTCGAATTCTGCCGCCGACACAGTAATTCTTTCTTCCTCCCTGTTCACCTGGTTTGTCTGGCGAATCTGTTGTTCAGGGGAGCTCACAGAGTTTTCCTCACTTCCAGTCCTTACGTTTGTAGATCTTGTTCTCACCATCTTAGAAAATCTTGGCTTTTTATACGTTTCCCACAGACGGCGCCAATTGTTGTTGCACAAAACAACAATAAAAGTATGCTGACGTAGATATTCGTACTTAGTCTCCACGTGTCTCCGAGAAGCTTCTGTAAAACAAGAAAAGTCAGATAGACGCAGGGGTGGTTCCCTACGTAGACACTCCGATGCTTAAGTCAGCAAAAAGGTCTTCAGTATTGGGAAGCGTAAAAGCCAGTAGTCAAAAATTAGAGAATAAAGTTGTACCTGGGGGCCTATTTATAGGCCAACATCCTAGGTTAATTGTTTAAGGATAAGTCTATCATCTTGCTAAGAGTTTGTGTCTCAATATAACACAAATTCCTAGAAAATCGGAAGCACTTGGAGCCTGTCGCCGGCGATAGACTCACACCATGTGGTACACTGTGGCGTCAGGGTTCTGTCGCTCGCGGGAGCCGAGGTCAGGCGCCACGTGTCGCCATATGACTATAGGCGACGGGCTGTGGATCTGTCGCCAGGCGATAGGTATATGAGCGCCATGTGTCGCCTTATGAGTGTAGGCGATAGACTGCGAGCCTGTCGCGAGGCGACAGGTATGATCAAACACCTCTACCTCTTTCGCCGAATGCCACGTGGGACAAAGAGCCTGTCGCCCAGCGACAGGTGTGACGCGCTTTGCCTCTGTCGCCGATGGACACGTGGACCAGTGAGTCTTTGCCATGTGGTAATCTCTGACGCTATTGGGCCTGGCCTAACACGGCTAGACTTTGTCATATCAATAGCAAATGTGCATGTTTTTTATAAAAAAAAATTGCATATTCTCAATAAAAATAATAATTGATCAGTAAAATATTTAAATTCTCAAATATTTTTAATTATTTGAAATCATAATATTTTAAATATAAGACATTATCTAAATATGTTTAATAGTATTTATATATGATTTTTATTCATTCTAAATTATTACTTGAATTAAGATTAAGAATTCACACATATCTAACGCAATATATATGTAATAAATAAGAAGAAAATATATTTACAATTTATGAAAAACGTTGTTAATTAAAACTGAATTTTACTTCTAGACCTTACTTTTTAAAAATAATCCTTAATACACATTGAAAGTTTGTATATCTTATTCAAAGACACAAGAAAGAAAAAAAATAAAAAAATAAATATAAAAACAACAAAAAAAAAAGAAAGAAAAAAAGCTAGCGAAACATCAGAACTACGCAAGACCTACCATTAAAGCAAAACATCAAACGAAATCACACAGCCAACAAAAGCTCAGATGAGAATAGTTACAAAAATAAAAAAAGAAATTACAAAATGTTGATATAGCATGACCATTTTTTTTGTAATTTTTCTATCAACCAAAAATATTACACAAAAAAAAACGTAATTACAAAAGTGGTTATAACCATTACTTTTTTTAATTAATTTTTCTATCCATCACCCACCATTCAATTGCATTTCTAATTGAACAAGGGTAGCCAGGCCTAAGTAGAGAGGACAAAGTGATTAAGGAAGATGTTAGAGAAGATATAATTTTAGAGAAAGTTTGTCAAGTTGCTAAGAAAAGATCCCTACATGACTTGTCAAAGCTTCTTATACAAAGTTCAAGAAGAGTCGTTACATAAAGAGTATTAATAGGTATAATGGTAAGAATTGACAATTATAAAAGTGTTAATACTTTGTCTAATGAGAGTTTAAATTTTGGAGATAGTGCATAGTAAATATAATAGTCCACTCTCTATGAGAGAGAGAGAGAGAGAGAGAGAGAAACATTTATAAATTTAAGAAAGATTAAGAGAAAACTTTTAGCTAAAGGGTCAAAAAAGCTCTCAAATAATAAAAAGTTCTGCAACTGAGTCTCTATGTTTTTTTCGCAATCAATTGAGTCCTTATATTTTCAATTTCATTCTGTTGGACCTTTACTTAGACGGAAACCATTAGATTTGTTTTTTTTACAATGTGTACTGTATGGATTTGACAGTTTCGTATGGATTTAACAGTTTTCATCTATGAAAGGGCTTAATTAAGTGAAAATTGAAATGTAAAGGCTCAATTGATTGTGAAAAAACGTTAGAGGCTCAATTGCGAAAATATTTTTTTTTCGATAGCATTTTTGACCCTTTAACCAAAACTTTTTAACTATCTTTATATCTAATCCATCAAGCTAATCTCTTCAAAACACCCATATAGTGAAGCTAACCCAAGAACCTTGCACTAATAGAGAACGTGGCAATAATTACGAAATGTTATCGATGAAAATTTTTTGTCGGTAAAGGTTGTTATTTGAGACAAATTTGCAAGGGAAAGTGTAAGTTTAATTTTTACTTTTACTTTAGTTTAATTTTCAAATAAAAAACGCGTTAGGGCTTTTAGTGATGGAAATCCATCACTAATGCAAGGAATTCCATCACTAATGCTCTATTATGTTTTAATTTTATTAAAAACATAAATATAGCCTTGGCAATGAAAATCTGTTACTGATGAATGGATTTTCATTGTTTATGAACGAATCTCTATAGCTAATGCATTTCTTAATTTTGGAAAAAAAAATCTTAGGCTTTTAGTAATGGAAATCTGTCGTTGATGGATAGATTTTCATTGCTAATGTTCTATTATGTTTTTATTTAACAAAAAACATAGATAGAGAATTAGTGATCAAAATCCGTAGATTTGTCTAAGTCACTTCATTTTTTTCCTCCAAGTTACTTCCCTTCTTGTTTAACTCACTTCTTTTTTTTCTTTGTGAGTTTCGAGAATATCTCCATTCATAGGTTTGAGACCACATCTATGAATTGAAGGTCCGAATGGTCAATTTGAAATGGTTCAAGTATTAAAATAGCCCTTCAACTATTTTACTTTTTTTCAAATAAGCCCTTATACTATTATTCTATCTAAATAAGCCCTTATCCTTTTATACATACTCAAATAATCCATTATTTCAAATAAAAGATTACATATGAATAAAAACTTATTTAAATTGACTTAATTATATGAAATTTAGTTAATTTGATTCGATTAAATCACTTTTTGGTTTAAGTTAATTTTTATAGGTGGATTTATTCTATTAAGTCGATATCTAAAATTACAAATTAAACAATTAAATTAATTGACTTTTTTTTAGATATATAATATATAAAATTTAAATAATTAAATATTATATTATGTATTATGTCTAATCGACCATTTTTATGAAGGAAGTTGGGTTTTAACCCAACCTAAAAAGTCGATTGCTCATTTTTATAAAAAATTGATTTATGTTGAAGGTTTATTTATGTATAAGTTAAAGGTTAAAAGCTTATTTGGGTGCAAATTAAAGTTTAAGGGCTATTCATATTCAAATTAAAAGTTAAAAGCTTATCTAAACGCAATAAAAGTGTAAGGGCTTATTTAATAAATTTCAGGGGCTTTTCTATTATTTTAGCTTTTTGCAATCAATTGTTAGAATCACTAGGTCTTCAAATTGTTTATTTAAAAAATCGAAACATTTCTTATTGAATGATCATAATACTTCTCAAAAATCAAAATTCTTGATCAATGGGGGAACAATATTATTAATTTTGTTCAACAAGATACCAAAGTGGATGATTAACTCATTCCATAATATAAATAATCACATCAGCTTTGAGTTTCCATCGCTCATGCATTTTTAATTTTGGAAAAGGAAATAAAAAATTCAATGTGGTTTTTTTTTTTCAATTTAAAAAGGTTTTTAGCGACAGAATCAGCTATGGATTTCCTTCATTAAAATTCTTTTTAAATAGAAAAAATAATTGACTTTTAGTGATGAAAATCTATCACTTATTTTCTTTGCCTTCTTTCTTTTCTACTTTCTTATTCCCCCTCCTCATGCACCTTTCTTCCTCATGTAATTAAATTATTTTTGAAGAATGTGATTTTTCCGATATAGTGTTTAAGAAAATTTGTTTATTTATGTTCATAGATATTTATTGATGAGATTATGGAGAATCTAAAATGAGTTTTAATTGTGGAATATCTAGGACCTTATAGAGAATTTAAATTCTCTGCAAGTGCTTAGATTGGGACCTTGAGCTAATAGTCTAAATTAGGGTAGGTGGTTAAATTGCTAATCACTTAACACTACACTGCACGTTGACAAGCCAATTTAGACAAATGAAAGAAAAAAAGTAGTCCATTGTTTTAGATATCCGCAACAATTAAGTGTTAAAGTTGTGTGTCAAGGCCCAACCCATTCATAAGTTGTCGGTTGGCATTCCCTTGGCACACTTTGCCCTAAGTTTGCCTTGACTCACAACGTACTATCCGCTTTAGGTGCATCCACCATCACGGTTTTGTCGAGATGTGCTTGGGATATCCAAGAAGCAACTCGACCCTTATCCTCCTTAAGCGTCAAGTCACTCCTTACCATTTTTAGGAGTGACTTGACGCTTAAGGAGGTTAAGGGTTTGAGTCACTTTAAACGCGAATTGGGAGTGTCAAATTCCTAGATATCCTCGACATATCCCAACAAAACCGTAAGGGTGGATACACCCAAAGCGGACAGTACATTGTGAGTCAGGGCAAACTTGGGACAAAGTGTGCCACGGGAATGCCAGCCGACAGCCTATGAACGAGCTGGGCCTTGACATTGTAGCTTTCAATTTGGGACATATTTAATAGTATCAGAGTAAGATTTTCTAGTACGTGTTAGTGTAGATAAGTTAAAATTAGTTTTACATCCTGTAATACTGTTAATGCCTGATTATAATTTCGTATTAAGTGTGGGAACTATTCTAAATGCATGTGTTGGTGTTATAGGATTTTGAATTAGAAATGAAGAGAAAATGTGGACAACCCCGATGAGCAAAACCAACTCAATCGCCTTCACCTCCTCCTTCCTTCAAGCCTGAATACTCGCTTCGAGCGCTTGGAACAAAACTTAGCTAATCTCGCTGCCATATTTGAGAGACAATTTGGCAACAAGCAAGGCACACCACAACCACAGGCTCCCTTGTAGCCACCAACTACATCACCTCCACCGACTAATTGCCAGCCAGTAACTACTTTGCTACAAATTGCACCTCTACAACAAGCAGCACCCCAACTACTAGTGCCTGATGTGGATAGAAATATGACACAGTTCAAGCAATTTTAGAAGATGAACTTGCTAGTTTTCAAGGGGGTTACGAAAACAAACGTAATCGAGAGTTGGTAGATGAAGATGGATAAACTATTTAAGTACATGGTGTCGTAACGATTTTTGTCCGGGGACCTAATCATTAGACGTTAAAATTATGAAGTTGCCACCAATCAATTTTAACTTAGGTGTGATTGGCCACCTATTTGACTCTAAGGATAAAGCTTAGTCTACGTTCCTAAAATTAGGTTCGGGAGTACTGTTACGTGTAGGGGTGTAAAACGGGCCAAAGCCCGCGAGTCAATTCGTTAAACTCGCGGCTTTGTAAAGGTCGGTTTTTTTTTTTAGGTTCGTAAACGGATTAGCCCGCGCGGGCCGCCAATCTGTGCGGGCCGGTTGGCCCGGTCAACCCGTTTAGGCCCTTTTTGGTTTTTTATATAATTAGCTTTTAAACTATATTATTAATGTATTTTTATTTCTTATCAAAACAATACATAATATGATTTTATTGTATTCTAGCAAAAAAAATGAATTTATATAATTTTATTTTGAATTCAAGCCATGACATTATATCTATGATAGTGAAAAAAAATGTTGGAAAAGTTTACTGTTTAATAAAAATTTATGTTTTTTCAATTTTGTAATTATTTATTTTAAAATATTGTAAGTGAATTGTAATTGTATTTAGATTGTATTTATATGTGAATTTTAATGATTTTTTTAATTTAATTTAATTTTTATTATTTTTATTTAAAAAACAATTGGCTCACGGGTCGGCCCGGTCTGTATTAAAAACGGATCGAGCATGTAAAATTTAGCCCGTTTAAAAACGGGCCTAAACGAGCGTAGCCGTTTTAAGTCTACATCCATACGACCTGCACCGTACTCGCCCTGCCTCGCCCGTTTTACACCCCCAGTTACATGTGGGGAAGGTGTTAGCACCCCCACAACGCCTGTTTGATAGACGGTACCAATTAATCACATATTATCCTAAAAGGTCTTAACCAAATTGGTCTTTTAATATTTGTTATTTCATTTTTTTTATTATTTAAGTATTGAGAATTTTCTTAAACATTTTCTAACACTTTCGGTATAATTTGAAAAAACTCTCTTACCTCAAGAGTATTTAAGAAAATCACTTATTCTCTTGAAGATGCTCCGTCGTCGGTTATAGTTTTAATATTTTTAGGTAAAAGACTTTTACTTCATCTTAAATCTTGACTTTTATCCCCTTTTTTAATATTCTATTTTCATATTTTATTTTAGTATTTTAAAATCTCTCCAACACTTTTGGTGAGATAAAGTTCCTCACTTAGGAACTCTTTAAAATTTATTATTTATCATTGTTGAGTATTTTATTATAACCCAATATTTTTTTTGGATCTCATATAATTATTTATTTTTGTATGAGATTATATATTTTTAAATATTTTAACATCCTACCACACTTTGGTAAGATTTGAAGAAAACTCCCCACTTAGGAGTTTTATAAAAATTTATTTTTTGAATTTATTATTTTTCGTAAAAATTTTTCTTTCATTTATCATTTTCAAATGTCATTATTATTATTATTATTATTATTATTATTATTATTATTATTATTATTATTATTATTATTATTATTATTATTATTATTATTATTGCGATTTAAATTTTTATTTGTTTTAACGTGGACAAATAAAAGGCGCCCAAGCAATAGTTCGCCACGCCCAAATCGACTTGGGCACGAGAGCTCGCCCTGGAACCGATTTTCACCACAACAACTTGTCAAAATAAAAGGCATGCAAGCAACAGTTTGACACCCCGCAAATCAACTTAGGTGCGAGAGCTCGCCCCAAAAACAGCTCGCCATAAAATAAGTTAGCTTGTGCGCGAGAGCTCGCCTAAAAAACAACTCGCCATACGCAAGTTAACTTGCGGACGAGAGCTCGCCTGAAAAAACAACTCACCACGAAAAAGCTAGCCATACACAAGTTAACTTGTAGACGAGAGCTCGCCCGCGCAAGTGAATCTGTTCACAAAAGCTTGCCAACATAAGTGAACTTACGCGTAGCAAGCTCGCCCACACAAATGAAACCGTGCACAAGAGCTCACCATACAAAGTGAACTTGCGCGTAGCAAGCTCGCCCATACAAAGTGAATGTAAATGTAGTAAGCTCGCCCACACAAATGAAACCGTGCACTAGAGCTTGCCTATACAAAGTGAGCTTACGCATAGCAAACTCGCCCACACAAATGAAACCGTGCACTAGAGCTCGCCCATACAAAGTGAACTTACGCGTAGCAAGTTCGCCTGCGCAAGAAGAAGGCAGATAAGATTTAAAAATGTTTTTTAGTTAATAGATTTGTTTGGGCGAGGTAGGTTTAGCAAAACGTGGGGGTTTATTTAAAATTTCTTAAATGGAGAAGGCAGAGGATACTTACAGTATTCAGCTCGGGTAAGTTTTATCTTCTTCTTCACAGTTCAGTCGCCACTTATCCAACCAAAGCTACCTCCCACTTCCACACTTTCTTCCTTCTAGATGCACCAGAGCAATAGACGTAGGTACTGCTCATCGTTGTCCACGCATCCCCTTCACTGCTCCAGTCACCGTCCAAGCTACTCATCACCGTCGATCACCAGTTCATCCTTCAGTTGCTAGTGCCACCGAGTATCCCTGAGCTTATTCTTTCTTTTGTTTTGGAATTTTCTCTGTCTCCCTCTGTGTTTTTTCTTCGACCTCCTTCAGGCCATTTTATAGGCATTTTTAGTCAAGAAAAACGGATGAAATCTCTGAACCCAGAGATTGTAATCCATTACAGATGACTTTTAGATCCCATAGTGTTTGATTTTCTGGGTGTTCTTAAATGCTAGAGAAAATTTGCTTGAAAATGTCGAGCCTATCGTGGAGGCAGAGGGCTATAGGGGAAGGTTCTTAGGATATTGAAGCATTGATTTTCTAGAAACCGTCCCTTGTTTTCTTCTTCATCTCCCTCGAATTACTCTTAATGTGCATTTTTAGTCAATAAAAATGGAGCAAACCTCTGAAGTTCAGATTTGTAGAAGACTTTCAACTCCAAATGAAGTTTGTCAAGGAGTTGGTGGAGATGGCAGGGCTAAGTTTAAGGTGGCTGGCTGACAGCCTCTTAGACCAATGTCGACACCAGCACTACTCTTCTTTTTTTTTAATTTTTTTATTTCAATGTAAATTCAAAAATCACAATAAAAAGACAATCCAAAGATATTTAATTTTGGACAAAATTAGATGTCTACAGCTGCCCCTCTTTACATATTACTTAGAATCAAGAATAGGGCAAAGACAATAGACAACAATTTTGTCCGGCTCATGACCTACTTCTTTTTATTATTATTAAATTTTTTTGTTTTCTTTTTTTTTTTAATTTTTTTAACAAAAAGATTTAAATTTAACAGTCTTCTTTTTATCAAAAGCTTTTCACTTTAATTTAGCTCTTCTCCTCTTTCAAGAGGCATATGACTTGAAAAAATAAACTGGGCTCCTCTTTTTAAGAGGCACACGACTTTGGAAAATAAATTGAACTCCTCTTTTTAAGAGGCACACGACTTTGAAGAATAAACTGGGCTCCTCTTTTTAAGAGGCACACGACTTTGGAAAATACATTGAGCTCCTCTTTTTAAGAGGCACACGACTTTGAAGAATAAACTGGGCTCCTTTTTTTAAGAGGCACACAACTTTGGAAAATAAATTGAGCTCCTCTTTTTAAGAGGCACAGTACTTTGGAAAATAAATTTGGCAGCTTCTAGCATGTTTGCAGAAGGTTCTTAATCAATCATAGTTTAGCCTTTTCCTATCTAAAGGTAACTCTATGTTTGGCTGGTTATTCACTGAAAACCAAATCCTACCCAAGGGATGTGATGCAAATGTTCCCGTAGGGATTATGTCACAGATGATTAATGAGATGCATTGCATAACTCAATCAGATATGACTATACACACTTTTTGGTGACGTTCAAGTAGGATGTGTAAGCTTCTTAAAAGGATGCAACACCTATTATGAGATGATATTTATGTGAGTTTTAATTCAAAGTTTTGCAATCTCATGCCCCTTTCTCTTTCTCTTCTTCTCCTTTCCTTTTCATCATTCCACTAAGATAACCTTTAACCTTAATTCTTGTAGTTGCATTCATGCACTCTTAATCCTTTATCATGCCAGCTAGATCTCTTCCTTTAATTATTATTCCACTGGTACCATCATACTTTGCCTCATTTACATCTCACTCTTGTTATTATTAAATCTCTTATAAGTAATTCGAAAAGTAAGTAGATCTTCTTATGCCTTCATAATTTTATGCACTATGAGACATACTACAATTGTGAATTTCTTTCAAAAGATGGGTAAGTGAAGATGAGTGTTAAGTTGAGACAACAAAAGAGGAATGTGTTTTTATTCGAATGGAAGGCGATTTAAACAGATACAATGAAATGAGGGTGTTGACACCTAATTTTGTCCCGTTTTTATTATTATTATTATTTCATTTTTATTTTTATTTTTATTTTTATTTTTATTTTTGTTATTAGTTTTTTATTATTATTATTATTATTATTATTCATCATCATCATTATTATTATTATTATTATTATTATTATTATTATTGTTGTTGTTGTTGTTGTTGTTGTTGTTGTTGTTGTTGTTGTTGTTGTTGTTGTTGTTGTTGTTGTTGTTGTTTAATTTTCTTTCCGTTCGTTCCTTTCTTCTTTGTTTTCAACTACATTTAATGAGATGAAGACCCTTATCACCGAAATCGCCCATCAATCCATTGACCGGCAACTGGTTTAGGCTAAAACCACCATTGCCAGCCCCCCTAAGTCCACAGAAGATCCACCAAATCCACCGCAACCTACCCATTCCTGACACCCCTACTGCTAACCGAGAGACAAAAGCTTAATTGTTTTGACTCTAATATACTGAGCTGATTAAAAAAAGGGTTCTTGGATTTGTTTAAAGGGACCCGAAGAACTTAAACACAGGGGGGCTTAAAAAAAAATTTTTTTGATACAGAAATACTACCCGAAACCCACAAACCCCAACCGAGACACCACCACTGTGAACCCACCAATCACCGTGAACCCACCAACCCCAAACACCACCAACATCGAAGGAAACCAAACCCCAACTCAGATCCAGAAACCCCAAACCCGAGACCCCCAAAACCCTAGATCTAAGATCTAGATCCCCACCTGCAAAAAGAAAATAGACAAATCACGACAAAGAACAGCCAAACATCCACCAGATCTAACTAGATTTAAAAACAAAACACAAAAAAAGGCTTTCGGTCTAGGCAGATCTAAGGAGTTAGGGAGTGTTTTTGGTTAAACGAAGGCCGGATCGGAGGAGAGGGAGATGAGGGGAGTGTTTTTGGTGTATCAGGGAGACCACCGGCGACCGACGTACGGTGGCCGGCAATCGCCCGGTGAAGGAGGGGTTGAGAGGATTTTTGGGATTTTTTTGGAGAAGACCGGTGAAAATAAACAAAGAAAAAAAAAGTAGCCTTTTTATAGAGCAGCAAAACGCTGCGTTTTGAAGCCCTCGACCCGCACTCCAGCCCGACTCGGATCCGAGATCCGCGCGACCCGACTCCGCTCCGCCCCTCACGCGACCCGCGCTCCAGCCCGACCCGATTTCGGATCCGACCGCGACCCGCTCCGTTTTGGTATTTTTTTTTTCTCTCTTTTTCTTTATTTTATTTTATTTTATTTATCCATTTATTTATTAATTATGGCAAAAAAAAACAATAATAAAATAGAAAATATAACAAAGCAAAAATAAATAAATAAATAGTATAATACAATATATAAAAATAGAATAAAATAAAATGGACACATAGTTCTAAAAGAAAAGATAAATAAATATAAAATGTGTAAAATACATAGTATGTAAATTTTATAAAATACATATGTTAATAAATATAAAAAAATGTATGAATATATAGTTTTAAAATATATGTAAATAAATGTGTAAAATACATACATATAAATATATAAAATATATAGCTTTAAAACATATGAATATATATTATACATAGAATATATAAATAAATATATAAAAATGTATATATACATAAATTATATATAAAAACATATTTTTTTAAAATAAAAATAAGTTTTTATTAGATAAATGAAATGTGGGTTGAGGAAAAAATAATAATAATAAATGAAGAATAATAATAAAATAAATAAAATAAGTAGGGAATCCCGATGATAAGTCTTCGTTGAACTCGCAAGTAGCGATTCTTCGAAAAACTTTAGGTGAGGGAATTATATCGAATGTTACCAGAGTATTGGGATATTCGGTATTATTCCTCAATATCCGATTTCATGCTTATTTATTTTTTTTTAAAAAAAGAGAAGAAAAAAATCAAAAATAAAATGTATAAATAAATATATATAATAAAGAGTTTTGACAAATAAAAAGTGTTTAGAGAAATATTAATTAAGTGAAAACTAATAAAAATAAAAGAGGCAATAAAAACAATCGAGGGAAATAAACAAAAGGGGATTTTTAGAATTACATAAAAAAATAATAATATAAAAATTAATCATAGTAAATTTTCCAAAAGTAAAGAATGATAGTTAAAATAATTAAATAAGTAATAATAGAATTTTAGTAAAAAGGAATAATTAAAAGAATCAAGATAATAAATATTAATTTTAAAATAAATGGAATTCTTCCGATGATGGGATGTCATGAGACTCACAAGTAGTGATTTCTTGACTGATCCCTAGGTGAGAAGAGTCGTGCTAAATGTTACCAGAGTATTGGGATATTTAGTAGGATTTTTCAATAATTTAAATTTTTATTAAAAAATAAAAATGAATACGTTTTTTAAGAAAATAGAAAAAGGAAATAATAATAAAATTTAAAGTTAATTAAATAAACAATGTCCGATGATGGGATGTTATGAAACTCACAAGTAGTGATTTCTTAACTGATCCCTAGGTGAGAGAAGTTCACTAAGTGTTACCAGAGTATTGGGATACTTAGTGCAATTTTTCAATAATAGAAATTTTTATTTAAAATAAATAAAGAAATATTTATATAAAAAATCAAAAAAAATTCATTTGCATCATTTATTATTTGTTTGCATCATACGCATTCATTTAATTTTCAAATAAATGTGAATCTTCCGATGATGAGATTCTATAGAACTCACAAGTAGTGATTCTTGAGAAATCTTTAGGTAAGGAAAATTATTTCAAATGTTACCAGAGTATTGGGATATTTGATTTAATTTTTCAATACAAAAAGATTCGCATTTATTTTTGAAAAATAAAATTTAACTTTTTAAAATAAAACAAAATAAATTTACAAATAAAAATGATTTTGAATAAAAAGATTACAATAAAATAAGAATTATTCTTAAATGTTAATTCAAGACCATTTTATTAAAATCAAAGGATAACACATGATTATTATGGTACCGTTTTTTTAATGGGCGTCGTGGGGGTGCTAATCCTTCCCCACGCGTAACCGTACTCCCGGACCCAATTTTGTTTTCGCAGACCAAAAGATTATCTTTTTAATAAAACTTAATTAATTTTGAGATTTTGTTAAAAAAGATAAATATTTTTAGGTGACCAATCACACCTAACAAAAAAGATTGGTGGCGACTCCCTTTTTGTTTTTAGATGTTTTTCGAAATCGTCGAGCGCGAAGCCGTTACGATAGCATTGGCGACTCCACTGGGGATAGCTAAGAGGGTCAAACCATTAATTAACCATGTGGTATCTTAAATTTTAATCTGATAGTCTTGGTTGACATTTAAGTCTAGTTTTTCTTTTAAAACAAATTCCTTTAAAATTAAAATGATAATCCTTTCATTCATTTTTGAACTTTTGATTCATTACATTCTTTGTGTGTGAAGGTATTTTAAATAAAGTAGAATATATGCTCATTCATTTTACATACATAAATGCATTGGCATAACATGAGCCCTACACCCGGGTTCTGTCCTCTTTAAGAGGGAGTAAAGTAGCTATGCTCTTGTGAGGTAATCACCTCCGCAATAGCAAGTGAAATACTCCCACTCAGATCTGTTCCTTACTAGTCCAGTGTGGACGACAGTATGGAATGATTTGGGAACCTTGTAGATATGTGAAACCTTAAATCAGCATATAGTATGTTGTGAGGAGACCAACCTAGGATAGAGCCATTCCTTCCCTTTTATGAGAGTGACCTTTGATAGGACATAAATAAGCATCACATCCTTTATCTGCTTTTATTTCCATGTTTATATTGTCTATGCACATACTGATTTGTATTTGTTTTTCTGTTGTCCCTTGCATGAATCTTCTTGCATCACATAGTCACATAAGGGGATATTTTAACCATGGCTCTTGGCAACGAGGAATTTTTCACTGAATCCATAGAAAGGCTAGCTTGTTCGTCATCTGTGAATGTTCCGTGTGATTCCTATCGGGAGGTACGAATTTGGTCTGAAAAAGTTCAACAAGTGAAAGGAGACTGCTTGACTGGGAATTTCATGCCCTCACTCCCACAAGAAGTGAATCTAAACCTCCAACAAAATAATCTAATAGATTTAGCCAACTTATGGGATCAAATTAGTCAAGAAGGGAAGAAGGATTTCCATGAAAAATATGGCCAAATAGAGTCTTTGATTGCTGTAAAAGTCGAAGAACCATTGATCAGAGCTGCTATTCAGTTTTGGGATCCCTCTCATAGGTGCTTCTCTTTCAACGGAATGGACTTGACACCCACGGTAGAGGAGTACTCGGTCCTGTTAGGTATTGACCTGAAAAGTCCGGATAAAATCTATGTCCGAAAGCCAAAATCCGAATACCGCAAAAAGCTAGCCAAGCTTATGGGAGTCAGACCGGAAGACATAGACTCTCATAAAAAGGAGAAGGGATCCAATGTTTGTATACCCTGGGATTTTCTTCGTGCATTTATCAAGGGACATCTTAGTGACCAGCAAGGATTGGCGGCTTTTGCTTTAGCGATCTATGGTTTGATTATCTTTCCTAAGGTGTTAGGGCACATTGAAGTAGCGGTGATAGACTTCTTTGAGCAAATTGAGAATAATGGGAATCCAGCACCTGCCATACTAGCGGAAACCTTCAGGTCATTGAATTATTGTCGGAAAAACGGAGAAGGGCGATTTGTGGGATGTGCACAGCTACTGCATGTCTGGGCTAAAAGTCATTTCAAGTGTGAGGAAAAGGCCTTTAAGAGAACTTTCCTACATCATCGTGCTCCAGTTAAAGAGTTCTGCAACAGTAAGTGGCCGAAGCCGAAGAGCAAATGGGTGGATTTTTTGCAAAGGCTTGGGGAGAAACAAACTGTATGGATGACGCCTTGGATGCCTCATGTATCGGTTTTGTATCGATGTGGAGAAGAATCATGGGTACAACTTCTAGGACCATGGGGAGTGGTAAGCTATGCACCCCTTATGGTGCTTAGACAGTTTGGAGCTAAACAATTTATTCCACTAACACATGGGCTTAGTGATTTGGAGTTTTCTTACGGTGAGCCAAAAGCAATGAAAAGGGGGGAGCAAGTGGTTCGATCATGGAAACAAGCACGAAGAATCAACCTTGGACCCCTCTCTGATAAAGCTACCCCAGAATACCTGGTGTGGAGAACAAAGCAAGTAAGGGAGGTAGTTTTTCTCCCAAAAGAATGCAGCATGCCTTTAGAACCGGAAGTAGAAGTATCTGAGGTCGAAATCGCTAGGCAACAGTTCAAGATAGAAGAAGAAAGGTGGAAGCAAGAGAATTTGAGGCTTCAGAGAGAAATGGAACAGCTAAAGTACGAGGCAGAAATGCGAGAAGCCAAGCTTAAAAAGGTCCAGCAAGAACACCACGTCACCAACAAGGATCTTAGAAATCTGCACCTAGAGAACAAGAAGTTGAGATCTGAAATGAGGGTTGGAGGAATCATGCAAACTTCAAATGAAAGGAAAAGAGAATTAGAAGACTTGCACAAAAGGGTAGAACACTGGGCACACAAAGCCAAGAAGAGTGAAGAAGAAGTGGTCTATTTGTCCCAAGAACGACAAAATTGGGAAGGCATGTACTCAGCAAGTGCGAGGAAGTTAGCCCAATGTCAGAAAGAAAATGAGGAACTAAAGGAAAAGTTGAAAAAAGGAAAGCAAGTTGACGTAGATGATGAAAAAGTTACATTGCAGCAAAAGGTTCAGATGCTAGAAGAGCAGCTACAAGAACATAAGAACCACATCAAAGTAATAATAGAAGATTGGGAACGAAGTGAAAACAACTGGAGTTATGGATATGACATGGCACAGGATGCAAGCATGACATGGAGAGTGGGAAGCCTCGGGAGACAGCAATATATAGAGCATATGGCCACTCAAGTTTGCAAAGCTGTTACAAAGGCGAGGGATATGGTTGATAGAGCCGAAGCATTGAGACAAGAAATCCTCCCAACAGAAAAGCACGGGCAAAGGCTGCTGAACTTTTTAGATGAAGCTAAGGATCAATATCAGCAAGTTAGTCGTTTTTATGGATTTAATCGGAATATGATTGGAATGTAACAAATGACTTGTTGAATGAATGAAAGTTCCTTTTGTTGAAATTGTTATGGCTTAAATATCCCTCAAAGTATCATTCATTTTGCATCACACTCATTCATCACATTCATTCATTCCTTCATATAGTCTACATAAAACGTAATATTTCAAAGATTGCACCATGTAGTAATTAGTTTCTTATTGTGGTAATCAAGATTCAAGGGTAGCTTCAACATTCAAGATTCCAGCCCAAATTCCCAAACACTCATACAATACCCGGTCACGCTTAAGAGCAATGGAGGAAGAACATGGTAATAGGATGGATAGGATGGAGAAAGCGCAAGAAGAAATCCGAGGGCAGTTAGCCGCTTTAATGGAAATGATGACAAGGATGAACCGAGAGAAAGAAGTGGCTAGAGAAATACCTAACCCAGGGACAGATCAGCCCCGGGAAGATGATGATCCCCAATACCCTCCAGGGTTTACCCCATTTCATGCCCAATCCTCACAAGGCATGCCTCCACCCCCACCTCCTCCATAGCCTATGGGCAGCTACGCTTACGTGTATCCGGGAGCACCGAGCACCTCAGCACAACCTCATATCACAGTACCTATACCTCCCACTCAAGGGACAAGACCTGCGGATCCAATTCAAGTCCCTGACTTAGATGATCCAAGAGAGCAAGAGAAATTGAAGGGTAGCGTGTCGGAGGTAAAAGGGGATTCCGACTCTAAAAAGTTCAGCATTATAGAGGAAAGGCTACGGGCCATCGAGGGCAGTGATTTCTATGGGTCAGTGGATGCAATGGGATTGTGCTTAGTTCCAGATGTGGTGATCCCCCCTAAGTTTAAGACTCCTGAGTTCGAGAAGTACGATGGGACCAAGTGCCCCATCACTCACGTGACAATGTATTGTCGCAAGATGGCTGCTTATAACCATGATGACAAGCTGTTGATACATGTGTTTCAGGATAGCCTCACGGGGTCCGCTGCTAGATGGTATGTGCAGCTAGATGGTACGCGTATTCATAGTTGGAGCGACTTGGCTAGGGCATTTATTGCTCAGTACAAGCATGTCACAGACATGGCCCTAGATAGATTGTCCTTGCAGAACATTGAGAAGAAGGCTAATGAAAGCTTCAAGGAGTATGCTCAGCGTTGGAGAGACTCGGCAGCACAAGTCCAACCACCTCTGACTGAGAAGGAGATTACAGTACTATTTGTTAATACTCTGAAGGCCCCCTATTATGAACGTATGATAGGGAATGCAACAAAGAATTTCGCTGACATGGTCATCACTGGTGAAATAATCGAGAACGCAATTAAGAGCGGGAAGTTGGAAAGCAGTGATTCAAAGAAAGGTGGGTTATCCAAGAAGAAGGAGGTTGAAACCCAGGCAGTCACCCACACAACACCTCGGTATAGAGGAAGTGCACCTTACTCGCCTCGGTTTCAACCACAACCTCAACCTTACCTAAATTACCAACCCTATTTCCCAACCACAAACAATGTCTCATACACTCCCTACCAAAATTCTCTCCAACCACAGACATTTCAACCAAATCTTCGCCCTCCAGCACCTTACTATACACCAACACCCACAGCCCAACCTTACCAGCCAAACAGTAACCCAACTGCTAACCAAAGGCCTCCCCGAAGAAATATTGAAAGGCCTCCTATTGATCCTATCCCCATGTCATACACAGACTTATTCCCGCAACTTGTGAAAGGCCACATGATTGCCCCTCTTTTCATGGAGCCAATGAAACCACCTTTTCCAAGATGGTAGGACCCCAACGCTCGATGTGACTACCATGGTGGGAACCCGGGTCATTCAACGGAGAATTGCACAGCTCTGAAATATAAGGTGCAAGATTTGGTCAAGTCAGGGAGATTGACTTTTTCCAAGGAGGTGGAGCCAAGTATCAATGCTAACCCACTGCCCAGCCACAGTGGAGGATCAGTTAGTGTAGTTGAAGCTCGGGGGAAGTGTCTCACAAAGAAACACGTGGAGGAGGTTGAGACTCCAATGAGCCTAGTTTTCGATGTTCTCACCAATGCCAAGATGATTCAGCCTGCACTGTGGGAATTGAAAGTCCATCAAGATGAATTTGACGCAGATCAAATATGTGAATATCATAGAGGATCTGTGGGCCATTCTATCCAAAAATGTCATCAATTTCGACAAGTGGTCCAGTCCATGATGGATTCGTTCTTAATAGAGTTTTATACGAAAGAGGAGGGAGATGTAGTAAGCACTGCCTCAGATGAATCTTCGGGATGTGATTACCCGTGGGGAAAGCCAATGACAGTGTTTTACAAAGAGAAGCCAAGTCCCAAACAGGAGGAATCTAGCCTTGTCACTCCTCCAACCATGACAATCAAAATTCCGAGCTCTTTTCCTTATAAGAGCAACAAGGCTGTACCTTGGAAATATGAGTTCAAAGCAGTGATTAAAGGGGCAAGCAACATGGGCTCAGATCAGCCAATTATGCCAGATAATGCAAACATTAGTGGAGTAGGAGGAATTACACGTAGTGGGGAAATATAAATGCAAATAAGTAAAGAGAGTAGGGAAAGAGAAATGTACACAATCGATTTATAGAGGTTCGACAACCTTGCCTATGTCCTCTACCTTAAGACGCTCCCAAGGATTTTTCCCAAATTCACTAACTTGAATTTGTCTTTACAATCCCTCTTTTTCAAGGCTCAAGAGAAACCTCTCTCTTTTTCTAGCCTCAAGAGAAACCTCCTTCTTTTTCTAAGGCTAAAGAGAAACCTCTCTCTTTTTCTAAGGCTAAAGAGAAACCTCCCCTTTACAAGATGTGTTTGTGTTTACAATGGGTGTAACCAAAAGAAGGCCTCTAGGTAGGCAAATGATTACAGAGATTAAGCACAAAGAAAAGATAATCTAAAAGATTTGTGCTATAAGGTACAAAGATGATGAGAGTAATAGAGGATATTGAATTCTAGCTCTTGAACTCTTTGAGATGCTTGGAGAAGATGAAGAAATTGAAGAATGATATGTCTAGGGTGCTCTCTCTCCTTTCTTGAGCTTCTAAACCTCTATTTATAGTCCCTTAGATGTTTTCTTGATGCTGGTTGGAGCCAGAACAGAAACTAGTCATTGTATCTCACAGAAACTAGCCGTTGGAGGCTTTTTGCCATAAAGGGATTGATCCCTTCCCTTAGGGGATCGATCCCATGCTTCCTTTTCGCTTCCTGGGAGCATTCTGCTCTTCTGGGATGGATCCCTCATCCTAAGGGATCGATCCCTTATGTTTTTCCTGCATATTTCTAGGCTATTTTGAGTTAGAAATGATGTAGACTTTGATTTTAATTCAACCCAAAACATTTATGAATTTTGTGGAAGTATTTCTTGACTAAAATCTTTGTCCAAAAACTCATTAAGTAATTTTCTAAACTTGTGTTCAATATTTTCTTGAGAAAATTACTTTCATGAAAATATTCAAACTCATTTTGTAAAGTATTAAGACCAATAGGAATATACAATTAAATCATGGTCTTAATGTTTGTTATGAACACTTAAAATGGTTTGAGAGAATCATGTGTGATAAAGCAAATTTACAATATGAATCAAAACATAAAAGATCACTTAAGTTTTTGTCATTTCAAAATACATATGGCAATTTAAAGCTAACAAATACCCTGCCCTTATAATTTGTCGAGCCATCATATGACCATTTGTATGAGATCCACAAACACCTTCGTGAATTTCTTTGAGTATCCTTTTGGCCTCTATGGCGTCTACGCGCCTTAGTAACACTTGATCTCTTCCCTTTTTTGTGCAAAATTTCACCATCCAAGAAAAATTCCATTGCTATTCTTCTCAAAGTCCTTTTGTCATTTTCTGATGCCCCTTCTGGATACTGGCAATACTTCACATATTGCAATATACCATGTTACCATGGTTTCCCATCTATCTCTTCTTCTATGTTTAAGCAATGTGCTAGTGATCCACATATGCTCATCTTGATGGGATAAATTTTAGTACCTGAATTTACCTTGAACATTGCAGCTAAAGTAGCCAATGCATCAACCATTTGGTTTTCTTCCCGAGGTAAATGCTTAAAACAAATTTTCTTGAAGTGTTTAACTAGATCGGTCACAAATTCACAATACTGGACCAATTTTGAGTCTCTTGTTTCCCATTCACCTCGCAACTGATAAATTACCAAGGTTGAATCTCCATATACTTCCAGTACTTTAACACCTTTGTCGATTGCAGCTCGGAGCCCCATGATACAGGCTTCGTATTTTGCCATGTTATTAGTGCAATCAAAATCCAATTTTGCAGTCAATGGACAACAGTCTCCTTTAGGGGATACTAAAACTGCCCCAACACTGTGCCCCAAAGCATTAGATGCTCCATCAAAGTACATTTTCCAAACAAGTTCTTCTGGGGTACCTTCAACATTTTCCTATGATATGGCCATTAAATCTTCATCAGGGAAGTCAAAATTCATTGGTTCATACTCTTTTTTAGCTCGATCCGCAAGGAAATCAGCAATTGTACTACCTTTAATGGCCTTTTGAGTCATATAGACAAGGTCATACTCAGAAAGCAACACTTGCCACCTTGCTATCTTCCCAGACAATAAAGGTTTCTCGAAGATATACTAAATAGGGTCCAATTTTGAAATTAGCCATGTAGTATGATAAAGCATGTACTGTCTTAGTCTACGAGCTATCCAAGCTAAAGCACAACACATCTTTTCTAGCGAAGAATACCTGGCTTCATAGTCAGTGAACTTCTTGCTCAAATAGTAGATAGCCCACTCTTTTCTCCCAGTTTCATCATGTTGCCCCAACACACACCTCATAGAATTTTCATGCACTGTTACATACAAGATGAGGGGTCTCCCTGGCACAGGTGGTACCAACACCAGAGGATCTGAAAGGTACTCTTTAACCTTATCGAATGCTATTTGGCACTTATCATTCCATTCTCCTGGGTCCCGTTTGCGGAGGAGTTTGAAGATTGGATCACACTTAGCAATGAGTTAGGAGATGAAACATGCGATGTAATTCAATCTTCCTAAGAATCCCCTTACTTCCTTTTGGGTGCGAGGTGGCAATAAATTTTGAATGGCATGTATCTTATTGGGATCCACTTCTATACCTCGTTCACTGACTACAAATCCCAATAGCTTTCCTAACGACACCCCAAAGGTACATTTGGCTGGGTTGAGCTTAAGTTGGAATTTTCTCAACCTTTCAAATAACCTTTTTAAGGTTGGCAACATGATTTTCTTCTTTCTGGGACTTTGCAATCATATCATCCACGTAGACTTCTATCTCTTTGTGCATCATGTCATGAAACAAGATTATCATGGCTCTCTAGTAAGTTGCACCAGCAATTTTCAACCCAAATAGCATGACCTTGTAACAAAATGTTCCCCACATAGTCATAAAAGTGGTCTTTTCCATATCTTCGGGCACCATTTTGATTTGATTATAACCAAAGAAACCATCCATAAAGGAGAATAAAGAATGTACAGCTGTGTTGTCGACTAGGGTATCAATATGTGGTAAGGGAAAATTGTCTTTCGGACTGGCCCTATTTAGATCACAATAATCTACGCACATTCACACCTTTCCATCTTTTTTAGGATCTGGAACAATGTTTGCTACCCATTCAGAATATTTTGCCACCTCTAAAAATCTCGCATCAAACTGTTTCTTGACTTCTTCTTTTATTTTTAGCAACATTCTGGCTTCATTTTCCTCAACTTTTGTTGAATTGGCTTGCACTCTGGTCTTACTAGTAACCTGTGAACCATAATATCAGAATTTAGACCTGGCATATCCTGATACGACCATGCGAACACATCGGCATACTCATGAAGCAAGCTTATCAGCTCTTTCTTTGTGGACGACGATAGAAATGTGCTTATCTTAACCTCTTTTCTCACTTCATCACTCCCCAAATTTATGGTCTCAATGGACTCTAGTCTTACTGGTAACCTGTGAACCACAATATCAGAATTCAGAGCTGGCATATCTTGATACGACCATGCAAACACATCAGCATACTCATGAAGTAAGCTTATCAGCTCTTTCTTTGTGGACGACGATAGAAATGTGCCGATCTTAACCTCATTTCTCACTTCGTCACTCTCCAAATTTATGGTCTCAATGGGTTCTTGATGGGGTATAATTTGCTTTTCTTCTTATTCCACCCGTCTCGTAAGTTCAAGAGGTAATGTATCATCATCAATACCCTCTTCTTCGTTAAATTCACCAGCACAAATAGTTCTTTCAAAATTAGGTTTCGAAATATCATCACAATGGCCTTCATATTCATTGTTTGGGTACCTGCATATGGGGCAAAAGTTGGCAAAATATAAATGGACTCGAATATGCATGGGCAGAAAAAATGCAAATGAAAGAATTCACATGGGACAAAGGTATGACAAAAGGCAAGATTTTATTAAAATAGTAAATAGCCCTACATAAGAGACCTTGATACCCTTGGGCAGGGGTGATCAGGCTTTACTTATTGAATTACTTTGGTAGAGATTTAGTGATAACAGGAAGATTGATGTAGTGCCAGTTCTTCAGCTGAAAGCATAGAGGGCAAGGGCACACCCCTGAAACTCTTGGGACCTCTTCTTTATCTGTGTTTACCATCTGGATAAACAAGTTCTCAAATGCCTTAATTGAATCCATTACAAGCTCATCCTTGTTAACCTTTACTACGTCCAAATAAATGTATCCCATAGAATGAAAGACTTCTTTTAGAGGAGGGAAAACAATCGGCTCAGTTTCTTCATCGACCCCTTTAAAATTGGCCATTCTTCTTTCCCTCTTCTTTTCCAAAAACTTTCTCCTTTCTAACCCAGTTGGCTTATAACCAAGACCAAATCTATCATCCTTCACTTTTGCTGTCAAAGCTTGTTTTATCCCTTGCAAGTTCTTCCCTAATCCTGCTCCAACGTGACATCCTTTCCCAACAGTCTGTTGAATCCTTGACATTGTGGCGCTGGACAATCATGGCATTGGTATCTTAGATCCTTCTCCTATGTATGTAGCATTTACAAATTCCAAGGACCTGAAAGAACATTCTAGTGCATCCTCATTCATCTCAATATACAGGGCAGTGGAGGAAACTGTAGCAATTATATCTTCTTCTCCAGCTACACCTACCACTTTTCCATTTATTATAAATTTGACTATTTAGTGTAAAGTCGAGGGGACTGCCCTGGCTGAATGTATCCATGGGCGCCCAAGAAGGCAATTATATGCAGGATTGATGTCCATGACTTGAAATTCCTCATTGTAGACACTAGGACCAACTTGAATTGGCATTTCTATAGTCCCTGTTACGCCTCGACGTGTGCCATCGAATGCTTTTAGTACCATATGACTTTTCCTAATATGCGACTCATCCACAGGTAATTTTGACAGAGTTCCTAAAGGCATAACAATTAGAGCTGAGCCATTATCAATTAGGACTCTAGGTAGGATGTAGTCTTTACAAGTGGTAGTAATATACAAGGCTTTGTAATTCCCTCTCCCATCCGGTGGGATTTCATCATCACTAAAGGATATAAAATTGTCCATCACAATATTTCCAACAAGTCGATCTATCTTTTCTAGTGACACATCATGGGGTACATATGCTTGATTGAGCACTTGTAGAAGAGTTTCTCGGTGGGGTTCTGAATTTAGTAATAGAGAAAGCAGAGTGATGCATGCTGGCGTACGATTCAACTGATCTACTATATTGTACTCACTGTGCTTGATGAATTTCAAGAACTCTGAAGCTTCTTTCTCAGTCACCAGTTTGCTTTGTTGCTCATTGAATTCCTTTTCTTCACCCTCAAACGGGATTTCTTTGTTACTTCCTTCGTCTTCTCCCTCTTTAGCCTTTCCTTTTTGAATTCTCCTCAACATTTCAAGCATGTAACATCTCCTACTTCGAGTGATTCCTCCTGTGCCTATTATGTCAACTGCAGCTGTGGTGCTTGTTATCGTGGCCAAAGGGTTATTGACTGACCCTTTAGTAGTGAAGTTGCAGTTATAGTTCCATGGGACTACTTGATTGTCCTTGTATGGAAAAGGACTTGGAACCTCAATGGTTATACTTGGCAGCTGAAACTTATGTTTTGAATCAATTATATGCTCATCTTTGTCCTCATAATAGATAGTAAATGGTTTCTACCGAACGGGACCTGTTTCTCTTCCGATGACATTAACTGATTCTATTTCCACTTCTTCGTAAAATTCTGCAATACCCTCATCCATCAAGCTTTGTACTTTTTGGCGAAACTCTTGACAGTTCTGGATTTCATGCCCCACGTTCTTGTGGAACTCACAAAATTTTTCCTCTTTAGGCATCTTTTCATCATCTATCTAGATTAGTTTTGCCTTAACCATTACATCGAACACCACCTTCATTGGTGTTTTCACCTCATAAATGCTTTTCTTGACCCTACGATCCATCTCCTCAATTATGGCATTTACTTTACCCTCTTCATGATCGGGTAATGGGTTTTTGTTTACACTTGGTTCTCCCTTTTCCCCAAAACTCAATATTCCTGCCTTAATAAGAGTATGCACTTTGTGTTTCAAAGCAGTGCAATTTTCTGTTGAATGACCTAAAATCCCATAATGATAATCACAGTAGGCATTTGAGTCATACCATGCAGGGTAGGGAGGTTTAAGAGGTTTTATATAGACTGGTGCAAGGAAGTGGTTTTCGATTAATTGAGGCAAAAGGTTCGTGTAGGTCATAGGGATTGGATCAAAATGTTGCTTATCTCGACTAGATTTTTGCTTTCTTTGATTGTCGTCTAGCTAATTAGCAGGTGGAGGTCGTTAGGCTAATATGGATGTGATTGGTGAATTAGGAGCTCTCGGTCGATAATTAGGGGTATATGTTGGTCTTGAAACTAATTGGTATGGGTATGATCCTACTGCGACATTGTTTGGAGGTAGGTAGTAAGGTGAATAATTCAAGTAAGGAGAATAAGGGGTAGGGTTTCTGGGTGGTTGGCCTCCAACGGTCATAGTGTGGACATCACCTTCTTTTCTTTTGGATGTTGCACGCTTCTTGGGTCCTCCACCATCGAGTACCTCTATCTTGCCATTCTTTATGGCATTTTCTATCATCTCCCTAGAAATTACCATGTTAGCAAAACTTTTCGTGGCACTTCCAATTAACTTACCATAATAGGGTTCCTGGAGGGTACAAACAAACAATATAGTTGTCTCCTTTTCAGTAATAGGTGGTTGCACTCAGGAAGCTACATCTCTCCATCACTGGGCATATTCTTTGAAAGCTTCATTGGCTTTCTTTTCGATATTTTGGAGAGTCATCCTATCGGGAGCCGTATCCACCACATGTTGGTACTGAGCCATAAATGCCCTAGCTAGATCTTTCCATGAATGTATATGGTTCCCATCTAATTGGACATACCACCTTACAGTGAATCCAGTAAGGTTGTTTGAAAACAATGGATCAACAACTTATCATTGTGAGCATACCCTGCCATCTTCCGAACGAACATTGTGATGTGGGTCGATAGACATGTCGTTCTGTCATACTTTTCAAAGTCAGGAGTCTTAAATTTTGGGGGGAACACTAGGTCAGATACTAGGCTGAGTTCTTTTGCATTGATTCTACCAAATGTATCCTTCCCTTCCACTGCTCTAAGCCTCTCTTCTAGGGGATCATACTTATGTTCTATCCCCACTCTAGAACCAGTTTCAAGGATTGCCTTTCTCATTTTTTCTTACTCACTAGGGTCATCGAGATTTGGAACAGAAATAGGATCTACAGGATTGCCTCCAAGAGCCGATCCCACTTGCCCTTGATTGGATTGGCCCATAGGTGGGTTTACCCCACTAAAAGCATAAGGTTGATTACCTTGGGGCGGCATCACTTGTTGCTAGCCTTCTTGATAAGTTTGGACATGTTGTGGGGTAAATCCTAGAGGGTACAATGGCTTTTCTTGATTATGCCACTCTTCTCTAGCTGTAGAAGTTTCCACCATATTTTACCTTTGACCATCCCTTTCATTAATTCCACCATTTCAACCATTTGTTTCCTCATATCTTCTTGCATCTCAACTATTTTCCCCGTCATTTCCTCCTGTGCTTTCTCCATTCTTTCTATCCTCAATTGTTGTTCGTTTTCCATATTCCTAGCTTGTAGACAAGTGTTGTTTGGATGATTAGCAATTCTTGCTGATTGAGCTATCTTTACACCTTTATTACCCAAAATTTTTGGAATTAGAGCGTGTTTATTTTATTTTTAAGCAAAGTTATTTATGCATGCTAACGTCTTTACTAAAGAATGTATGCATGAATGAGATAGGGAAGCATTTGCCACAAAGGATTCTTCCATTAGACTTAGAAGTTATTTTACAACAAAAGTTCTAACTACATTCATGAAAAGTCTAATCTCTAAGCCCTTGGTTTCTTCAGGAAGTTCATAACTTGTAGATAATGGTCTTGTGCTTCATCTAGAAACTCTGACAAATGATGACCATGATCAGTAGTTGGACTCACTCCTAGCTTTAGCTCTCGCACCCTTTCCTCCATTTCCTCAGCTTTCTTGGCAACCATGCTAATTTGCTCGAATAAATGCTTCAGATGTTGTTGTTGCAAAAAATGAGCATGTATCCATTCCTTGCGTTCACCAGCCAAGACTCGCAGGTCGTCAACTTCTTCTTGGAGTGCTATGACATGGCTTTGAGATTCTGATAGCGTCTTTCCCATCATTTGCATTTGAGCTTGCATATGGGCCATTTCGCTCTTAAGTTGCTTATATTTAAGATTGTTTTAACTCTTTGCTTGGAGTTGTTCATTTTCCCTTTGTATGCGACCCAATTCAGCGGTGGTGGACGAGATCGTGCTATTCATATCCTTAAACAATGTCCTCCATTTATTTCGCTCTTCATGGATTTTCTTGTTCCAATGCTTTGAAGTGCTTTTCATCTCATGCTTGAGTCTTTTGTTTTCACATTCCAACTTGTTTTTCTCTTCCTGAAGCTTTCTTTTAGCAACTTCTGCTTCTAACAATAAGTCTCGGGGCTTTAGAGAGGCTATGGTATCTAAGCTTTCTTCCTATGGGAGCACAAGATCTCAGGCACGTCTACAATGCCAAACAGAATACTCAACAGTAGTATTGTTTGTTAGCTTTCCTCCTTCCATTCTTCGAGCTTGTTTCCATAGCTTAGCAATTTCTTCAACCTTTTTTATTGTTTGGGGTTCTCCATATGTGAATTCCAACTGGTTAAGTGTATGCGTCGCCGGGACAAATTGCTCGTATCCATATTGTCTCATTACCAAGATCGAAGCGTAGCTAACTGCACCCCATAGTCCTATAAGAGGAACCCAATACTTGTCTCCACAACCATACAATATCGGGTTAAGCTTCATCTACGGAGCTCTCCATACCACGTCTTGAGTTTTTAAACAATGTAGGTATACAACCCATTGCTTTTCTGTCTTCAACTTTGGCCACTTAATCTCGCAAAATTCCTTAATGGGAATGCTTGAAGCAAAGTAAAACTCTCAAAATTTTCCTTCTTCCATTTTGAAGTGGCTTTGCATCCAAATATATAAGAGTTGCGTGCATCTGAGGAATCGTCCTTTTCCTTTACATCGACAAAAATTCAAGGATCTCACAGTTTCAGCCAAAATGACCAGTACAGGATTAACATGATTCTCTATTTGCTCCAAAAAGTCGACCACAGCCACATCAATGTATCCCAACACTTTTGGAAAGATCACCAAACCATAAAGAGCTAGAGCGAAGACACATCTACACCGTTTTTCATTGGTGTTTTTCATAAGATAATCATGCAGGAAACTCCATGGAATACAAGTACTCTCGCCTTGTTGCTTGGCGTGTTTGTCCACATCTTCAAGCCTAATCCCCATCATTTTTACAAGCTTTTTTCGATAACCAATCTTCTTATCATGTAGGTTGACTTTGTCTGGACTTGAAGGTTCCATGCGAAGCATGACAAAATACTCTCTATGGTTGGCACCATATCTTCTTTGTTGAATACAAAACATCTATGTGAAGGATCCCAAAACCATAACATAGCTTTAATAAGTTGATCATCCACATTTACTGAAAGTAAAAATGCTATATCTCCATATTGTTCTTCAAACTTCTATTGCACTGGCCTTTCCCAACGTGCCCAAATCATAGACAAGTCAGCATAATCATTCCTTCTTAGATCGAGATGCATTTCCCTACCCGAAGCTGACACATATTTCATTGGCAAGCAATCCCCATTTTTGACTTACGCTTCCATTGACCTAACCTTCAACACATTGGCATCCTCATATCAGCGTGCTCTAGATCCTAGGCTTTCCATGGATGTAGCAAAGATTCTTTGTGTGAATGACTGATGTGGCAAATACCCCTTGTGTGGTAATGTAGTAATGTAATGTATGAGATGAAATAACGAACTTTACCAAGGTGTGAAGAGAAAAGGCAATAAAGTTCCTTCATGTGTCCCTAACCATAGGTTAAATTCTACATAGGGAATCATTGTAACTCTTTCTTAACAGTTAGTTACTTACGGTTCACTACATGCTGGGTTTTGGATTTAAAGGGTTTAAAGGTTCCCAAATTGTTCCTTACTGACGTCCACACAGGACTAGTAAGGCACTTCGATCCTCACCCATAACAGGCTACAAACGGAAAGGATTCAATTTGAGTGAGAGTATTTCGCTAGCCATTACGGAGGTTAACACCTCACGAGAGCGTAGGTACTTTACCCCCTTCTAGGAAGGATGAAACTCGGGTATAGAGCTTATGTTATGCACATGTTCGTGAAGTATGTGAGAAGGAACATATCAATTATTCATCATACCACTATACAAAACATAAAAATAACAACTTGAATAAAATATGAAAATTAAAGAAATTGAAATTAAGTATAAATTAAGACCATCAAATTAAGACTTAGAATAACTCATGATCAATTATTGGCTCGACTCTTGGTCCCCAGTAGAGTCGCCAAGCTGTCGTAAAGATTTTTGTCTGGGAACTTAATCATTAGACGTTAAAATTATGGAGTTGCCGCCAATCGATTTTAAGTTAGGTGTGATTGGCCACCTATTTGACTCTAAGGATAAAGCTTAGTCTATGTTCCTAAAATTAGGTTCGAGAGTACGGTTACGTGTGAGGAAGGGATTAGCACCCCCACAACGCTTGTTCGATGGACAGTACCAATTAATCACATATTATCCTAAAAGGACTTAACCAAATTGGTCTTTTAATATTTGTTATTTCATTTTTATTTTTTTTATTTTTTTATTATTTAAGTATTGAGAATTTTCTTAAACATTTTTCGACACTTTCGATATAATTTTAAAAAAAAATTCTCTTACCTCAAGAGTATTCAAGAAAATCACTTATTCTCTTGAAGAGGCTCCGTCGTCGGTTATAATTTCAATATTTTTAGGTAAAAGACTTTTACTTCATCTTAAGCCTTGACTTTTATCCCCTTTTTTAATATTCTATTTTCATATTTTATTTTAGTATTTTAAAATCTCTCCAACACTTTTGGTGAGATAAAGTTCCTCACTTAGGAACTCTTTAAAATTTATTATTTATCATTGTTGAGTATTTTATTATAACCCAATATTTTTTCCAATCTTGTATAATTATTTATTTTTATATAAGATTATATATTTTTAAATACTGTAACATCCTACCATACTTTAGTAAGATTTGAATAAAACTCGCTACTTAGGAGTTTTATAAAAATCTATTTTTTGAATTTATTATTTTTCGTAAAAATTTTTCTTTCATTCATCAATTTCAAATGTCACTATTATTATTATTATTATTATTATTATTATTATTATTGTTATTGTTATTGTTATTGTTATTGTTATTGTTATTGTTATTGTTATTATTATTATTATTGTTATTATTATTATTATTATTATTATTATTATTATTATTATTATTATTATTATTATTATTATTGTGGTTTAAATTTTTATTTGTTTTAACGTGGACAAATAAAAGGTGCACAAGCAACACTTCGCCATCGCAAATAAACTTTGGCACGAGAGCTCGCCCGAAACAGCTCGCCCCAGAACCGGTTTTCACCACAACAACTTGTCAAAAGAAAAGGCATGCAAGCAATAGTTCACCACCCCGCAAATCAACTTGGGCGCGAGAGCTCTCCCCAAAAACAGCTCGCCATAAAATAAGTCAACTTGTGCGAGAGAGCTTGCCTCAAGAACAACTCGCTATACACAAGTTAACTTACGGACAAGAGCTCGCCTCAAAAAACAACTCACCACGAAACAGCTAGCCATACACAAGTTAACTTGTGGACGAGAGCTTGGCCGCGCAAGTGAATCCACTCACAAAAGCTTGCCAACATAAGTGAACATACACGTAGCAAGCTCGCTCACACAAATGAAACCGTGCACAAGAGCTCGCCATACAAAGTGGACTTGCACGTAGCAAGCTCGCCCACACACAAATGAAACCGTGCACAAGAGCTCGCCCATACAAAGTGAACTTACGCATAGTAAGCTCGCTCACACAAATGAAATCATGAACTAGAGCTCGCCTATACAAAGTGGGCTTACGTTTAGCAAACTCATCAACACAAATGAAACCGTGCACTAGAGCTCGCCCATACAAAGTGAACTTACGCGTAGCAAGTTTGCCCACACAAGAGGAAGGCAGATCAGATTTAAAAGTGTTTTGTAGTTAATAAATTTGTTTAGGCGAGGTAGGTTTAGCAAAACGTGGGGGTTTATTTAAAATTTCTTAAATGGAGAAGGTAGAGGATACTTACAGTATTCGGCTCGGGTAAGTTTTATCTTCCTCTTCGCAGTTCAGTCGCCACTGATCCAACCAAAGCCGCCTCTCACTACAACACTTTCTTCCTTCCAAACACACCAGAGCAACAAACGTGCGTACTGCTCACCGTCGTCCACGCATTTCCTTCACTGCTCCAGTCACTATCCAAGCTGCTCATCATCGCCAATCACCGGTTCAGCCTCCAGTTGCTATTGCGACCGAGTATCCCTGAGCTTATTCTTTCTTTTGTTTTGGAATTTCTCTGTCTCCCTCTGTGTTTTTTCTTCGACCTCCTTCAGGCCATTTTATAGGCATTTTTAGTCAAGAAAAACGGATGAAATCTCTAAACCCATAGATTGTAATCCATTTCATATGACTTTTAGATCCCATAGTGTTTGATTTTCTGGGTATTCTTAAATGCTGGAGAAAATTTGCTTGAAAATGTCGAGCCTATCGTGGAGGCAGAGAGCTATAGGGGAAGGTTCTTAGGATATTAAAGCATTGATTTTCTGGAAACCGTCCCTTGTTTTCTTCTTCATCTCCCTCGAACTGCTCTTAATGTGCATTTTTAGTCAATAAAAACGAAGCAAACCTCTGAAGTTTAGATTTGCAGAAGACTTTCAACTCCAAATGAAGTTTGTCAAAGAGTTAGTGGAGATGGCAAGGTTAAGTTTAGGGTGGCTGGCTGACAGCCTCTTAGACCAATGTCGACACCGGCACCGCTCTTCTCTTTTTTTTTTTAAATTTTTTATTTCAATGTAAATTCAAAAATCATAATAAAAAGACAATCCAAATATATTTAATTTCGGACAAAATTAAGTGTCTACACATGGGCTATAGTTCTAAGGAAAGGATGGCGTTGGCCATGTTTATGTTTGAAGGTAAGATCGAACATTGGTGGAATTAGGCCAAGATGGTTTTGAGAGCTCAAAACCTGGTTATCACTTGAGATGCCTTCCTAAAGGTATTTAATAAGGAATACTTTTCCTTATGCGCCCAACAAAAGAAACAAACCTAATTCTTGAACCTGGTCCAAGGCAACATGATAGTGGACAAGTATAAGTCGAAGTTCACTTTGTTAACCTGCTATGACCTTGACATAGCAGAGAACGGGGCTAGGAAGACTACCAAAACGAGTTGCTTTAGCGACGAAATTTACATTGCTAATGACTATTAGTGATGCAAACATTAATTTAAATGAAAAAAAGTTGTATTAGCGATTAAAATTTCATCGCTAATTTGTATTAATGAAAGAAAATTAATAAACATGAAAAAAATAGGTTGCTTTAGTGATGAAAATTTTGTCACTAATGCGTATTAGTGACGAATAATTAATTAAAAGGAAAAAATAAAAAAGGTAAATGGGCAACACAAATTCTGTCACTAATAACTATTAGAGATAAGATATAAAATATATTTTAAATAATATTTTTTAAAAAAAAGTATCCTCTACAGAATATTAACTTTTAGCGACAAAAATTTTCTTTAATTAGTGATGGAATTCCATTTGTAAAATCCATCCCTAATTGCTGACCCAATTAGCAAAATATATTTTCTTTCTTGACAAACAAACTTTAGCAAGCTGTAATTTTTCAATGAAATTTTTTACGAAAAAATTTATTGCAAATCTATCGCTAAAGGTCATTAGCGATCAAAATTTCGATGTTAATTCCATCTCTAATTCTATTATTTCATATAGCGTTGCTATATTCTAAGGTTGTTTGTCCTTTTTTCAGTGAAGTAACACTTCACTTTCTTCATAGAATAATTATCATGAAATGAACTTTTAGTGAAAGAACTCTTGATTAAAATATTGTTGTTCCGAGAAAGTATTGTTTCGCAAAAAACTTATTCTATCAAAGTGTTATGTTGAGAATGTATTGTTCAGTGAAACAATCTTTAGTGCAACAATTTTGTTATCTGTCTTGATCTTCTTTCGCTATAGTATGGTTTTCATATATTAACTTCAAAACAACAAAAAATATATATTAATAGTTAAATCAAATATTTATGGCATACAAAACACAAGTATCTTTTTTTTTTTGAAGGGGGTGGGGGGAGGGAGTAGAATTTTAAACAACATATGAAACTCAAATCAAGCGATCACTTGTAAATTCTTTGAACGTATTACACAAATGTTATAACTGGTATGGAATCTTAATTAAATATGCTACCATATTTATCTAGAAATTACTATATTTATCTAGAAATTACTATATCCAAAGGAAAATTACATAAATACGTGGAGTGTTAAATTGTTAATGCGACAACATATACAACTATTAAGCTACTTTCCTTATAATATGATTTTTCTATAATAATTTCAAAAAAAATTAAAAAAATAAAATATTAATAACAAAATAAAATATCTATATATAGATACTTAATTTTGGAAATTAATATTTTTTTTCTTAGAATAACTCTTTTTTCACAAAAACTTCTTCTCATAAGAGCTCATTACCTCTTCTTAGAAAAGCTCATTCACATAATAGTTATTCTCAAAACAACTCCTCACAGAACAGCTCTTTACGAAACAATTTTCACATAACAACCTGTTTTCAGAACAACTCATTCACATAACAATTTGTTTTTAGAACAGCTCATTCATAGAATAGCTTGTTCACAAAATAGCTCATGCATAGAACAACACCTTCACAGAATATCACCTTCATGGAACAACATCGACATCTTCACTAAATAGCACTTTTAAGAAGAAGTGGAGATAATCTCGGAATAGGGCAGGATTCTTAGGTTAACTTCACTACTGGGATTTCTTGAGAGTTTGGCTTGGAGTATTAAATATAGAGTTAGTTAAGAGTTCTTTTCTCAACATTTCTTTGAAGTATGAGTACTCTTCTCTATTTCTTTCAGTACACCTTTTTCCAAAGCTGAACTTCCATTAGATAAAGCATTAATACTTTTGTAACTGTCAATTCTTACCATTATACCCATTAATGCTCATGATTTGTAATTCCTATTTTAGAGATCTATATATAGTTCATAATATTCTTGTGAAAGGAGACTTTTTGGCAAGTGATCTCACTTAGAAAACTCTCTCAAACCCTCTCTACACTACTTTTTGTACTCAGCCTTATTCTCAGTAGAGGTGTCCATAGGCTAAACCGTGCTGAGTTTAGGCTATATATTAATAGGCTTTATCTATTCCCAAGTCCAACCCGATCATTTGAGTTTAAATCTAAGCCTAGGCCCGTTTGTAAAATTTATTATTCAAGCACGAGCCTGACCTAACCCGATTTTATTTTTTCTTTTTTTTTAATATTTAGATTATTTTATTTTGTTTCTTTATTTTTTTTATTCTTTTATTCCATTTGAAATTTAATTTGGTTTGTCAAATTTTATATATTAATTTTCATATTAAATATATATAATATTTATTAATCATTAATATTTTAAACACATATAATTACATTATATTTAATAAAATATATAAAAAAATTTAATATTAATAATGTTTGGGCCGAGCTTAGGTTCCCAAAGGCAAAGCTCAAGCCTAGCCCAAAACTTCATCGAGCCTAAGTTTTTTTGTCCAAGCCCGTTCATCGGGCCTTTTTTTTTGGTCAAACCCGTTAAAATATCGAGCAAAATTTCAGGCTTTAACGAGCTATCCAACACTTGGACAGATCTAATTCTCAGCTTTGCTCAACCATCTACCACCACCTACCACTACAGTCATTCTTTAGGGCCTGCTCTAATCTTCTTCTTTGTCACCTCTTGACACATCTCGTTCTCTACGATTTGAAATGTTTCCTTTACACAACAAAGAACTCATTTACACTATGCCATACAAAGCACATAATTTTTTGGGGGAAATTCAAACAATTTATGAACTCAAATCAAGCAGTCACTTGCGAATTCTTTGAATCTATAATTGGCATGGAATCTCAAGTAAAATATCTTACCTTGAAATTAACACACCGAAAGGAAAATTCCATAAATTCGTGGAGTGTTCAATTTGATGCAACTATATATATACAGGTATTGTGGATATGTATATGTCATGGTATAGTAGTGCTCAGCAACCAAAAAAAAAGGTAGTATGGGAGAGTAGAGAAGCAGCGAAGAGTGAGGAGGGGGAAGAAACAGAGGGAAAGGAGAAGGACAGGACTGCCCTTAATTCCATAAATTTGGATGATCCCATGCACCAATTAGCGGGAAGCTCTTGAGAGTAGGTTCTGTCGCTTGCCTGCTTGCTCTGTTCTTTGAAGTGCTGTGGTTTTGATCTCCGCAGCAAAACAAAACATGTTTTCCTATTCCCTCCACCACCACGTCTTCCGCATCCCCTTCTCTCCTTCTCCTTCTATTCCCTTCCCCAATAATCATCCTCCCATACCTTTTGCAGGTTTGTTTGTCACCATATTTTTTATCATCACTTCAACTCTGTGTTATTACTATTTCTTCTTTATGTTAGCTAGGAATCATGATGTGTGGAGAGAGAAAAGAGAATTGAAACTCCTTTTGGTTTTTTGATATCTGCTTCTTAGTTTGCCCTTTTTCTTTTTCTGGTATATGGTTGTCGAACAATCAGATCTTTCTTCCCCGAAAACTTGTTCTGTTTTTGGTTTCAGGGATAGCACGCATTAGAACAAAAATTCTCTGGAAACTTCATAGTGATTGATTGATCATCTTTTACTTTGAAATTCTCGGATGAAAAACTAGCATGCAAATTGAACCAGAATATTTTTCTTATCTCTGATCACAAAACAACACGCAATTCATGATGTTTCTCCAGCAGGGACAGAGACATTGTTTATGTTTCTCTTCTTTCTTTCCTTCTTTCTTTTTACCCTCTTGTTTTCATACTAGAACTTTTTTTTTGTTTACCTTTTACTTGATCTTCAAATTGTTTTCAATAATGCTTAGTTTTTTTTTTTAATTTTTATTTTTCTTACTTTTCCAAAGAATGGTGTTAAAACATTTCTTTCCAACTTTTAAAATTAATATCAGTAGCCGTTTCAGCTCATACAAGCATGTTGTCCATATTACTTGTCCTATCTTTATCAAAGGGGAGAATCATATGTATTAATATAATAATTTTCATTTAACCATAGGCATTTGGCCATTACGGGGAAAGGACAAAGGAGATAACTTTGATATTCGCCCCCTATGCAGTGCTATATCCAAGCCCCGTACTCAAGGTACAATGTTTACTTAATTACCATTAATTCAACATTTTGCATCTTCCATTTATTTTTTCTATGTTCGATAGTAGTAATTACTAGAAATATTTGCTGCGTGCAGAATATGCTGGAGTGTTTCAAAATGGTCTGCCAGTGATAAAGTGGAAGGAGATTGTGGATGATGACATAGAAGAAGGGGAAGCTCTTAAGGTGAATAATTTCATGTAAAATCATAAGCAGTAGTAGTGAAAGAACAAGACTCAAAATTAAAATATGCTAATTTATATAAATATATATATATATATATAAATATATAGTGATGTGATTTGTTTGTTTATTCAAAAAAGGTTTTCCAATCGAATAAGATTAAGGAGCGTGTTGACACCATTAAATCCATGTTGAGCTCCATGGAGGATGGAGAGATAAGCAGCTCAGCTTATGACACAGCCTGGGTTGCTCTCGTTGAAGACATTCATGGAAGTGGAGCTCCTCAGTTTCCTTCTAGCCTTCAATGGATTGCCAACAATCAGCTTCCTGATGGATCATGGGGCGACAGACAAATATTCGTGGCGCATGATCGATTGATCAACACTCTAGCCTGTGTTATTGCCTTGAAAACATGGGATATTCATCCTGAGAAATGCCAGAAAGGTATTGTGAATTTATTTTTTAATAGTCACACAATTCGGTATAACCTAACCTTCTGTCAGCTTTGGGTTCGTTTTTTGATGAAACTTTAGGATTGTCATTTTTCAAAGAGAACATAAGCAAACTCGGGAATGAAAATGCGGAGCATATGCCTATCGGGTTTGAAGTGGCTTTCCCTTCGCTTCTCGAAATCGCTCGAAGTTTAGACATTGAAGTACCGTATGATTCCCCTGTCCTCCAAGACATCTACGCAAAGAGAGATCTAAAGCTCACAAGGTAGAGTTTTAACAACTCTAATTCCCAAGCTTCCACAATTATTATGTTGGTTACTTTTCACAAATTTTATAAGCTAAAACCGAAGTAAAACTAAGAAAAGTAGCCTTATCTTGTGCGTGTGTATATACATATATATATATATATATATATATATATTGAAAGTGTAGGACCCTTAGTCATGATTTTTACATGTATGTAATGTAATTATTATCCTTGTGGGATAGGATACCTAAGGAGATAATGCACAATGTGCCCACAACACTACTCCATAGCCTGGAAGGGATGCCAGGCTTGGACTGGGAAAAGCTTTTGAAGCTGCAGTGCAAAGATGGATCATTTTTGTTCTCTCCATCCTCCACTGCCTTCGCACACATGCAAACCAAAGATGACAAGTGTCTCAGATATTTAAACAAAACTGTTGAAAGATTCAACGGCGGAGGTAAAGTATACTACTGCGTTTTGTCTATTCATAATTGGAATCCCACTCTCCACCTCTCCGAAATTTTTTTTTTGTTTCGAATTAACGTAATTTTGCTTATGATCATTTAATTTATAATAGTCCCCAATGTGTACCCGGTTGACCTGTTCGAACACATTTGGGCTGTTGACCGCTTGCAACGCCTTGGAATTTCAAGATATTTCCAGCCAGAAATTAAAGAATGCGTAGACTATGTTTATCGGTACGGCCAGCATATGTTAAGACAAGGAAGAAATTAGATTTCCCAACTTCAAACTGATCATCAAGTTTTGTAAATTTTCAGATATTGGACTGAAGATGGAATTTGCTGGGCAAGAAACACTCGGGTTCGTGACATTGACGACACGGCCATGGGATTTAGGTTGCTAAGATTACATGGATACGAGGTTTCTGCTGGTATACATAAGCTTTGGACCACTATCTCTGCAATTGGATCGTGTCATGTTTGATATTGTTTTTTAATACCTGGACTTTGTACTTGTAACAGACGTTTTCCGACATTTTGAGAAAGGCGGGGAGTTCTTCTGCTTTGTGGGGCAGTCTAACCAAGCTGTAACCGGGATTTTCAACCTCTACAGGGCTTCGCAGGTGCTGTTCCCTGGAGACAAAATTCTTGACGATGCCAAGCGGTTTTCATCCAAATTCCTAAGAGAAAAAGAAGCTGCCGGTGAGCTTTTGGATAAATGGGTCATAACCAAAGATTTACCCGGTGAGGTAATATATTATCCAAAAATCCTTGCTTTTTCTACTTTTGGTATCAATTTTTTCATTTACAAAGAGCTCAGAATAGATTAATTTACTTGTTCTATTTCCATTTTAGTCCAAGACAACCTTCAATTATACATTTATGCATTTATGAACTAACAAAACAAGGCTTTTGCAAACACTAATTTAATTAGTAAATTAAAGTTTGATTTAATGGTTGTTATTCCTCCTTAAGAGGATTTAAATTCAAAATTCGATTTTTCACTCCTCTTTTATATCTCCTATGAACCAAAAAAATTAATTCAATTAGTAATTTTTCCCCTTTAATGGCCAATATATTCTTTCTTTTTTTCATAAACCCCTTCATTTTTAGTTAAAAAAGAAGATGATATATCAAGACAATATTTAAAATTATGTTTGAACAGAAATTAATAAAATAAAAAAAAGCGAAAAAAATGTTTTAAAAAAAATGGAAAAATTGAAGTACTTCCACTGCTGGCAAAGCGGTTGATAAAAAAATATATATTTAAGGTTATTGGGGCTGAAAAATTATTTTTTTAATTTCATAAAATCCCTTAAAATCCAAATGAACTTAATTAAACAAGTGGGGCTACTTTTTGAAATCGATTCTGTGTACTAAATCCTGAGCTATTAGTCAGCAGTCAGTCGTCTGATCTGTTTTCTCTTTTTGTTTTGTTTCGCGTGCACATTTGTGTGTGTTGTTTTTAGTAAGGGGAAATTATAATGTGACAAAGTCTTTGTGAAGCGCCCCTCTGCATCCCGACCAACCACGCATAGAATTAACATCTTGCCACATCGGTTTTCCAAATGAACTAGTAGTACTTTTCGAAAAAAAAAAATGAACTAGTAGTACTTGTATTTCTCTTTTTTCTTAATAAAGAATAAAAATAAAAATTGCCACTTCCAACACCATCATCAAATCACAGAGCAAACATTCACGATTAAGCCAACTTCCACTTACTAATTTATTTTTGCTATATATGGGGCACACTTTCACTATGAGCATCATATCTATATATAATATATATATATAGAGAGAGAGAGAGTGAGAGAGGGTTTTGATAGTAAATTCAAAATTATTATAAAAGTTTTTATTTTTAAAATTTTACTTGATAAGAAAAATGAAAAAAAATATAGAGATAAAAAATCTTTTAATATGATGAATAAATTACAAAGTAAAAAAAATATTATAAATTTAATTATTGGATTAGAATTTTTTTATTTTTTCTTTTTCATATTTCTTTTCAACACAAAGTTTTAAAGATTAAATTTGTTAATCTTATCACTACAAAGCAAGCAAGTTTTCGACACTAATTACAAAAGTAATGTGGTGATAGTGTTGAATAGTCATTGAATCTTAATGATGGAGAAATTAATCAGATACTTTGGAATTTGTAGGTTTGGGAGTATCATTGAATACCAATATTGCTATTGATTGTGAATGTTAATTAACAGGTTGGGTTCTCATTGAAGGTTCCATGGTATGCAAGCCTGCCTAGAGTAGAAACCAGGTTTTACATTGAACAGTATGGTGGAGAAGATGACGTATGGATTGGAAAGACTCTTTACAGGTACGTTTTTTACTTTTTTATTAATCATATGTACTAATTTAATGAACAAAATCAGGTAATATTTGCGTCATGCCATATTTTATGTACATTGATCAGTGATCACATACCATAATCATGAGCAGCAATGAAATTTCGTGCCAATTTTCAGCTTTTTGGCTGGCCAATCACTCAAGGCCACAAAAACCTATCTATTATCTTATAACTAGTAAGAAATTTAAGCTTTAGGTATATAAAATTTCATGCACGCACCTTTAAAATAAAATTTTATTACCTTTCGACAGTAATTTATATTTGATGTTTTAAAGGCATGATAAAGTGAAATGAGATTATTAATTGGTGCAATGACAGTGATATATGTTGATGCAGGATGCGGTATGTGAACAACAATGTGTACCTTGAGCTTGCAAAATTAGACTACAATGAGTGCCAAGCCTTGCATCAGATGGAATGGTACAGTATGCAAACGTAAGCAATCCAATCATAAACCAGATTTTACTAAAAGCAACTGGACCAACAGTGACGGAATATATACAGTTTTAGCATAAACTGACTCTTAATTCATTTCGATAAGAACCAAAAGTTCTACGATCTTAATCAGAAAGCTATGATTTTTGCAGGTGGTACTCGGAAATGAATCTTGGTGAGTTTGGGGTGAGCAAGAGATCCCTTCTCTTAACTTATTTTGTGGCAGCAGCCAGCATATTCGAACGGAAAAGGTCCCATGAGCGGCTGGCATGGGCTAAAACCGCATTCTTGGTTGAGACCATCGCCTCTTCTTTCGACGATGCAAGCAAACCCACTGAGCTGAGAAAAGCATTTGTCCAAGCGTTCAAAAGTGTTATGGATGCACGATTTAGCCACATCAATGGAAGGTAAATTAATTTAATTTTTAATAATCAAAATAAAATGAAAGAGATTTTAGAATTTATTTTCTTCTTTAAAAAAGTAAAAAACTGGACTGAAATCCTAGTCAACAATTATGTACTTAAACGTCAGCCATTGATTTAGGGGTAGGGGTCAATCCGTTGTGTCCAAGAAAGCCTGACAAAGGAACTGATGTTTACATGTGATTTTTGTTGCAGGAAGTTGGACTCCAACAGGACAGTACAGAAGCTGATAGACATCTTGCTGCGGACCCTGAACCACCTATCATTGGACGCACTTGTGGCTCATGGTCGAGACATTGGCTGCAGCATGCGCCGTGCTGTAAGTAATCATTTTATCCCTATCCTGTTTCGATTTGCAATCTTAACCAAGTGTGTGTACCTGCTTTCGACAGATTATGACAGTCAGAGAAAGCAAAAAGATTCATTGACGTTTAATCTTCATTTGTTGTTACATTTACTAGTAGCCAGAAACTACAGAGAACTCAATCCAATGTGTTAATTTGATGCTTTCTAAACAGTGGGAAAAGTGGATGCTGGCGTGGGTGGAGGAAGGTGATAGGCACCAAGCAATAGCAGAGCTTCTGGTGCAGACCATAAATCTTAGCTCTGGCCGTTGGTCCATGGAGGAGCTGTTGACTCATCCCCAACACGAGCGGACTCTGCAGCCTCGCCAATGGAGTTTGCCATCAGCTTTTCCACTACCAAAAGCAAAAGGTCAGTTGCGTGAAACCAAGAAAACATTGTACCTTAGCTTAGCTAGCTTTAGCTTCAACTCCAATCTTTCTAATCCTTTGGCTGCATTCTTCTGCATAACCATGTAAAGTACTTGGAAAAGTTTCACGAATTTAGTAGCTTTTAGTTATCGTTTTTGTTATAAAATGTTTCAGGCGCATGACAATGGCTGCTATAGTACTGATACAGAGCAGAGCAGAACAGAGAAAATAGAGTCCGACATGCAAGAGCTTGTTCAATCAGTACTGCAAAATTCCTCAGGCGACGTCAACTCAGATATGAAGCAAACATTTCTTACAGTGGCACGGAGTTTTTACTATGCTGCACACTGTGACTTAGAGACGATCACATTTCACATTGCTAAAGTACTCTTTGAGAAAGTACACTGATCAATCTCTTTTTCTTTAAGGTTGATGTGATCATTCTTGAGCATAAACCCCATTTATGTGTAAAGCCAAGTTGGAAAAGAAATATGATCAATTACATCTGATATCAAGGCCACAAATCCGAAATAAAATCTTTTAGTGAAACAAATAGACGATGACAAAAAAATGGATTCCATATGCTTTCACAAGATCCATGCTTTGTCGAATTATACAAAATATCTGATCATATTAATTAGACCACTTATTAAAGTTTAAATTATTCAACTTATGTCTGTCATACAGTAGGTGATTAATGAAATGACAATACCAGAATGAAAATTTTTATCATTGCAAAATCCAAAATATGAATAATTTGATCAACAATGATGATTATAAAATTCCAAAAGGAAAAATCTGATTTCAGCAGTATTGGTATTGCAAATCCATACACAACTTTTGCCAAAGAAAACAAGTTAATTTCTGATAAAATTCCTGGATGAATGAGGATAAAAGAGATTAATCCAAAACTTTGCATAATTTAATATATGTAGCATATACCTTTGAGATCAACACCTCAATTATGAGAACAAATACACATGTTCCAAGTAATCCAACAGGAAATTCAGTTTTACCTTAGATAAGAATGCTCAAGACAAAAGAAACCCAAATCATTCTTCCTAGGAGCCAAGATATTTCAGCCTATGTGACAAAGGAATCACAACTTTTTTACTGATGGCTTTCAAAATGACCAGTTGACAAGTCCACAAGAAAACAACAGATTTAGATAGTGGGCACATAGAGTTACCACAATAAATTGTTTCACCTCATTTGGGTTTTGATATAATGCCTTCTTCTAAAGCATGCCAAAGATGGCAGACAGTATCAGATATGAACACATGGCAAGGTGGGTGCCCCTTTCAAATATAAGGTGGACATTCAGAACTCCCACAATCCTAAAAGAGTTTGATGTATCCCAATTGGATTTAGTAATCAGAATCCCCTCCACCATCGATTGCTTTTTTCACACATTTTAGTAATATTAATAGTAGCGCTACTGCTACATTTTGGTTTTGTCTGGATAGAGGTCTCGATATGAAAATTTGGTGCTAAAACTTCTTGATTTCTTGTCACTCCTTTGTTGGAAATAATGATGATACTTAATCAGACTGTGAGCTTCATCTTTTTCATAGTGCAAGCTTTATTTATAGCATGTAGTGATATCACTTAATTTAGAAAGAAAAAAGCTTAAAATCTTAGTGGAGTTTAAGATTTGGATTGAGGTGTTTAAAAAGATAAGAAATACAACAACTATCTTACCTCCATTTGTGCGTTATCCAATTAATAGATTGAATGCTATTGACATGTAGACCTGTAATATTTCTTTGGCTTCCACTACAACAAAAGGTATTTGATAGAACTTGCAAATCTCTTCACAGCAAGCAACTTGCTTTGACTAAACATCATCTAGTTATTAATAAATCGCACATTTCTTCTGGTAATTTTATTTACTAGCGTTGATGACTATTTTGGGAGAAATCAACTTGTAAGCATATGGATGCCTGCATCGGGTTCTATTGAAGAGAGAAAATAGTGAAGGGGCATCCAAGATCTTTCTCGAAGTGCACTTTGATATTTAAGTCAATATTTGAGAGAAAAAGAAAATATTAAAATAATAATGTAAGGCTTAGGCTTTATACGTAATTGTGGTAGCTTTATATAATAAGTCGTTCCTAGCTTGATCAAGAGTCAGACTCTTATATTTTATATGGATTGAGGATTCTTATATTGTTAAAAGTCCTCTTTCATTATAATTTATACACTTTTATGTAATTTGATACTTGTGGTGGGCGGTAACTATTTCGTTTGTGACAAAGGCCCTACCATCATATGTGAGCTTGACGCCTTAATTTGCAATTGGACCTGATCAACCTAATATGGTATAATTGGCAAGCTGTCATAGTGGCGAAGGATAGTGAAATATTGTTATACCATATTAGGTCGACCAAGCCCAATTGCAAATAAAAGTATCAAGCCCACATATGATGATAAAGCCTTTGGCACAGGCGAAATAGTTACCGCCCACCACAAATATTAAACTACCTAAAAGTGAATATATTTTATAACGAAAGAGGACTTCTAACGATATAAGAATTCTCAATCCATATAAAATATAAAAATTTGATTCTGATCAAGCTAGGAATAACTTATTATATAAAACTCTCATAGGTACACATAAAGCCTAAGCCTTACACGATTATTTTAATATCCTCTTTATCTCCCAAATACTGACTTAAGCATCGGAATCTGTCCCGAAAAAAGATCTCCAATGCCTTCTCATTATTTTCTCTTTTTGACAAGAATCAATTAAGTCATCCATCTCTGAACAAAAAAAAAAAATTAAGTCATCCATCTCCTTCGAAGTTAATATCTCAAAATAGTCATCAACAACTAATAAAGGGCTAATTAAAGAAACTTTGAACTTTAACTTAAAAGATTTATAAATTTTAATATCTTCAATCCTTTCCCATCTCATTTGAAGAATATATATTATTTGAGGAAAATCATTGGAAACAGTGTAGCCAAGGTGAAGCAAGTGTAAATGGAGTACATATTTTAGACGGTCTCGCTCTCACAAATTCCAATAGGCCGAAAAAAACATAAACAACTTGGGGGGGGGGGGGGGGGGGGGGGGTTGTGGTTGGCACGAAACAATAGCGGGACAAGATGATGAGTATTAATCAAAGGGATTGCAAGCCCCACAGCCAGAATCCAAATCTAATAATTTGTACGGAGCAGAGCTAGCATCTGGAAATGACAATGGGCAGCTCAAATGCAGAATCAGGATCCTAAAGCAGGTCTACGACTACGCATGCACACAAGTCACGAACACTTTATTGTTTGGAATTGCTGGAATTATGAAAAAAGATAAAACCACCATGGCAGAGGAGGCTTGTGGCAGTATGGAGGTAAAGGTGGAATTATTCCTCCACGGCCATGTCGGGTAGAAGACAAAGATATGGGGAATTTCAGTGGGGAAAAATTAAATAAAAAGCAAAGGATATGAAAAGCAAGAATCGTTGCAAAAGCAGAAATGAGTGAAGGTGATCCCTGGTTTGGACGAAAACCCATTTTAGAAATGATCCACCAATTGGTGGCCTGCTGCTTTGTGACTGGTTCATAATTCTTCTTCAAGCGGATGAGGGCACGTGAGCGCCCTGATCTTGCTTGTTCCTTTGTTGTCCAAGCGGCGAACATGCACATGAGGGGGCCCATCTCGCCGTGAACAAAAAAGTTATGGCGAACTTCTTCCTGGGGCCTCCCACCATTGTTGCCCGAATTTGCACCACAAAAAAAGACCATTTCCTTTGGTTAAATATAGGCAAGGATAAAACATTTCGTCCTGTCGAACTTTTTTTCATGTTTTGACAACTATACTAGCCTAACTAGAATAACCAGACAACTCTTTTTGCTTCAAAAATTACACTGGCACTGAATCCATTCCGAAGCATAGATGCACCGGACTTTTCAGCTCATGTCAGTAAATGAGTCATATTATTGGAACTCAACCGCATCTTGCTCGAATTTGATTTGTTTGGTTTTGAATCAAACTCGAATTCAACTTACTTGAATAACATATTGGATAGAATTCAATTATTTTAATTTTCGATTCAATAATTCACGGTCTAATCGAATTTTTTTAACTAATATTTTATTATTAATTTATTATTTTATTCTCATAATGTATGATAAAAATGATATATTAAATTTATCTTATTAATCACTATTTTTTCAAGTCAAACTTGAACGATTTAAATATTTTATCAAATCGAACTCAAATTTTAAAAATTAAATTTGATTGAACTTAATTTTTAATTTCAAATTTTTAAATCAAATCGAAATCAAATATCATACTAAATCATCTCGAGTCATAGCATATTAGTTCAAGACAAGCGTTCGGCTCTTACCAAGAAGGGTCATTGGCCCATTGGACAGTGTCAGCGATAGCATAGTAATGTTTTCTGGGCTAACTTGGGCTTGTAAGCCTCAATCAATTAACTCCTCTCAAATGTGCACAGAAATTAAGAATGGGCAGTGCAATGGAACCACAGAAGCAGAAATGTTATAAACACACTTGAACCTCCGCAAAGTGGTTATCCTTGATATGCTGGCTTAAAGAGGAGCTTTAAGAATCTAATCTGAACTTTAGCCATATGCAAAGATGGCATATAACACATCAGCATGCACTTTTAATCATGAAAAGTGCAAAGCTAGAGATATCTGGGAAAGGAAAATTCGGAGTATTGAAATTTGTAGAAAAGGATAAGATATGTATAAAATAATGATTGAAGAGTTACAAAAATACAAGGTAAAATGAAAGATAATGCACACAATCACATACCAACACTATATGATTCGTTATTAAGAATATGTTCTTGGACTCTGGTTTGACATACCTAAAGCTCTCTCATGTCACACATCGGCATTTCAAGAAAAACATGAACATGTTCTGAAGCATCATCATAAAAAAAAGTTGGGAGAAGTTCTATAGAAAGCGAATCTAATCATACTCCAATTCATTTTCAACATCTCTTGATAATGCTTTCCTCATATCTGAAAACAAACCAGAAAATGGAAGGTAAGGGGCTGAATATGCAGACCAAAAAAGTAAAATGACGATCTGATTGGACAACAATATTCAATACCAGCCTACTCAACCTGTCTTCCTCTCCTGAATAATAGCGTAGCACCCTTCTGTATATTGCATACCCAAGCTGTAAAAAAGAAAAAGGTAGGTGAGCCTTTCTTTCATTAATACACATTTCCGCAAACACAACCACATGCAGACATGAGAGAGAGAATCATCATGGATACTGGCACTTTCAGAAGCATGGTGGTTTCCATTGAAACAAATAGTTTAATGGGCATCTTCTGGTCGTTAATATTTCACGTACACGATTTATAGACTCCTCTCCATTTCCGCCACTGTCATCCTATGTAACAATTGAAGCATCCCACTGAATTTCTGATGATCATATATGACTTTTTACCAGGAATATGAACTATGCTGTTAAAGAGTTGATAGATTTTGCTCGAGGAGAATGAGAAACACGGTGGTCTTAAATCCAAACAATCTTTTCGTACGTCTTTTCCTCCCAATCTAACCAGGAGATCGAATTGATTACAAAAATGAGTTTAATTGTTCAATTCATTGTTGAACAAAGAAAACTATTACCTCGGCAAGTAAATAGATTGACCTTAAAACAACAAAACTAAGCCAAATCAACATGCAACGATGCTATGGCACAATATTGGCACGTTAACTCAAAGGTGAAATGAAAAAGAGAAACAAGGCATAGGTATGAAGCATTTTTCTAAGAAAGTGGTGTACCATACAAGAAATGCAAATTTTATGGTATAAGCAGAAAAAAGGTAATACTATTTGCCATTACATTTTCCGTTTAGGTGCTCCAAACTGTACTGAAAGTAGCTATGAGTGAGTGATGATAAACAATAGCAGTGTAGTAAATGAGAATGTGACTTTCCATTCAAAGGCCTTACACAGTTTCAGTTTGGATAACATGTTGACAAAAGAAACGAGTTTTGCAATTAAAATGGCTCTCCAGCAGCAGACTTACTTGAAGTGAGTTACCTTCCAAACTAACAAGGCATGGATAAAAAAACAAAGAATTCCTAGGTTAAAGTACAGCCAACATTTTGATCAAAACCTAACAGACAGGCAGATTTTTTAATTCAAGAAAAGGGAGTGCTAGAAATTTAATCCTTACCAAAAAGACTAACAGATGATGTTAATCATCTGAAACCAGTACAAGCTACAGAGCAGCTTCAACATAAGCAGATGCAGCAGCCTTAGTACATAAGGAAACTTGTATTTAAAATTAGTTAGGAAAAGTTAGTTGAAGTTAGTTTTCAAGTTAGTTGACTTCTGTTATAACAGTTGCAGATTAGTTGCATAAGCTTTGTATATAAACCTGCTACACAATAAATTATCAAGCGGCATACAAACTATTTAGCAATGCATGTAGCGGTTACAACAAAATACAGTGTATGATGAAATAGATTTATTGGGAAAATTAAAAGCACCATTCTAATCTGGAAATTACCTAAGAAGTAATGAACCCAAATTTAATTTAGAAAACGCAAAGTATATTTAATAATAATATATCCCAAGTAAAAAGGTTAACGTAAAAAGTTCTCCTCCCACAGCATCTGAGACATGGGCCAGAATTTTTTGAAAACAAAATGCAAATTAACATCAAGGGCATGGAAACATGATAGAGGGTTCACTTGAGAACATATTGAAGTAATGCATATATGGCTGTCTCCCTTGCATGTGAAATAGAAAAGTTTTAGTCATTAGAGAGAAACAATCCAAGTTAATTTTAATTCACTGCTTAAAGATGACACTTCTCATTCATCCTAATATTATTTATCAAAAAGTGTCATCAATTACATTTGGGGATTCGGAATATAAAATTAATACAAAGAGAACTGGAGATCGATGACATTCTTCATGAAATATTCTTCTTCTATTTTGTCGAAAAAAAAAAAGTAGCAGAGAGAAAAAGAAATAGAGGATGTTACGAAATGTAAAAAAAGTCATCTTATGCTCTTTGCGTAAGATCACAGTACATGAAACCTTTGCATCAAGTAATATACACTTTATTTTTATCTAGTAATTCACATTTCATTGTTGCTTGTGGGATACTCGGATGTCACATTCCTAAACACTAATACAAAAGCAAAATTTGTGTTGCATACAGTATAGATATTCCTTATTGCATCTGTGTTTATATGTACGCGCGCATATATGAAATGTAAGATTACTTATTAGAAATAGCGTCATTGCAGATATTCTTAGTTTATTCGATATTCTAATACTTCATACGAAGAAAGTTTCAAGAAAAATAATATGTTCATCCGTAATTACTAAAATATGCACTATGAAGTACAGAATAAGCATGGTTCCTAAAAGAATCACAAAATATTTGTAATCAATGATTTCAATTATAATTTCAATTACAAGGGGATTTAATTTTAACTGTCTTCTTTTTTTTGTGTAAGATTTAATTTTAACTGTCGAAGAGGCAGAAATGAGCAAAGATGCCCTTTAATAACAAGTCTATTCACCCAGTACAAGGGAAAATAGTCAAGTCTAGTTTTTGATGCATTTAATATGAAAAGAATCCCAGAAATGCAGGCCATCACTCAGAACCTACAATAATCTGCTTGAAATCTTATTAGTCATTATCATTGTTTTAAATTGCGGTCGGCGACCGCGTTTTCGATCACGTTGCATTTATCGCGATTACAGATATAGTGACGGTAATTGCGATCATCACGCTCGTGAATTTTTTTTAATTTCACATAATTCGACATAAAGTGTAGTAATTGTAATTATAATCATGTAAAGTCTTGTTTTATAGTTTTTAAAGTAATTTATGATACCTCAAGTCTATTATTTATATGAAAAAAAAGGTTATTCATAGTTTTATAAACTATAATAAAGCATTTATATTTAAAAAATTACTTATGATAATTAAAAAATAACAAATATTGCAAAATAGAGATAAATAATTATGTACTAATAAGAATTAATGCCACCCGATATCATCACTTGGCGTACTTTCTAGTCTTTTACTTAAAAACTGATCATTTGGTGGTATGTCTGGCATTTTCTATTAAACAAATAATTATAAACGAATGAGATAGAGTCATCACATTTTTCAAACATTGATAAAAATTGAATTTCAATCATTAATTAATCACATTTTCAACCTTTTAATAAGTAATAATAAATTAATAATTTAATTCATGACATTTACATTATCAATATTCTCTTGCATTACAATAATGTTTGGTTATATTACGAATTTAATATTAATTTGCCACAACCAATTAACTTAAACATTCATATAACTTAAAACATTACCATTTAATATATCAATATCAAAAATATTTAATACCATATATTTAATTACTCTATAAATTTTACTTTAAAAAATTAAATTAATAATCTAAATTAAACATTACTTAATAATTTTTTAATTCAGATAACCTAATATTTTTTATCATGATCCATAATATTAACTAATATTAATTCTTCAAAATTAATATGTTGTTAGTTGTTACTAAAAAAAATTCTTAAACATTAAAACCCATTAGCCATCATAAATTAGTGAAATAACACATTTTTTTATTAGAGTAAAATACCAATTACCAAAAATAAGCCATTATCAAATATTAAATCATTATTTAACTTAATTAACTTTTGGTAAAAAAAAAACATTTATGATTTACTCACCCACAAACATTTATAATTAACTTTTGGTTAAAAAAAAAAAATTTTATAATCTACCCACAACCGAACTACCCAATCGGCCAACCCCATTCCCATTACCCAATTGATTCTCTCTAATCCCCATCACCCTCATCTCGTGACCCCGTCTCTCTCCCTCCCTCCCTCGAGCCTTGAATCAGATCTGATCTGAAGAGAACACCGGTCATGCACACGCCTTCGACACAGCCCTTCACCAACTCACCCACCGTCGACCGACCCCCCTCACGCCCTGCCCAGTCACCCTCACCCCTTGGGCCTCTCAGTTAGCTAGCCAAGCCTCACGACTCACTCAGCCTTGCACCCCCGCCGCCGCCCTCTATGCAACCTGTCCAAAGCAGCCTCAGCCCTCAAATCCCAATCTCGTTTCTCTTCATTTCATTGTCATCTCTTGCTGATTTCTGAGTTGGTTTTGCTCCCTATCGTTGCTTGCTTTGCTTGTGTCTGACTGAGCTGAGTCCAGAGACTCTGAGTTGTGCTTGTGCAATCTGATCTGATTTTTTGTTGATTAATTGATTTTGATATGGTCTTGCTGATTGATGTTTGAAAGCTTGGGCATTGTATTTGGGGAATCTGATTCTTGCTATCTGCTACTCTGCTTCTGAAATTTTTTTTCTTTTTTTTCTTCTGTCTGAAAGGTAACTGTGGATAGCGACGATAACGGACCGCTATCACCGCTATCCTCCGTTATGGCGTTTTATAACGCCCGTTATCAGCCGCTATGGGTGTGAGCCATACTCACACCCGTTATACCTGCGATAACGGTGGCGGCCACGGCCGCTACCGCGAGATAGCGGCCGCTATTTGAAACACTGGTCATTATAAAAAAATGATTTCGATAACTAAGAGCCCCTACTAAAAACTAATTATTTAAGTTGTAGATCAAGAGCAATAAGATCCTGAATTCAAACTCTACAATATCAGATGCAGCTCCTTGCTAGCAAGAAATTAGTACTAAGGAATGAAACAGATTGCCTCCACTGGGATGCTGTGCATAAGTGGTTGAGATTACCAAGAAGCAAAAAATTTTGATATGGCCTTCATAAGGGCTTCTTTAAAACAAGAAATAGTTTCATAAATAAACCAAATTCAATTTTAAGAAATTGGTAGAATTCAATTTCAAAACACATGGAGCAATAAGCAGAAGCTATTGTACAAAGGTTGACTCAGCTTACTTGGGCCTTAAGAGGGGAGAATTTCTTATAAAAGTATTAATTTTGAATCTAACTGCATAGTGCATACACTAATTAATTTGACAATTTCTTCATGATAACAACAAGATCCATTTGAATTAAAGTCAAAATGCAAACAAAAAAAATTGAAGGTAAGGAATCACAGTGTTCATGCCATTCTCAAACCAAAGAAAGAGGTCTAACATCAATATGATGAGTTAAAAGACCATGAAAACCAATTCTGATAGTATAAAATTTTAGAGAAAACTTAAATAAAGGGAGTTTTTAAACACATATATGTAATCTTAGTGTAATTCCTTGTTTTGATTTGTTTTTTCTAGTTCTTTCTTATTCAATCTCTCAAACCATGATAAAAAACTGGACTGAGAAAAAAAAATCAAGAAAATCGAAAAACCAACTTGAACAGGAAGATTCGAATCAGTTCAATTTGGTTTTGGATAATGATGTCATCAAATCACATATATTCAAATCGATTCGAGTACAGATTATAACCAAATATTTTATTTTTAAATATTTTGTCAAAAGCTAAAGTTTTATATTTTAATTAAAAGCCCAGAATTACCTAAACTCAAAAACTTGAATAATCGATCCAAACTGAACCAAATTTATGTAAATCGGTTCAAATTGGATACAGCCGCAAAATAAAAAACCCACATAGGTATATGAAAATCCAATCCGATATCACCTAGAAGAAGCCAGTAATAATCGTAAAAATCTAAGTAGTGGACACAATTTACAAATCTTATCAGCATCTCTTTATGCTCTATACGTCAAAGCTTTCTGAAACTCATTGGTGGCATTGCTCCATCCCAATCAATTGATCATGTCTCAACCTAATCAATTCATCCTCTTTACAACATCAAAAACCAAAGTCATCCACATGGAACATGCACAATAAACAAATATGCATACAAAGACCAATTATTAGAAACAAGATTTTAGATTCAACATACTGTTACCCACTTGTGCATGATAATGCACAAGGGCATGCTAGCCATGTTTCACAAACTTTACTAAATTAAAATTTTTCCTGCTAATATTTTTTCACTAATCTAGCAGACAATTCTTAATTCTTATTCAAGCATAAAACGAAGGGAATGCTTTTATGTATGGCTTAAAATGCCCATCTACATTTGAGACTCAACATAAAAGAAATATTTTGATCAAATACCTATAGAGAAGATAATATTAAATAGAATCCTCAAAGAAATATTATGATACAATATTAGTATAAATAAATATTCCATATATGGTCAAGCAGGTAAGCTATATAAAGAGGCTAACATATGTACAATAATCCCTAAGTTTGATGATATTAAAACTCTCTTGTTCTCTTTACTACCTTGCCTTCACCCTCATTCGATACTCTGCCGACGTAAGTGCGGAACATGCCTTGGAGTACCAAGCTTGTTATTACTGGTTGGTATTACTCATTTTTCTTTACCTTCAGTGCCCCCTTAACTTTTCTTTATTCCTTGCAAGCTTGATATTACCAGTTGGTTCACCTTGGAGTCTACCTTTCCCAAGAAACTGTTAACAATTGGCACCATCTATGAGAATCCTTACAGAATGCCATGACTAAACCTCAAACCAACATCAACCTACCAGTGACAAAGCCTCAACCTACCATCCCAACTCTCACTATAATGCCCCAAGTCGATCTTGTCTATCTCACCACCATATCTGCCAATCTCCCCAAGCCATAACCTCGTCTACCATTAGGTCATATCTACCCAATTAGGGTATGAATACATCCCTCCATATCCTTTCTCATCAATATCTTTTGCATCTTCGCAGCCCTAAACACCTAATTACTTCCAAACATCATGAGTGGTTTCTAAGCAAACTATCCTTCTCAACCACCATTGGTCCACACAATGCCCGTAACTAGTCCACCATCAACCACCATACGTGAGGTTGCTACACAAGTATACAACAATGCAATTCCCATAACATCGACAAAACATTGACCTTCCGAGGCAAGAAGTAATCCGCCGCCTTCACTTCCTCAAACAGCCTAATACTTTATTCAACGAAGATGATGCAACTCATCTCGACAGGTTAAAGTACATCATAAAAGTTGGGCTTTTCGAGGTTGATAGCGATATGACTGAAGGCCAAACCAATGATTTTTTGAGAGACATTATGGAGTTGCGGATAGGGGTGATAATGGATCGGATTTTTGAACTTTTATCATCCGATCCGAATCTATGCGGGTTTTTAATTTATGATCCGTATTCAATGCGCACACTACAAGTATCCGAATTTATCCAATCCGTTAAAAAGTTCAGATCGGATATATCTGAATTGATCTCTTTTTTTTACTTTTTTTTTCTGATGAAGATTTGTAACGTTTTCTTCATTATGCATATTAATGGTCATTATGCATATTAATGGTCCAATACGTTTTGATATTGAATGCAATGGTAACAGACAGCCGTTACGTTTTTTACATTAATGCAACGGCAACGGACAGACATTAATGCAATAGTAACGGACAGACATTAATGCAATAGTAATGACAGACATTAATGCAGTGGTAACGGACAGTCGTTCTTGATGAAAGATCGACTATATAAGAGCTGTACTTGGTCTGACTAATCTCTTCAATTCAGAGACGATATACCATCTAAGTCAGAAGAGGATTAGTGAGAAATCGAATACATATATCCCACTTGACAATGGTTGGAGGTATGATTATTTGTTTTCCGCATTACTTGATTTTTATTGTTAGAAATATGTTCAAGATCAACATATTTATTCTTACATTTGGTATCAGAGCAGGTATTAACCTCTGTCTTATCCTTTTATTACAATACGTATGTATGTAAAAAAAAAATTTTGGTATATTGTCATTGAATTTTTATTTGAGTTTTGATACTTCAAATAGTATCCGATTTAATGCGTTTCTATTATTGAAATGGCTTAAAATGTCTTGAAAGTTTGATTGTAAGAAGTTTTCAAGATTTAAGTGTTCCTATAATTAAAATAACGAAATCTTGGTATGTTCAAAAGTTTGTTTCTGGGATTGCTTTCTGTGAACGACCAATGCCGTCTCCATTCATTCATTCATTTATTTATTTATTTTATTAGATTTTGCACGTTTTGTGATTATTTGCAAAAAAAAATAATAAATAAATAAATAAATAAATAAAATTTTAAACACTTTATTTATTTTATTTATGTGTTTAAAATTTTGTTGTTGTGTATGCAAGAATTTTATGGTATGTTTCCACGCTTATTTAAAGATTTATGTATAAATCATGGAGTGCATAATATTTATTAATTATGCAATTGATGTTTAGCATAATATTATGGTTAATTTATTATGCAATTTTATTTTATTTTTATGAGATTTTATTTTACAAATTATAACATATCCCTTGGTTTTGATATTGTTAGAATTTGTGAAAATTTAGGTTTTCTCATAAAACTTAATTTATACATAAAACTTAATTTCTCATAATTTTTACATAAAACTTATGATTAGTACCTAAATTTTAAAGCACATTAAGATATATATAATGTTCACTAAATATATTTAGGTTATTATTTAGATGAACAATTAGGATATCAATAACGCATAAACAATTATGTAGTTGATATGAGAAAGCATGAACTGAGGAAGTTCCACACAGACTAGTTCTAGATATGCCATAGTGCCACTAGTTTCCCTGGGAACGCTACTCTGTCTAAGGAGTTGGTTTTTAATGAGGCTTCGCCCGACCAACTTTCCTGGGAGTATACTTGGTTTGTGCCTATCACGATGCTGCATAATTGTTCTTAGGCATATTTGTAGAGCCTAAAATAATTTATGAAATTGTCTAGTAATCAATATTATTTTAGTTAATTAGGGAGTAGCCACAGCATCTTTAATTAACTAAAATTGTATATAAAGATTAAGATTACATGAAGAATAAGACATAAAATTGTAATTAATTATACTTAATATAATAAGATTTATCCTACAGGAAATTTTGTTATATTTATATAATTAATTAAGATAAAATACCAGATTATTTTCATAATCTACGCACAGGAATTATGAATTGGAACATAGTTTGGTAGTTTTATCATAAAGGATAGAAAACAAACTATTTTAATAAAGTACCCATGAAGAAAATAATTTGACTTTTCTATCATAAAGTTTAAAGTCTATTTGAATAAAAAAATTTAGCCCACAGGCAATTTTTTTATTAAATTAGATACAATTTATTTTATGTATTACATTGGTAAAACATATAATTCAAATACGTAAGTCTCAAATTTAACATAAGCTTTTGGACTTTTTCAGTATCTCAACCTGCTAGTTACACCGATATGCGCCTAAAGATTCCAGAACTTAGGGGTGACAACTATAGGATATGGATAGAACGGATTCTCTTACATCTAGGATGGATGATATAGACTACGCTATTAGGAAAGAGGAACCACCAGCAACAACTGAAGAAAGTAGTCCTGTTGAAGTTGCACTATATGAGCGATGGGAGAGATCCAATCGGCTCAGTGCAATGTTTATAAAGACTAAAATTACTGCTGGTATAAGGGGTTCTGTGGAGCAATATGAGAAGGTTAGGGAATTGCTAAAGGCCATTGACGATCAATTTGTCACTTCTGAAAAGGCCTTAGCAAGCACCCTTATATTGAAGTTTTCCTCTTTGCGTCTCACAACCGTTAAGGGTGTGCGTGAGCATATCATGCAGATGCGGGACATTGCGGCTCAACTTAAGAAACTAGAGGTAGATATGTCAAATTCCTTCCTCGTGCACTTTATACTTAACACCCTTCCTCACAATATGGGCCCTTTAAGATCTCTTATAACAAACATAAGGACAAATGGTTAATTAATGAATTAATGACCATGTGCGTTCAAGAAGAGGAGAGGCTTGTTATGGAATTGGGTGAAAGTGCGATGCTAGCTACAATTCGTACAAAGAAGGCTGACAAATCTCAGGCTTCCACTTCTAAGGGAAATCAGAAGGAGAAAGGTAAAATACCACCTCAAGCTGATATTAAGAAGGAAAACAAGTGTTTCTTTTGCAAAAAGAAGGGACACGTAAAGAAAGACTGCCTTAAATTTAAGAAGTGGCTCGAGAAGAAAGGTAATATTCTATCCTCTTTTGTTTGTTATGAATCTAATATGGCTAATGTTAATATTAACACCTGGTGGATTGATTCTGGTTCTACAATCCATATTGCAAACTCTTTACAGGGTATGCAAAACCTAAGGAAGCCAATGGGAAGTGAGCTGAGCACTTTATCAGGCAATAAGATGAGCTCACATGTGGAGGCTATTGGAACATGCACTTTAATTTTAAATAGTGGCTTCGCTTTAATTTTAGAAAAAACTTTTTATGTACCCAGTTTTTCTCGAAACTTAATTTCTGTTTCTAGACTTTGTCCTTTGGGGTTTTCTTTTAATTTTCAAGACAATATTTTTAATTTGTTTTATAAATCTAATTGTGTTGGTTCTGGAATTTTATCTGATTGTTTATATAAAATTTCTTTGCAACATGAAGCCACTAATAATTCTCTGCATGTTCATACTGGTACTAAGAGGTGTAATATTAATGAGGATTCCTCTATGTTGTGGCATAGGAGATTAGGTCATATCTTCATAAATAGAATTAAGAGATTAGTCAATGAAGGAGTACTTAGTACTTTGGATTATACTGATTTCGAGACTTGTGTAGACTGCATTAAGGGCAAGCAAACAAACAAGTCTAAGAAATATGCCAATAGGAGTTCAACCATATTAGATATCATACACACTGACATATGTTGTCCGGACATGGACATGCCTGGTCAAAAATACTTCGTCACCTTCATTGATGATTACTCACGATTCATGTATGTGTACTTGCTTCATAATAAAAATAACGTATTAGATGCCTTCAAAGTCTTGAAGGCTGAAGTTGAGAATCAATGCGGGAAGCAAATACAAATAGTGAGATCTGATAGAGGTGGCGAATATTATGGTAGATACACTGAGAATGGACAAGCACCTGGTCCTTTTGCTAAGTTTCTTCAAGATCATGGGATTGTTGCCCAGCACACCTTACCTGCTTCTCCGGATCAGAATGGTGTAGCAGAAAGAAGAAATCGTACATTAATGGACATGGTGAGGAGTATGCTTAGCAACTCCAATCTTCCAAAGATCTTGTGGACTGAAGCACTAAAGACGGCTACGTATATATTAAACTGTGTTCCGACTAAGGCTGTTCCAAAGACACCTTTTGAATTATGGAAAGGTTGGAAACCGAGTTTGAGACATATGTGTGTTTGGGGTTGTCCGTCAGAAGTGAGAATTTATAATCCACATGAGAAGAAACTTGACCCAAGGACAGTTAGTGGTTTCTTTATTGGTTATGCTGAAACGTCTAAGGGTTATAGATTTTATTGTCCAACTCATACTACTAGGTTTGTGGAATCTAGAAACGCTAAGTTTCTTGAAAATGACATGATTAGTGGAAGGGATCGGTTCAGGGATTTAATTCCTGCTCATGATCATAAAGAAAAACAACCTTCTACATCTTCATTGTCAAATAGATTGGCTATAATTCATAGCACGCCTCAAGTTCCAATAGCTGCAGAACAACCAATCGTTCAAGTTCCACAAGTTGTTGAAAACCTTCCAGTGGATCAACAAGTTCAGGACTTATCTCAAAATCTTGAACAAATAGTTGAACCACTCTCATGGAGAAGGTGATTCAACATTAAGACGATCTACTCGTGAAAAGAGATCAGCAATTCCTAGTGACTGTATTGTGTATCTACAAGAAACTGATATTGGAGCCGATAATGATCCTGAAACGTTTTCACAAGCCATGAGTTGTAAAGAGTCTAAATTATGGTATAATGCTATGAAGGATGAGATGGATTCCATGAAAAGCAACGGAGTCTGGGACCTTATAGAGTTGCCTAATGGGGCGAAGGCCATTGGCTGTAAATGGGTCTTTAAGACCAAAAGAGACTCATTAGGCAACATTGAAAGATATAAAGCGAGACTTGTTGCTAAGGGATTTACTCAAAAAGAAGGAATCGATTACACGGTGACCTTTTCTCCTGTATCCAAGAAAGATTCTTTGCGTATAATTTTAGCATTAGTTGCACATTTCGACCTTGAGTTGCAACAAATGGATGTGAAAACAGCATTTCTTAATGGTGATCTAGAAAAGGAGGTATACATGAAACAACCTAAAGGTTTCTCTTCTAATGAAGGCGAACACTTGGTTTGCAAGCTTAAAAAATCCATATATGGTCTGAAACAAGCATCCCGTCAATGGTATTTCAAATTCCATGGAATAACTTCTTCTTTTGGTTTTGTTGAAAATCCCATGGATCAATGTATATACCAAAAGATCAGTGGGAGTAAAATATGTTTTCTTGTTTTATATGTGGATGATATTTTGCTTGCAACTAACGATAAGGGTATGCTACATGAAGTGAAACAATTTCTTTTTAAAAACTTTGATATGAAAGATATGGGTGAGGCATCTTATGTCATTGGCATTAAGATCCATAGAGATAGATCTCGTGGTGTATTAGGTCTATCACAAGAAACTTATATCAATAAAGTTTTGGAAAGATTTTGGATGAAGGATTGTTCACCAAGTGTTGCTCCCATCGTGAAAAGTGATAAATTTAGTCTAAACCAATGTCCAAAGAATGATTTGGAGAGAGAATCCATGAAGAATATTCCATATGCTTCTGCAGTTGGAAGCCTTATGTATGTTCAAGTCTGCACAAGACCTGACATTGCATTTGTAGTTGGAATGTTAGGGCGATATCAAAGTAACCCAGGGATAGACCACTGGAGAGCTACAAAGAAAGTCATAAGGTATCTCCAAGGAACCAAAAATTACATGCTTATGTATAGACAAACGAACAATTTGGGTGTGGTAGGCTATTCTGATGTAGATTTTGCTGGCTGTGTTGATTCTCGTAAATCAACATCTGGGTACATTTTCATTATGGCCGGTGGAGCTGTTTCATGGAGAAGTGTTAAGCAGACTTTAATTGCTGCCTCTACTATGGAAGCCGAGTTTGTCTCTTATTTTGAGGCTACTTCACAGGGTGTATGGCTTAAGAGTTTCATTTCTAGACTTAGAATTATGGATTCTATTTCTAGGCCATTGAAAATTTTCTGCGATAACTCAGCTGCAGTGTTCTTGGCTAAGAATAATAAGAGTGGAAGTAGAAGCAAGCACATCGACATCAAGTACTTAGCCATTAGAGAACATGTTAAGGAAAAGAAAGTGGTCATTGAGCATATTAGCACTGAGTTAATGATTGCTGATCCTTTGACTAAGGGCATGCCACCAACGAAATACAAGGATCTTGTGGATAAAATGGGGATTGTTTCCTCTTTATAATTTGTATATACATTCAGTATGTTAATGAAACTCTTTTGCATTCAGATATTTTCTCATATTCATGTGCATCTTAATTTATTTGAGAAAATATATATTTTATTCTGGACCAAGAATAAACATAGGGTTTATTCATTAAGTTAATTGTTGCCACATTAAGTGTAGTACTTGAGAAATTAAATACATTGTAATACATAGATGATAATACTTGTTCTTAGAGAACTTATCACTATGATTCATGTGTTTGTTTCTTAAGTAAGTTATTCAATGCTTAATTCAACGTATGGACCAAGTGGGAGATTGTAACGTTTTCTTCATTATGCATATTAATGGTCCAATACGTTTTGATATTGAATGCAATGGTAACAGACAGCCGTTACGTTTTTTACATTAATACAATGGTAACGGACAGACATTAATGCAATAGTAATGACAGTCATTAATGCAGTGGTAACGGACAGTCGTTCTTGATGGAAGAATGACTATATAAGAGTTGTACTTGGTCCTGACTAATCTCTTCAATTCAAAGATGATATACCATCTAAGTTAGAAGAGGATTAGTGAGAAATCGAATACATATATCCCACTTGACAATGGCTGGAGGTATGGTTATTTGTTTTCCGCATTACTTGATTTTTATTGTTAGAAATATGTTCAAGATCAACATATTTATTCTTACAAGATTATGTTTTTCAAAGAAAACATCTTTTACCTTTGAGAAAATTGATAAATCCAATTCCAATTATACTTGCTTCCTTGTCTTCTAGCATCATTAATATATTTAGTCTTTTATACAATCATAGGGCGGCAATTATGGAAGTTTATTGTGTTACAACTTACAAGCAACTCATTCACAAGTAGCTATAAACTATAAAGTCAACTCAACCATGAGCTAGCTATTATGTTAGAGAAAAATTTTGCAAGAGTTCAGCCTAAACCCTTTTTAGTTAGGAAGCATATTTACATTCTTTATTGGCCAAGAGCTAAATAATTTTGTTGAACCACCTCTCACATAACACTCCAAGTTGGAGTCTCCAACACAAAATTGCTTCAGGGATTTGCCCTTGCCCTTATGCCAAGTTGCCAATTGAATTAAGAATGGCAAGCATCATGATATAAAAAAAAAAATTATTAATGTGTTTATCATTACATATAGTTTATAGAAAACTACAAACACAAGCAAATAGAAGTGCAAAATATATATTCGCTAAGCCACAATTTATTTGATTATACAATAACAGAACACCATTGTTTTGAACAAAAGAGTTTAGGAACAAAATAGAAAACATGCCTTGACTAAACCAAAACGTTCCGTAATAGTAAGAGACCAAACCAACCCAACACCACAATGGGACAAGATTATGGGACAAGATTTTCTTGGTTACTTATTGTTGGCTTTCCTTTTCCAGGAGATTATGAATGAAGGTTAAGAAACTCTTTTGACAACTTGAATAAAACAATAAATGACAATAAAGAATCAATGTTTATGCTAGCTCATGATTATTCATTGCTTAAGATTTTTTTTTCATCCATGTAATCATTAATATTTTGTTGTTAAGACAATAAAAAATCTTAGAAGGCACCTGTACAGACTTTTTAAAACAAGAACACATTTTTTAAAATTTTTCATCGATTAAGAAATACGAAGTTCTCACAATAAAAGGAAAGTAATAAATAAATGAAAAAAATAAAAAATATCTAATATTTGAAGAAAATATATATAATTCTAAGAAATTCAATAAAATTAAATAACAATTTAACAAAAAATTTAATTATTTTTACAGTTGTGAGATTCACACTTCCTATTAGTGTTATATACTATTAATAAAGCTTGGAAAATAAGATTATCATAATTGTTTGTATGCATTATGTTTCGTAGGAATAACGGAGACTTTGACTATAGGCCTCATTGTGACACCTACTGCTTCGATAAAGATGAGACCTTACAGTATTGATGTTTGAAGCAAAATAATGAGATGGTAAAAATTTACATCTCAAAATTTCTCTATTTGAACATGTTTCAAAAAGCATGCAACAATTTTAGAAATTACAGTTAAGTCCATAGGCTCAGAAAATAATTGTAAATAACAATCAATCTAAATTAATTTAAAACCAACTGACAGTTAAGTCCATAGGCTCAGAAAATAATTGTAAATAACAATCAATCTAAAATAATTTAAAACCAACTGACAATCATAGATAAATCCTTGTGTGAAGTAGTCTCATACAATGTCCATCAGTAGACTAAATCACACGCAAGAGTCAAAATATACGTGATTGAACCGTTGGGGCTATTTTGGTAATTTTGCCTGTTCTATAGTCAAACCACGACAAAAGCTTAACTAATGATTAGAATATGTTAAATACACATATTTTATGAGTGAATAAGATATTTGGAAGTTAAACTGAGTATTCAAACAGAAATTAAAAAGAAAAGGACGTGTTTGAAATTTTTTAAATTATATAAGGGCATTTCGTAAATTTGTCCTAAAGATATTATTTTAAATGGAAATTTCTAGTCATTTCCTCATGTTGGCCAGCCATCTTCTTCTTTTTCTTCTTCCACCATTGATGAAAACTTTGTAAGAGAGAGAAAGTCACTAAAACCCTAGTAAAAACATTTTGAAACTTAAAACTGTTTTAACTAAACTTGTTCTGCTCTTTAAGCTCTACAACACACTACCAAAATCAAGCATTAAAGTGGCCATTTTCAGAATGAATCAACCCTCATCATTTTTGGCCAAGCTGAACTAAGTGAGAGAAAGTTAAATTTTTGTGATTTAATGGTATTTTGTCTTGTGTTTAAGGTGATTAAGCATGTATCTAAGCTTGAATTGAATTAAAATCATGAGAAACACTACCTTAGGGTTTCATCCAAGAGCAACCATGCATGAATGTGATACTGCTCAATGTAAAAATGATATAGAATTAGTGTACGGAGTGTGTAGAACATATTTGTAACCTTGAATTGTTGAAATGAAGTGTGTAGGCAAGCATAGTGATTTCGACCAAGTGAAGGGGATAGGGAAACCATGTCCAATTTAATGTAAAATGAGTTCTAGAATACTGTATAAATTAATACAAGACTATTGGTGAAGTCAGAACCGAAAAAGTTGTTTTGACAATAGTTGTAGTGTTAGCACCGATATAAAGTAGACCAAATTTAGGGATGCAATAGGCAATGTACTAGATCTCAAAGAGTTAAATACTCTTTATAACTGAAGTGTAGTGAATTGGCTATGTTTGCGTGGTGTTTTGCAGCTCTGAAGTGAGGTGTGAGTACTAGTGCTAATTGCATGATTTGAAGATATTCGAGTGGTAAGGCATATATGTGAGAGGTGTAGGGATACTATGTTGCATTGATACTGATTGAATTGAGATAATATATGATTGAATACTATGAAATGATTAAAATTGGGAAACTATGTTGTGGTTATTGAGCTATGTTTTAGTGTATGAGGGTTAGGATTGATCGTATTGTTATGCTCTCGAAATTTCATAGATTGAACCCTAAACTCTAAAATCTCAAGGATAGATTATTTATGGAATTGAAAGGAAGCTAAGAGTGAAAGAATTTTAAAAGTTACATGTAGATTGATAGTAGTACCAAATTTGTAACTCAGTTTTCGGGATCAATTTTAATGATTTTTCCAGTTTTTAATGTATACACGAGTACTAGTATTCTTCTTATACGTAAATAAAATATTTTTAACATTGGATTCTAAACTGAGAACATTTGCCGAATTTTTATACTTTAACTATCACTATTACTGATTTTACCGAACTATAGACTAACTAAAGATAAGAGGAGTGTAACAGAAATGCGAATGTTGCGGTGGATATGTGGATATACAAGGAAGGATAGAATGAGAAATGATGATATTCGTAAGATGGTTAGAGTGGTACCTATCGAAAACAAGATGTATGAAAATCATTTACGTCAGTTTGGACACATAAGACTTAGACTTGTAGATGCTCCAATTAGGAGAATAGAAGCTATGGATGTTGAGAGAAGGGTTAAGACTAGAGGAAGACTGAAAAAGACTTGGAAGGAAGTAGTTTGGAAAGATAAAGAGGTTTTAGAATTGGATGAGCAAATGGCCTTGGATTGGAATATATGGAAGAGGAGAATACATATGGACGATCTAACGTGAATTCAGATATTGGTTCATATAGCCTACCCCAATCTCTTGGGATAAAGGCTGTGATGATGATGATGATGGACTAACTAAAGATTGATTTCCACTGAATTGATTTCTAAAAAGTGTTTTCACTGGTTTATGAACTATTTTGAGACTGTTGACCCTTATAGTAACCTTCGGGTATATCATTTTATACTAATTGACTGTATTGTACTATTTACTAATTGATCTTGATCACATCATCAGCTAAGGATGTAAACAGGTTTGCCTTAAACAAGTGCCCGGAACTACCTGCCCTGTTTAGATCGGGTTTGAGTAAATGTTAATCGGGTTTTAATCAAGTTAGAGTAGTTCTTTTACTACCCGTGACGAGTTCAAATAGTACCTTTAAGGTACCCTAAATTCGAACCAATTAGCATAATCAAGTTAGGGTACTCGAACCCGATTACTAAACCTGATAGTAACCCGTTTATATATTTTGGCAAAATATGTTGTTGTGAGAACTTAAACCCTTGCCCTTAAGTCTCCATGCAAAGGATTTACCAAGTGAGGCACATTTTGTATTTGATATATTGTGTTAAAAAAATATTTATACAATAAAATTTTGTGAGCTTAAAAAAATAATAAAGCAAAATAAAATAATTATGAAATTAAATTAATTAATTGTACTTAAGGTAATAAGTTTTTTTAATTTTAAGCATAAGACATTGAAATTCAATTAATAAAAGTTTCATAATTAGTTAAAATGCAATTCTTACACATTCACCATTTGCATATATGATATTATAGTATACTTATATATCAAAAATTGTATTTAAAATTGTAATTTTCAATTTTAATAAAATATTATTGACTAAAAAATTTAATGAAACATAATAATTAATTAATTGTGAAATTAAATTAGTTAATTATGATTAATATAACATGGCACTCTAATTAAAATAATAAAAATTTCATAATTAATTAAGATGCAATTCTTACCCATTGACCATTGACATATATGATACTATAGTATATGTATTTGATATAAATTGTATTTAAATTGTAACTTTCAATTTTAATAAAATATTGTTGACTAAAAAATTTAATGAAACATAATAATAAATTAATTGTGAAATTAAATTAGTTAATTATGCTTAAGATAACATGGCACTCTAATTAAAATTAAAAAAATTTCATAATTAATTAAGATGCAATTCTTACACATTTACCATTAACCATTAACATATATGATACAATAGTATATGTATATGATACAAATTGTATTTAAATTGTAATTATCAATTTTAATAAAACATTATGAAATTAATGAAATAATTATGAAACATAGTAATAAAATAATTATGAAATAAAATTAATTAATTAATTATGCTTAAGATAATAAGTATTTAAGTAAACATAAAGCACTAAAATTAAATTAATAATAACTTTAATTAACTAAGATGCAATTTTTACACATTGACCATTTACATATATGATATTATAGTATATGTATATGATGCAAATTGTACTTAAAATTATAATTATCAATTTATGGTCTATGACTACATCAATCCATTCTTTTAATATTATGATCATTGATCAAATTAATCTAGATTACATGAATACATCCTAAGAAATCAAATGTTTGAAATTAGATATACAACATTATATTCTAATCTATGATAATAGATTGAAATTGAAAATGTTTTACATTAAGCTAAAAGTTGAATAATGTGCAACTTTAAATCAAATCATCCATGTTAAATAACAGATGGATCATTTTGATGGATATAGCATTTTGTTATTATAAATTTATCAATTATCCTTGAGAATTAAGACTATTTTAGAAAAGAATTAGTGTAACATATGAAATTAATATAGTTAATTATCTTTTATAAATATACGATATTAATATTAAATTTACAAAAATTTTATGATAAGTTAATCTATTATTGTTGCACACTCATAATAAGTTACCTAAACTCTAATTAAAAAATATATGAAAATAATTTATTAAAAAAACTCATAATATAAAAAATATTTATGTGTATACTATTAACTTTTTTTGGTGAAAATATGTATACTATAAACTAATACTATAGACTATAGACTAAAATATTTTATTTTTCAAAAAAAATTAAGTTAAAAAATAAAAAAAAAGTAAAAAAGAAAAACCTAAAACTCATTGTTTTAGTCTTTAGTATTACTAAAACAGTAAAACCTTACACTATGTAAGTTACACATAGTAACAGCCGGCCCTGCTCTTTACTTAGTTATTCTCTTTAGCAGGCCCTAGTCTTTCTTTAGTCTTTACTTTAATCTTTAGTTTTGATTTTCTAACCCTATGTTTGGATAGATATTAGTAAAGGAAAGGAAAGGAAAGGAAATGAATGTAAAGTAAAGGAAAGGAAAGGAAAAGAAAGAGTACATGTATACTTTGTTTGGATAGCTAAAAATTAATAAGGGAAAGGAAAGGAAAGTAATATTAAGAAACCTTGTTTGGTTAAGCAGTGGAAAGTAAAGGAAATGATTAGTTATAATGTTTTTTTCCAATTATAACCTTTTGTTTATAATAGATTGGACTATATATATATATATATGGTGTGTTTTATCTAGAGAACATGTTAACTCATAAAACAAAGGTTGCTATATGTTGATCGACTTTGAGCAGTGTACTCTAACAAAGATATTTTGGCTTGTCACATCGTATGAATAGTAAATAAATAAAATATATCAAAATTTGATTGTCAGCAAAAATGATAACATTAGAACATGTCAACCTGAAACCTTCATTGAAATCTTCCATGACAACATTAGAACATGCACAAGAATGATATAATAAATTTTAAAATTTGTTCATAATAAAACATAATAAGCTATCAATTATAATTCATAATTAAATAGTACGTAGATCAATAAAATAATTTATTTTGTCCAACACAAACTTATTCTATCAAGATAAAAAAAACACTAATATTTCATCTTGATAAAAATAATTTATTTCAACAAATTAAAACTTATTTAGCAAAAATATTCTCAGTGTCTTCAATGGCTTAAGGAACCAAAAACCAACTTTTCAACTACTTCCTTTCTTTTCTCCCATGGGCATCCAAGTACTGCTTTTACTTTCTCAGGATTATCGATAAAGTAAAGGTATGCATCGGTGATTAATTGTGAGTCAATTCCTATCTTCTCCAAAAGATTCCAAATTTCATTCTCTGACATTGGAACAGCACGACTGTTGATCTTTTCATACGTAGCATTTCCAGCAACAAGTGCCTTAGCAACCATTTCAAACCCCTCACGAATAAGTTCACTGTCTTTGTCATCTTTTGATTTTTTAGCTTTTTTATTCGTTGAACTACTTAGAATATCGATAGGAGTTCCAGTAGGAGCCCTAGGGGACGTCATGATATCAATGTACTCATCACCTAAAGCATCAAAATTCTCCAATGTTACCTCATTATGAGAGATCAAATTATCAATTTCATCAATATTCTCTTTTAGCTCCTCATTTATCCCAGAAGACTGTTTTCGTTTTCTAACTTCTGTTGCAGTCTCAGCATGCTCTCCAGTGGCTCGATCATTTCCATAAAGAACCACCATCTTATCATAATTTGGAATGGGTTTAGTCATCCACTCCTGGGCCTGAGGATGTGCCTAAAACATTTATAAGTAATGTATTGTAAGAAAATAAATATTAAAATAACAATTAAATTTATAATTTTTAAAATTTAGTTTTAGTAAAATTTACCTCAATCAATCTCTGCCAAACTTCAGGTTCAGCACCCCATAACTTGGTAACTGGATTCCAAGAAAATCCACTCATGCCTTGCTTGAATAGATCATAACATTTTGAGAAAGTGGTTTTTATAGTCTTCCAACGATTTTTCACTTTTTCCTTTTCTATGTCTCTCCCACATTTTTCTTTTAGCTCAATGACTATATTATCATAGGCATGTGTAGTGAAAGTTCCATTTACCCTGTTTCCCGAATTGTGTTGATGTAAAAATGCATCAACAAGAGCATCATCCATCATTGGTGTCCATGTCAAAACATCATCCTTATTTGTGCTTTTGTTACTTTCATTAGTAGTAACCACTTTTTTCTTTCTCGGCATAATTAAATCTACATATTCACATGAAATATGCAAAAAATTAAAATTAAAATAACATATATAATCATTGAAAATAAGTACCTTAATTGTTTAAATGAAATAACAATATTTAGATAATCAAAGAACTTCATGAAGTCTCTCTAATAAAACAAATATAAATTCACGAAAACCTACAAACATTGATAACTATTTAATTTCTATAATCTATCCACATAGCATTAGCTATAGAATCTCTTATTTGTTCTCCTCGAGCAGCATCTTCATTATCATTTCTAGGAGCACAATACTCTTGTTCAACAGGTCCAACATTTAGTTCACGATCAACCTCATCAATAAGAGAATCATCAGGATCTACAGTCATTAGGTAATTATGTAGAATACAACATCCTAAAATTATTACTTTTTGGGTCCGAATTCCATATGTTGGTATATTTGCGCTTGCTATAATAGGAAATCTTTTTTTCAAAACACCAAAGGCTCTCTCAATTGCATTACGCAAAGATGCATGCCTAAGATTGAATAATTCTTGACAATTTCTTGGTGGATTATTTGAATATTCTTTTAAATGGTAGCGCACTCCTCTGTATGGTGCAATCAATCCGCTTCTCAACATAATTCCAGCATCAACAAGATAATATTTACCTATTCAAAATTATAACCATATCATTATTTTGAAGTTTATAAGTAATTAAATCAAATACAATATATTATAGTCATTACCTTCTGGAATAATAAGCTTATCTTCCCTTGACAGTGCATTTTTAATAATTCTTGAGTCAGATGCAGTACCTTCCCATCCAGGTAATACATAAGTGAATTTTAAATCAAATGAACATGCTGCCAAAACATTTTGTGTTGGGTACTCTTTTCTGCCACGATATTTCGGAGCATCTGCATTTGAAACCTTGACTCTAATATGTGTTCCATCAATAGCTCCTACACAATCCTGATGTTGATTTTATCTATTAATATTTATCTAAATATTAACAAACTTTTGATTAAATTAAAGTAACTAACATTTCTTACCTTAAAGTAAGGGTAGAATCTATTGCTTTCAAGTATCTCGGCTGGAATACATGAGCCATTTGGTTGTTTAAGGAATCTCTCCTCCAACTCTAGTATAGCTCTTAAAACACGATGTAAATGACGACTAGTTGTTTCTCCCGAACGTCTAAACCAAAATTGTATTTCTCTATTTTTTGCATGATGTGACAAATATAAAGGGTTTTAGCAACTTGCTCTTCCACACTGACTCGTCTTGTTGGTTCTAGACCACCATATCTTTTTAGCATTGCACATAAATCAAGAAAAGCTCTAGGTCCCATTCTTACAATATTTCGACTTCTCTCAGTACTAACAATTTGATTCATTATTTCATCTCTAACCCTATCTCTTTCTAGGCTCATGCAATGATCAATAACTTCTCTTCGTGGTCGTTTTTGTCGCATATACCAGTAAACAGCTAAACACATAATGTAGACAACTGCTCTTCGACGATTTTCTCTCCACAAATACTCAACCGTTGTCTCATTTCTTTCTTTATCCATCTATGATAAATGATTAATAATATTAATAAAAATTAAATGTAAAAATAATGAGACAAATATAATACTTAGAAATCTCAACAATTTGACCACTAATCATTATCTTGATTATCTAATCTTATATGTTTCACACAATTTCTTAACCCTTCTTTTTCGTTTAAGATTTGTACAATAATTAAGTACGAAGAGAACTTCCAAGTTTCAACACTAATTCATTTATTGATTTACATGTCTTAAAAATATAAAAATTCGTTTCTAAGTTTTTTTTATTGATTTTGTAATCATTAGATCTAATTCATTTATTAATTTTTTAAGACCAAACAAAGGTGAATTGGTGAATTGCCATCAGCAAGACCAAACCCTAGAAGCTAGAACCTGAGCATATTTTGGCTTTTACTTTGGAGCTAAAAGGCTACGGTTTCAACAAAAACATAACAAAAAAAAATTAAAAACTAACTGGAATCAACTGTAACCATGGCAAAAAAAGAACTCATAGTTTCTAGGTAATTCTTAGAAAACATAACAAAAAAAGAAAAAGAACTCACTGGGCAGCCTTTGTAAGGGACAATAGCCTGTACTATGGCTTAAAAAACATCAACGGAACATACCTGTTATAGCTATGCACTACAGCTCGATTTGACTAAACAAAACATCATAAATTGCATGCAAATAGTAAAAAAAAAAAAACAACACAAAGAAAACAAAATATATAATATTAAAATAATCACATAAAAAGTTTCATTGATAGAGATAAAACCTGATGATGATAAGAACAGTCTTCTTTTTCTTTGTAGGCAGGCACTACGTAACAGTCTCCTCTTTTTCTTTGAAAATAATATGTTTAGCTAGGTTAAACAATAAAGATATAAAAAGGTTAAAATTGATATTTTACATGATAAAATTTTTTTCACGTTTCCTTTCCTCTCTGTTTACCCCAATTTGGGGTATTGAAAAACTGAGTAAGTCAAGGGAAAGTAAGGGATGTTCACTCTCCCTCCCTTTCCTTTCCCTAAATTAATTTTTTTCCCAAACAAAGGAAAGGTTTTCAACCTCCCCTTGTTTTCCTTTCCTTTCCTTTCCTTTCCATTACCTACCTCCAATCCAAACATAGTGTAAAAGAAAGAAACACAAACACTGCCATCAAGTCACCAATGGTGTCGAGATACCACCATTACATTCCCCAACATTAGACCCGATACCTACCACCAATAGTGCTGGCGACCTCTCGAGCGTAACCATCTCTCAGCTCAAGTGTGGTGGCTTTCATCTCTCATGCGGTGGCTCTCATTGTAATAGCACTTTCTAGCGACGATGCACTTAAATCTAGCGGCAATGTGCTCAAATCCAACGACGGCGTAATCAGATCCAGCAGCAACAACAACCCTTCCTTTCTCTAGCAGCGGCGTCTTGTAGATCTAGCAACAATGGCAGTAGCCCTTCCTCTCTCCAGTGGCGGCATCCTTTAGAACTAGCGATGACGATAGTAGCCCTTAACCCTTCCTCTCTCCAGTTACGACATCCTCCAGATCTAGCAACAACGGCCCTTCCTGTCTCCAACGGCGGTGTCCTCCAGATCCAGTGGCGGCGATAGTAACCCTTCCTCTCTCCAGTGGCGATGTCCTCCAGAACTAGCGGCAGTAGCTACTTTCTATGGTAAGAAGTACTACAATCTGCTTAAGAATTGAAGTATGTTGTTTGAATACTGGTGTTGCATAATCTTTAACAAATAAACTTGACAAGGTTGAAGCATTACCTTTAAGTTATTCTTGCTTCTATCTACAAGGCATGGGTGACAATGATATCTTTATGCTTTTTATGGTGAAAACACTACGTTAGGAAGTAAAGCACACTAGTTGATGCACTTGAAATTCACTAATGAATTGTGAATGTGTTGAAGATATTTGCTAAATGAACTGTGTTATGTTAAAGACATTGGGTGCTAAATGAATTGTCATTGTATTGAATATACTTGTTGTTAATTGAACTTTCAATGTGTTGAACTTCTAAATGGAATAAGCAAGTGAATATAATAGATAATGTGGATTTTTTTTAACTCTTAATGAGTTTACTTTCTTTTTTGAATTGTTTACAAGTCTTTCAAAAAATAGTGACAACAAGATTTCAAATATGTTTGTGTTTTTATTAAATATGGGTTTAAATTGTTTGTTGAATTACTTAGATTTGTTGACTTGTAATGGTACTTGTATGTTTTTAATTAAAAAAAAATAAATTATTAGAAATGTTTTGGGTTCAAGTTTAGATTCAAGTTAATAATCGGGTTGCCAAAAAGTTTGAAAGTATAAATGAATGTTTAAACGGGCTTGGTAATAAACGAGTAGTATGAAAATTAATAGGGTGAGGTTCGGGTAGTACATGTGAAAATTAATAGGGTTTTTATAGGGCTCGGGTTCCATCAATCTTAAACGGGGTCGGGGTTGGGGTCGAGTACCTCGAAATTGGTGGGTACCCGCTCGGTTTACATTCCTATCATTAGCTGTCCCAAATGTCACCTGATCAGTGCATACTATGGATACCATTGTGACTATGGTCATATGTCTTACTGTTATTCCCTTTTGGGACACTAAAACTTGCATGATTCTATTTGATAATGCATTGTCTCCACTGTACTATTTATCGAATCATATTACTGTATTGTTTTATCATTTATAGAATTGTTTAATGAATAGGTTTTGGGTAAATTGTTTTGTCATACAGTTTATTGAAATTGTTTATTGTACTACTTATCAAGTGATTTACTAAATTTATTCATTGGACTGAGCATTTTCTTTGCTTATTGAACCATTTGCTAAGTGTTTATTGAATTGTCATGAAATTGTTATTGAAAAATTGTATTATCGAATTTCTTATCAAACAATTCATATTAAACTCCCTATAGTCGAAGCTAGGGACTAAGACAAGTAAGGTGCTTTAAAGCATCCTTATTTACTTAGCCCAGTTATCTAACCAATTATAGTATCGTTCTGATAAAGAGCCTAATACCGCAAGGATAGTAAATTGAAAATATAAGAGCATGTTTTATGATATCTACATGTAGTTATGCATAGTATCAACTCTTTTATATATATATATATATTTTACTAGGCATAAGCTCACCCATTTTTCTTTCCTTCTAGATTGTTTGCAGTAGCTTCCGTTCTGTTAAGGAGGTTTGAGTTTCTTTAGTATCCCTCAGGCAGTTTTCTAGAGTTCGTAGAGGTATACAACTTTATTTTTATATGTTCAAACAGTATATGTACAGTACTACTATGTATGTATTTTGTACAGGAGATGTAAACTATATCGTAGCGTATTAACTATATGATTGTAAATTTCAAGTAATAAAAGTAGAGGTAAATGAAATTTGGGTTGCTTATGTCTGTTTTGAAAATGAACATTATAGAAGTGTGAACTGAATATAATGTGTAAGTAGTTGATTGATAAGGAAACTGATTGGGTACAGCTCAAACAGTCCAACCTAATATAAAGTTTAATGAAATGCTAGTATTGAGCGTTAGTATCGGAACGCGACAACAATTCTGGCTATGCCACTGCTTGGAAGGAAGTTATTCGTAAAGATATAGTGGAATGAAAGTTAAAAGAACAAATTGCCTTAGATAAGAATGAGTAGAGGCGGAGAATTCATGCTAATGACTTAGCATGAGTTTATGGTAGTATTGGGATAAAGGTTCTGATGATGATTATAATATAAAATCAAATTTAATTTAAAATTAATATATTTATTTTAATATAAAAATATTAAAAATATAAAATACATGAAAATATAATATTATAATAATACTTAAGTTAAAATTAATATAATTATTATTGTACTAAAAAATATTATTTAATATTATATTTTCTTTATTAAATTTAAAAGATATTGTTGCTACTTAATACTATTACATAATTAAATATTATTTAATAAATTGATATTTAACACTAAATATATCAAATTTAATATATTTTAATGATTAAATTATTTATAATAAATTAATTAGTTGAAATTATATATTTTAATAAATTTAATATTATTACAAGTAAATTAAATAATAATTTTAAATATAATTTATAATTTTTTTGTGTAACCACAGGTATCATATTATTATTAAAATTTCATCATATCTATTATTATCTAATAAAATTTAATATTAAATAATTTTAGTTTATATTGCTTTTATTATTAATTTAAAAAAATTAAATTTTTATATGATTAAATAATTATATTTATTATTACTATTAAATAGTGTAAAATAATATTATTTAATACTAGATTTAAACTCGTGCAATGCACAGTGATGATTTTAATTTATAATAATTTAAAAATTAAAATAAAATTTTAAAAAAATTGAAATACATGTTGAATAATGTATTAAAAAATTTGATGCATATGAATACTAATTAAAAAATTATAGAAAAATTAAATATCACATATCTTAATATATTTAAATAGCTACCATTTTAATGAAAATAATTCTTATTTCATTAATCATTAATAAATTATTGGTTAAGTTTGCATATTTTAAATTGATTTATTTTTAAAATTTGGATTTAAATGATTCCAAATTAATCTTATAAAATTAATTAGTGTTGAAAATTTTAACTTTTAGGGTTTTTTAAAAAATTATTTATAATAGTCTCAAAAATTGAAAATAAAGAAAATGTAAATGTAAATAAAAATAAATTACTATTTAAAATTTAAATTAATTTAAATAATTAAATACAATATTTAGGATAATACACATTTCAAATTTATAAATAATCCATATGAATTTTTTTACCAAAAAATTTATAAAACAAATAAATAAATAAATAAATGATTGAATAAATAAATCTAAAAAAGGAAATGAAAATTGAGAAAAGACATAAAAGTTTAATTCAATACTAAGATATATAGTTTAAATACCCCATTTTAATTTTTAGATAAAAGATTTCAAACTTTAAGGTAGTTCCAATCAAAATATATGGATTTTTTAATTTAAAAATAACATAATAAGTAATAACATAAAATTTAAATTATGAAATAAATTTTATTTGTTTTAAATGAAGTTAATACAATTAAAATATATATATATATTTATTAAATTTTATATATTTTGAAATTAAATAATTAATGGAATAAGTTTATTTACAAAATATAAAAATTAATTTATTATTCCAAAAGCTTTGACTTTTATATATTTGTATAAGATATAAGATTATTATCAAAAGCTAAATATTATTGAAATTGGAAGTTTAACTTTAAATTTGGATCAACGATTAGGTGATTATTCATGAACATTTTATACTTTAACGATGAAAAAATTCATCTCACTACACATGTCACGTGTTTGTATAAAATACATATATCTTTTTTATTTAAAAAAGTTCGTCCAAGTAAAAAATTTATACCAAAATTAATTATTTCTATAAATATGTTTTTAATCTAATATATATATATATATATATATATATATAAAAGCCGAAGCAGTTGGCTACAAGTGGGATATCCTTTGTGGATAGTCCAAAAGTTTGACACGTGTAATATAATTTTTAAAAAATAATTATCCTTTTTCTTTTTTTGTGTAAATCACAGGTATTCTCATCCGTTTTAACGATCTAATACTAATCATGTTTGGGGTTTAGTAACAGTTAAGGCTCTTCACCCCTCCCTAAAGGTGTGTTTAGTGGGAGTCGAACCCGAGAGCTCTTCCACAAACTCAGCCTGCGTTGCCAACTGAGCCACAACCCATGGGTAAAATAATTATCCTTTTTCAAATTTCAAAAAATAGAAATAAATCTAAATATAAAAATAAATCAATTATATTTTTAAATTAATTATCTATTTTAATTTTTAAAAGATAAACATATATATATATATATAGATTAAAATTAAATAAAAATTACATTTCATTTATATCTACCTATATTAAAATTACAAAATATAAGTATATAACATCTATATATATAGCTTTTATCACTTAATTTTTTTTCTAAAAAATAACATATATACCTATGTATATTAAAATTAATATAAATAATGTAATATATAACATGCAATAATGTAACATCTTATTTACAATTATTACCTTTTTTTTGCAATAATATAACATCATTTTTTTAATTTTTTAAATTAATACGTAACATGCAATTATTCTTTCTTTTCATATTAACATTACAAAATACAACATTTATAACTACTACTTTTACATATTAATTTTTTTAATTATTTAAAAAGTAACATCTATTCTATATGTATTAAAATTTTTAATTTTCTCCATTTTTATTATATAAATTGCATGTAATAAATTTTTTTATCAATGCTTAGTACTCATGGATCTTAAGAATAAAAAAACTCAAGTTTCTTTTACTTTTTCATATTTAGTTTATTTAAATGAGATTTTGGCATAAAATTTCATTGCACATCACAAAAAAGACTAGGATTAGGTAAGGTTTCAATGTTTATAAATAGCACACCTCAGTCGGATATTAAAATATTGGTCATAAAGTTACTATTCAATGTATTAGACTAACATATATTTTTTTCAATGATAACATATATGGCAATATTTTTTTCAATGATAACATATATGGAAATATAATTTTAAAATATAACTGATTTAGCATGTATGATAATATAATTTTAAAATACAACTAATTTAGCATGTATGTTTTTATTGACTATTTTTGAATGAGTTTGTATATAATGCACTGACAGTGTTTAGTTTCTATATATTGTCAATGCATTAGAGATTGACACATCATTAATTGGCAAATTAAAAAAATATTCCTAGCCCTTAAAAGTAAATATAAATAATTTTTTTTAATTTACTCATAAGAGCTTATTGATGAGGTGTCAACCTCTGGTGTATTGACAGTGTATAGAAACTATACACTGTCAGTACATCATATAAATCCTTTTTGAATTTGTGTTTTATATATATTATATAAGGAAAATCTTTCACAAATAGAGTAACTATCATGAAAGTTGCTCTAACTTTTTTGTATTTAGTTTATTTAAATGAGATTCTGGCATAAAATTTCATTAAACATCACATAAAAGACTAGAATTAGATGAGGTTTAAATGTTTATAAATAGCACACCTTTGTCGGATATTAAAATATTGGTTATAAAGTCACTGTTCAATGTATTAGATTAACATATATTTTTTCAATGATAACATATATGGCAATATAATTTTAAAATATAACTAATTTAGCATGTATGTTTTTACTGACTATTTTTGAATTTGTGTTTTATATATTTATATATATTATATAAGGAAAATCTCTCAAGAGTAACTATCATGAAAGTTGATCTAACCTTTGGTTGGTATTACATATCACGCAAGTGCAACAAAAAGTTGTCTGAAATTGATAAAAAGTTTCATTGTTCCCCACGTAATATTGATGTCCCTAATCTAACTTTAAGGTAAATAACAAGTATATTTACTATATTTAAAACATAAAACAAAAATTATTCCAAGATGATAATATAAGCATTTTTTAATTTTAATATATATAACTTAATTGTAGCATTTTGTATACCTTATTGGTAAAAGTTGAACGTTGAAGCATTTGATGATTCTAGAAAAGTGATGTTGTGAGAACCGTAAAATTTCTTGAACCGATCATGTACTCAAGTGTAATTATAAGTGAATATAATGCAATAATATAATTTTGGGATTGTACAAATATAAGATCATGGTTCGTACTCATAAAATTGAAGTCTTCGGAAGCAACGTGAAGTGTACGTTAATACAATATATGTGATGTATGCTAAAGGGATACAAAAGAAGTTGTAATTCTATGCATGAATATGGTTACTTATGCACATGAACCAAATGAAAAATGCATGCTACGTGCACACATGCAACGTGCATGCATAAATGCGTACATATGTACGTACATAAATATATACGTACAGTTAAATGTAAATATAAATATATACAAATTACATTTGTAAACATATATGTATATATTTAAAAATATACACATATAGGCATAAACATATTTGAAGGAATAAGAAATTTAAATATGTATAAATATAGATATATATATATATATATAATTATATCTATACTCATAAGACTAAATATATATACATGATATTCTATTTGTTAAAGCATAAATATATATATATATATATATATATATATATATAAAAGTGAAAAGATGAATGTACTTTAAAAAAATATATAGGTTATAAAATATATATAAATTAAAAAATAATATATATAAAAAATTATATTTTTCACAAGTTGGTGGGAAATTTCCCACTAACCGATCGAATCAATCAAGCCCCCATCACCTTTTTCCATTTTGTTTTTTTTTTTATTTTCAAAAATTCTCTCAGCTCACTCATCTCTCCATTTTCTTTCTCAACTCAACTCTCTCATTTTATCTCTCCCACTCACATTTCCTTGCTGTCCCATTTCCTTTTTGCCATGAGACACCTATCTCGTTTCCTTCTCGCCATTATCCACGTCACTGCAGCAGTGTGAAGTTTATAGGGAATCGAGAGGAAGCTGTTGGAAGGACAGGGGTGCTATATCGAGGCATTGAAATGATAATGGTGGTGGAGTAGAGACACGACAGGGGAGACAAAACCAAACCCCATTTGGAGGCTGGCGAAGGTTGAAACTGAGCCGAACCATGAGGCTTTGCTTGGTACTGGTTCAGGCAGGAAAAGTAGGCTGTTGAGTAGTAGTTTCATGCCTGGAAGCAAGGGCCGTACGAGCTACTTTGGTGGCTGTTTGAAGCAAGTTGGCACGGGTGAAAGGAGGTGGTTTTAATGCTGTTGAAGACTTAGCAAGAGCTGGCCTTAGGCTTGGCTCATGGTGGCTGTTTAGGGATTTATTGAAGCAGGGGATAATAAGTGGATTTTTGTGGCTAAACGGCTGGGATTAAAGGGGCTGAAAATACACAAATCAAGTGGCTAAATGGTGCTTTGTTTTAGAGCTAAAACGAAGGAGGAAATCAATAGGAGAACGGTGGAGGAAAGAAGCTGAAATAGGCATTGTTTTAAATAGCAGTCGCGGTCGCGTTGCGTTTATTGCGGTTGCGGACATAGCGATGGTAATTGCGGTCATCGCGCTCGTGAATTTTTTTTAATTTCACATAATTCGACATAAAGTGTAGTAATTGTAATTATAATCATGTAAAATCTTGTTTTATAATTTTTAAAGTAATTTATGATACTTCAAGTTTATTATTTATGTGAAAAAAAGGTTATTCATAATTTTTTGAACTATAATAAAGCATTTATATTTAAAAAATTACTTATGATAATTAAAAAATAACAAATATTGCAAAATAGAGATAAATAATTATGTACTAATAAGAATTAATGCCACCCGATATCATCACTTGGCGTACTTTCTAATCTTTTACTTGAAAACTGATCATTTGGTGGTATGTCTGGCATTTTCTATTAAACAAATAATTATAAACGAATGAGATAGAGTCATCACATTTTTCAAACATTGATAAAAATTGAATTTCAATCATTAATTAATCACATTTTCAACCTTTTAATAAGTAATAATAATTTAATAATTTAATTCATGACATTTACTTTATCAATATTCTCTTGCATTACAATAATGTTTGGTTGTATTACGAATTTAATATTAATTTGCCACAACCAATTAACTTAAACATTCACATTTATATATCAATATCAAATTATCAATATTAATTTTTTTCTTAAGTTATAATAATATTCAATACCATTTGTAATAAAAAAATATTTAATACCATATATTTAATTACTCTATAAATTTTACTTTAAAAAATTAAATTAATAATCTAAATTAAACATTACTTAATAATTTTTTAATTCAGATAACCTAATATTATTTATCATGATCCATACTATTAACTAATATTAATTCTTCAAAATTAATATGTTGTTAGTTGTTACCAAAAAAAATTCTTAAACATTAAAACCCATTAGCCATCATAAATTAGTGAAATAACACATTTTTTTTATTAGAGTAAAATACCAATTATCAAAAATAAGTCATTATCAAATATTAAATCATTATTTAACTTAATTAACTTTTGGTAAAAAAAAACATTTATGATTTACTCACCCACAAACATTTATAATTAACTTTTGGTAAAAAAAAAAAAACATTTCTGATCTACGCACAACCGGACTACCCAATCGGCCAATCCCATTCCCATTACCCAATTGATTCTCCCTAATCCCCATCACCCTCATCTCGTGACCTCGTCTCTCTCCCTCCCTCGAGCCTTGAATCAAATCTGATCTGAAGAGAAACCGGTCATGCACACGCCTCCGACACAGCCCCTCACCAGCTCACCCACCGTCGACCGACCCCCCTCACGCCTCGCCCAGTCACCCTCACCCCTTGGGCCTCTCAGTTAGCTAGCTAAGCCTCACGACTCACTCAGCCTTGCGCCCCCGCTGTCATCCTCTACGCAACTTGTCCAGAGCAGCCTCAGCCTCAAATCCCAATCTCGTTTCTCTTCATTTCATTTTCATCTCTTGTTGATTTCTGAGTTGGTTTTGCTCCCTGTCGTTGCTTGCTTTGCTTGTGTCTGACTGAGCTAAGTCCAAGACTCTGAGTTGTGCTTGTGCAATCTGATTGATTTTTTGTTGATTAATTGATTTTGATATGGTCTTGCTGATTGATGTTTGAAAGCTTGGGCATTGTATTTGGGGAATCTGATTCTTGCTATCTGCTACTCTGCTTCTGAAATTTTTTTTCTTTTTTTTTTCTTCTGTTTGAAAGGCAACGGTGGATAGCAATGATAACGGACCGCTATCACCGCTATCCTCCGTTATGGCGTTTTATAACGCCCGTTATCAGCCGCTATGGGTGTGAGCCATACTCACACCCGTTATACCTGCGATAGCGGTGGCGGCCACCGCCACTACCACGAGATAGCGACCGCTATTTGATTTAGCGGCCGCTATTTGAAACACTGGAACTAGGTGCACCGAAAAGGTGTTGTATGAACTGAAGAAGGGAAACGGGCTGAAACAAGCTAGAAAGTGGGCGTTTTTGGTGCATTTTCAGGTCTGAAACACGGGCAAACAAAGGAGACAACCGGGCTTCATTTTGAAGCTAAAAAAAATGGAGAAAAGATGGAAGATGCAATAGTTATTTGAGTGGCGTTTTGGGACTTGGAAACGTTGATTTTGGCTTTTTCTTTTAGGCTGAAAGATGTGGTTGTAAAGTATAAAGTTAACTGTTTAAAAGGGCTGTAAACAGGGGGTAATTTCATGGTTCTTGGCAAGGTTCAAACGGCAAAGAAGAAGGGAAGGGAAAAAGGAAAAGAAAATAAAAGCATAGAGAAAAGAAAATTTTGGTTAGTGCACAAATGGGGTAAGAAATGTAATGGCTTTACCTTTTATTTTTAATAAACTAAATTAGTCAATTAGTTGGTAGATACTAAACCCAATGGATTGTGTTTAAAGTGTAGCTCGACGTTAAAGTAACAAATGAGAAATTTGCTAAACCTAGAGCACTCGTCTAATGTTTCTGTTAAAGGAAGTCAGTAAGCAAATGCCACTTTATTTCTATAAAATATTTGGAATTTTAATTAGATCCATATTGAGCCATCATAATAATATTGGATAGGTAGCTCGACGTTAAGATGACGATTTTAAGCTCGATAAAGCTTGGTGCGCAAACGTCCAAGCTCAATAACGATAAGACATTTATATAATTCAGAGTTAGAATTATATTGTATAAGTGTAGTTAGGATTGTGTGATGATGGTGATGATTAAAGACTAAGATTCAGTGATATATAACGAATGATATGGTTATGATATGATGATAGTTGACAAAATGATTGAACGTTATTAACACTGTGTTCGAACGAGCTACAGAACAGGTTTATGATGAGTTCATTTTTATTTAAATTGATTTTTATTAAATACAATCTTATTGAAATTGAAATGAGGGAATGGAGGAACTTAAAGTGAAATATGTAACAATTTTGAAATGGATATGGGTGTTACATTAAGGTGTTTTGCTGAAAAGATACTAGTAAGACTTGGCGTTATGGTTAGTCATATACCAAATGATATTGAATTGACACATTACATAGGTACTACACTATACTTTTATAAACTCATGTTTTAAATTACATCGCTTTTAAGTATGCTTTGTTTATAACTTGAGATTTTGAAAGGATTTATACATGTGACACTTATATGAATACTTTAAATGTTTGAATTATTTTGAAAAGACTAAATATATAGTGTAAGTGTATGAATTTATATATGTAAATGATCTTAAAGAAGTGTGTTACATACTTTACACTATTTTCATAAGAAAGGTGAAATGTTTAAATGTTTTATGAGACTATAGACACCCTAACAGAGTTAAATTCAATAAAGCATAGTGGAAACTGCCGAATTGGAGATTACTCATTAGGCAGAGATGCTTGTCCAACAATAGTCGTGGACAGAGCTTAGTCATACCTAATCAGTAGGATTGAGAGACATGAGGTCTATGGCCATAGATAGCGCCCTAGTTGGTTTTCAGGAGACGATGACATGATTTTCACTGCTAGCTACATGATTTAAGTCTTTATTGATAGAGCATTAGGGATTTAGCCTAGTCTCAAATCGATATGATATGTAGTCTAGAGTATGATTTTATTTGATATGAACTCTGAACTTGACACGATTTTTACAGTACATGATATATGTTTTGAGACGGTACATGTTTTAAACATGCTTAAAAGATGAACATGAGATATGTTTTGAAATTGTACATGCTTTAAAGGTACACGTGATATGGTTTGCGAGTTATACATGCTTTTGTCATGTCTTAAAAGTGAACATGAAATGATTTGAGATTATACATGTTTTGAACATGCTTTAAAAGTATATATAATATGATTTCGAGACTGTATATGCTTTATATATGACCATATGCCAAATGTAATATGATTTGAAAGTATAGTCATATTGCACAGTAAAGCTTGCGTGAGTTTGCATATTGGATTATGATATAACAATATGCTTTCTATGTGAAAGATGTCATGACCTTATACTATATATGAACATGGAATTTATATGAAGAGTGCATGACTATATACTACCTATGATCATGTCTTTCCACATGAAAAGTAAGATGATTTAATATAGTACATTAGCATAAATTGTAGATGATAAATGACTTGATTAATATTGTGTTTGATCATGGTTTTCATACGATATGTTATATTATATGAGATTAATATAAGCGTGGTTTAGTACTATACAATGTTGGATTATATAAGATGCACTATGCATGATATTCCGTGGTATAAGGACAAAAGGCTTGAAAAGTAATTGAATTGATACAATCAGAGGTTTATGTGATAGACAAGTGCCAAGACGGGGATGATAAGGTATTTTCAAGTATCCTTACATCGACACCTTAAAACTCTTTGCCCACTTTTAGATTTTAGGGCATGATCTGAGATGTTTTGATAAACAATTACAAATGGAACATGATATGAAAATCTTTATGAAAATCTTTACTAATTCTACACTTATATAAATGACTTATTGAGCCCTCACTCATTAAACGAGAACTATTTTTCAGATTGATTCAAGGGACACGTTGGACAGTTCTGGAGATTTAATAATGTATCAACTTCCAAAGTCCCCGCTATTGAATATTTGGTAATTTAATACTTCTCTCGTATATGCTTTTATTTTCAGGCAATTTCTATACAATACTATAGGATGGGATGTAAACTAGGATAATGAGTAGTCAATACGATATTTTGATATTATATGATGTGCATGTGGTGATTAGTTGCGGATATTAGGACTGCTGAGATGATACCTAATTGGTAAATATAATCTAGATTGTAGAAACTTGTTGTTCTGTTGCATTGTGATGATTTGCAGGTAGTTAACTGGGGAAATCTCAAAATATAAAGGGGGATATTTTCAATTTGTTTCTAAGAAAATAGTAAGTTATGGACTATAAATGATCTTTCCCTATCTTAGAGAGTAATTTAAATCATAATTGAATTTAAAGAATGAATGAATATGGTATAGTGACTACACTGACATCGAATACAAACTGTAAAAGGAAAAAGAAAATTTAGTTCGAAATTTTACTAAGTGAAATAAATGTAGCTAGTAAGTGAACGTCACAGCTTTCGGGTCGTGACAGATGTTTTGTACTTTTCATCACTGAAGCCAAGAAATTAATTAATTAATAAAGATGTTAACAATCTTTATAAAATTTTTCTTAAGGTATTGATTAATTAACAATTATACTTTATAGGTAGAAGTTAAATGTTGAGGCATTTAATGGTTCTGGAAATGCCATGTTTGTATTTTTCAGCATCGAAGCTAAAAAATTATTAATAAAGATGTTGACAATTTTTATAAAATTTCTCTTAAGATATTGATTAGTTAACAATTATTTTAATATTGTCTAATATTTAATTTAATTTAATGATATGTCTATGACCATAATTTAGGAAAATTGAGATTATAAAATTTGAGAGATATTTGAAGATTTCAAGGGTGAATTTTTTTTGTTCGAAACAAGAACAACAAATTTTAATACTGAGACGAGAAATACTAAGCTTATGCAAATATAAATATATATATATATATATATTTATATATACACACATACATAATATGAGTAACTTTGTTATATTTATTATAGGATAAGTAATAACTGAAACTTAATTTAATTAAAGTGTAGATTAGTGTTTTATTTAAGCCTTCTATTCCATCTAGATCATTAAATAAAATGGCACATCATTCAAAAATAGCAATGAATACCCAAGAATCATTTGCTACCTCTTCAGCTCAACAAGAATTCATTATAAAATCTCCATTTAAAAAAATTCTTACACGAGGTTGATTTTGAGACCGAAAAAATTTCAATTTCTTCAAATCAAAGACATATTGAATTTGTTTATATACTATGTTCATTCAATAAATTACAATAATAGTTTGATTTAACTTTTTTAAAATTTGCATAATTATATCCAATATATAATTTTTATATTACTGTATTGTAATATACAAATTACAAATAAAAAATATTAAATATACATATGTTGTCTTTTTTATAAACATAATAATTTATATTATAAAGTCTCAAAAAAATATATTATCAATGAATTTATTATTTGATTAATGTATTTCTATGCATCGCACAGGTTTAATACTAGTGTATATAACAACAATACATATATATTGATAAAAGATAAGTAAAGAAACTGATAAATGATATGAAATTTTCTTTAATTTTAATATATAAATATATTTATATGTATGTTTATCTTTTAGAAATTGGAATAGATAATTGATTTAAAAAGATAATTAATTCATTATCTTTTAGAAAATTGAATAAAATTATTTTTTTATTTTAAGATATTATACATGTCAAATTTTTAAAATATCCACTAGAATATTTTACTTTTATATATATTAGATTATATAGATAAAATTATTCAATATAAATTTATTTAAGAAATATATTATTATTTTTATTTAATTTTAAAATTTTATTTTATCATTTGAATTATTACATCTGTAACAATTTAGATATTTGTTTTTAATATTTAACAACATTAATCAAAATATAACTCCGCCTGTGTGAGTTAATGCAGCCGGTCCCAAGCCGGGTGATGGAGGAGGGTGGCGGTAGGTTTGGACAACCAGCCTTAAAAACTAGTCCAATCTCATGAAATGAACCAATATCAAAACATCGTTGGGGCGTCCCCTACACAGCGACGCGTTGCATCGGAGCCCGGGTGTAGTGAAAAGTGGGCAAGGGTTGCTAGGTCATCGCTCGGAAGTGACGCGCCACATCGACGCCTGGATGTGGTGTTAAATAGGCAAAGGTTCCCACACCACAATGGACGGGGGTGGGTAAAGAAGTTAGTCCATAACCATAAGCTTAGGTTAGGATCTTGGAATATAGGTACGCTTAGTGGTAAGTTAGGTGAGATTTGTGAGGTTATGAGTAAGAGGAGGGTTAACATCTTGTGTCTCCAAGAGATCAAATGGGTTGGGGAAAAGGCTAGAGAGATAGCACCTTGGCAATATAAGCTTTGGTACACAGGGAAAGATAGAGACCGAAATGGAGTAGGTATCATTATAATAAATATACCATAAAGATGTTGTACAGATTAAGAGACAAGGGATAGATTATTTTGGTTAAACTAGTTTTAGGAGAAGAGGTGTTTTAATGTCATTAGCGTGTATGCACCCCAGATAGGACTTGATGAGGTTATAAACGACAGTTTTGGGAGGATTTAGATAAGGTAGTACAAGAAGTACCCATAGGAGAAAACCTTTTTATTGGCGGTGATCTTAATGGACATGTAGGTACAAGTAGAGAGGGTTTTGAGAGATTACATGGGGGTTTTAGTTATGGTGTCCTAAATGAGGGAGGAGATGCTATCTTAAATTTTGTTTTATCTTATGACCTAATCCTAGCAAATTCATTGTTTAAGAAGAGAGATTCTCATATTATAACCTTTAGAAGTGGACCAAGAGTAAGTCAGATAGATTTCTTTTTAACTAGGAGTAGGGATAGACATAGATGTTTGGATTGTAAGGTTATCCCAGGTGAGAGTGTTACCGCGCAACATAATAGACTCTTAGTTCTAGATATGAAGATAGATAGACGACATCGAAGGAACCAACAAAAAGGAATTGAACGGATTCGATGGTGGAAGCTAAAAGAAGATTGTCATACAATATGTAGAGATAGTTGGATTCAAAAAGAGGCTTGGACAACAGAAGAGAACCCAAATGTAATGTGGAATAAGATGACAAAATGCATTCAGGAGGTAGGCAAAGAGACATTAGGAGTATCAAACAGAAGAGTGCCGACTGGAAAGGACGCAACATGGTGGACTGCAGTAGTAAAAAATGCTATAAAGACTAAGCGAGAGCGTTGCAAGGCTTTGAAGAAGAACAATACAGAAAGAGTTTTTCAGAATATAAGGTAGCAAGAAAGGAGGCAAAAAGGTTGTGGTAGAAGCTAAGACGAAGGTTGCGTAAGAGATTTACGACAAGTTGAACACAAAGGAGGGAGGAAAAGGATATACAGATTGGCATGAGCAAGAGAAAGGAGGAGTCGCGACCTAGGAGTCGTGAAATGTATTAAGGATGAGCATCAAAGAACTCTCGTTAAAGATAATGACATTAAGGACAGGTGGCGAGATTATTTTAACAAATTATTTAATGACGGATAAAATAAAGTTTTGGATAATATTTCGGTGTCTCTTAAGGATTTAAATCGGTGCTTTATGCATAGAATCCAAGAGACAGAGGTAAAAGAGGCACTAAAGATGATGAAGAATGGAAAAACTGTTGGACCTGATGACATCCCAATTGAAGTTTGGAAATGCCTTGGAGATGTAGGAGTTAGATGGTTGACAAATCTATTTAATAAGATTTGGCACACTAACAAAATGCCAGATGAATGGAGGAAGAGTGTCTTAGTACCTTTATATAAGAACAAGAGAGATATTCAAATTTGCGCCAACTACCGAGGCATAAAATTGATGAGTCACACGATGAAAGTATGGGAGAGAGTGATAAAACGGAGATTAAGAAAGAATGTAGAGATATCGGAGAATCAATTTGGTTTTATGCTGGGTCGATCAACTATGGAGGCAATATATTTGCTTAGACAACTTATGGAGTGCTTTCGAGTAATGGGTAAAGATCTCCATATGGTCTTTATAGATTTGGAGAAAGCATATGATAAAGTGTCTAGGGAGGTACTCTGGTGGTCCTTAATGAAGAAAAGAGTTCCTTTGAAATATATTAAATTAATTAAGGACATGTATAGAGGCGCAAGGACACATGTGAGGACAGGTGAGGGTCAAACAAGTGAGTTTTCTATCATGGAGGGATTACACAAAGGGTCAGCCTTGAGTCCATTCTTGTTTGCGGTAGTTATGGACGAACTGATAAAATCCATCCAGGATAAGGTGCCTTTGTGTATGATGTTTGCAGATGATATTGTCCTATGTGCGGAAACTAGAGCGGAGATCAATACAAAGTTGGAATTATGGAGACAAACGTTGGAATCAAAAGGATTTAAACTAAGCAGAGTGAAGACTGAATACATGGAGTGTAAATTCAGTTCTAACCGACTAGAAGAGCATGATGTAGTGAAGTTAGATGGGGTGGTGATACCTAAGCGGGATCATTTTCGATACTTGGGATCAATAATACAGATGGATGGAGAGATTGATGGTGATGTGACCTATAGGATCCAGGCTGGATGGAGTAAGTGGAGAAGTGCTACAGGTGTGTTTTGCGATAAAAGAACTCCTACATGGTTGAAAGGCAAGTTTTATAGGACAGTTGTTAGACCAACATTGCTATATGGTAGTGAATGTTGGGCGACTAAGAGGCTACATGCACAAAAGATGAGTGTAACAGAAATGAGAATGTTACGGTGGATATGTGGATATACAAGAAAGGATAGAATGAGAAATGATGACATTCGTAAGATGATTGGAGTGGTATCTATCGAAGACAAAATGTGTGAAAATCGTTTATGTTGGTTTGGACATGTAAGACGTAGACCTGTAGATGCTCCAGTTAAGAGAATAGAGACTATGGATGTTGAGAGAAGGGTTAAGACTAGAGAAAGACGAAAAAGACTTGGAAGGAAGTAGTTTGGAAAGACATGGAGGTTTTAGAATTAGATGAGCAAATGACCTTGAATAGGAATCTATGGAGGCAGAGAATACATATGGACGATCTAACGTGATTTTAGATATTGGTTTATATAGTCTATCCCAATTTATTGGGATAAAAGCTCTGATGATGATGAAGAAGAAGAATCAAAATATGCATTAAAATTTTGAAAATAAAAAAATTCAAAAATAAAAAACAAAAACCTCATTATTATCAGACGCCGAGAACCATTTGCCATCGCCTGATATGATGATGGTTGCCAGCTGTGGAGTCTGGATTGGGAAATCGAATCTTTTGGAACTTGCATTACCAAGATGGGTCTTGTTCTGTCTATCTTCTTTCAGCTTTTTGAAGAAAGTTGTCCTTGATTCTGTGGTGCGTGCAGCTGAAGTACTTCCTTTATTTTCCTCTTTCACTTTTTCAGATGTACTGTGTTTTTGATTTTTTTTTCCTTCTAACGGAAGATTTTCTTTTGTAGAGGCTTAAAATACCGGGAAAGATGATAAATGGAGGTGGGAAATAATTAGATTTTATAATTTTTATTTAAAATTTAAAGTCACAAATTTTTATGTTCATTTTTTTATCAAGCAAAAATCTTATTTGTTCTGCAAAATTTCACTACAATTTACAGCAACTACATACATATATATATATATATGAGAATTATTATCTAATATATTGTCAATAAAATTTTTAAAATCTACAAGCAAGTTAAAAAGATGACACAACTCCATTTGAAATATTAAAAAGCAAATAAATAAATAAAAATAAAATGAGATACGTATTATCATTTTAACTTTATTTTTAAGTGTAAAAACTTTATTGACAATATATTAAATAATAATTTTATTTATATATGTGTTCTACTCTTTTTATTATTTATTTTGTTTTAAAAAACAAAATTAGAACACAATAAGTACTCAGACATAATGTATAATTATATATATATGCTCACAAAATATATATACTATATTAGTTTGTGTTATTTCGTTTGTGGAGTTTTTTAACTTCACAAGTGATGTTAAGATGATAATATGTGTCTTATTTTATTTATTTTTTAATATTTTTTTGAAATATATTTTTTAATATTTTTAAAAAACACATATCATCATTTTAATCTTATTTATGAAGTTAAAAAATATCACTGACGATAAATAAAAAATAATCATTTATTTAAACCATTTTTTAAATAAAAAATCCAAAATGACTGTGTGCTTTTTTTTTACTCAAAAAAGTTAAATTTGGAAATTTTCATTCCAAAAAAACGAAAAAAACAATGACTACGTAACAAAACTTTTTGCTTTTTCTGACAACGAAAATATCTTAGTAATTAATGTTACAATTATCTTATGAATTTAGATAGTTGGATTGATGTTTCTTAAATTTATATTATAAAAAATTAATAATAATAATAATAATAGTAAATTGAAACACCACTGAACATGACCGTTAACTACGGAATATTCTGATGCGGAAATGACAATAACGAAGGGCTTTCTCCTTTTTTTTTTTTTTTCAAAAAAATCTCTTTTTAAATAAGAAAATTACTTTATATATTGTCAATTAAATTTTTTAATTTTATAAGTACGATTAAAATGATAATATGTATTTTATTTTATTTATTTTTTATTTTTTAAATATTTTTAAAAATATATGTTATTATTTTAATTTTGTTTGTAAAATTAAAAAATTTCATTAACAATAATATGATAATAATTTTTTTAAATAAAGTAAAATATTTATTTTTTTATTTACGCATAAATTATTCAAAAAAAAAATCCTAGAGGCATTTATCCGCTCCCGAAAACATTAAAAGCCCAGAAATCTTCCCACGTAAACAGCCACGTGTCAGTCAATCATGGCCCCGTACAATCTCTTAACCCATAACAGTAGTAGATGTTATTTTTTCACCAACGCTACGCCTTCTCTCGCGTCCGCCGCCACCCGCAATGGATGCCCTTTTCCACCCTCCACCAACAAGTTTCATGGCCAAACGCCCTTGCCCTTCTTCCTCTCAAAACCCTAGGCTTCCGTCTCACTTCTCCGAAATGGACCTTCTCCTCCAATCTTTCCTTTCCCTTGCTGGTTCCTCTCCTCCAATTTCCCTCGACCTTTCCTTCGACCGCCTCCTAGAATCATCGCCTTCCGACGCCGATCAGTCCCTTCTCATCGACCGCGCTCACAATCTCGGTTCCCTTCTCCTCTGTGCCGCCAATCGCGCCTCTCGGAAACGTGCTTCGCTTCATAACTCCGTCGCCTGGGTCCTCCCGCCTGATCTCACCATCAAGGTAAAACTGCAATTCTTCGTCATTTTTGAACGACGGCTGTGATTGTGTTCTTTCTATAGAATCTTTTTGGTGGTGATGTGGTTTTCTGATCGCAGGTGTTTTCGATGCTGGATTCCCAGAGTCTCTGCTACGCCGCGGCAACATGTTCAATGTTTAACAAGTGTGCCATGGATCCTTTGTGCTATGCGAATATCGATCTTACCACTGTTGTCCCCAAGGTTAATAATGCCGTTGTCTCCACCATGATCCAACGAGCTGGAAAATCACTCCAGTAAGATTTCCTTTCTTTTTCAGCTCTTACAATTCAGCATTTAATTTTAGTAATAAATGCATGTTCTTAACTATGTTTCAATGCTTGAATTGCCTTCTGCATAATGAAATTATTAATAACAAGCACTTTTGACGCAGAAAATATTTAAATACGAAGTTCATTAATTATTAACTCAAAAGTTGTTTTTGCAAGTTCTTCTATACTATATCTGTTAGGGAAGATATTAGTGTGACTTAGTATTAGCTAGCTGATTTATATTTGCATGTGGTTATTTATTTTATTATAGATTCTTGTTAACAAGTTGTTTCAATGGTTGTTTAGATCTCTTAAGCTCGGTATAGTGCCAGGTCCAACTGCATCTCCTGGTTCCTGTCAACAATTGTTTTATACCATCAGGAATTCTGTAGATGTATCTAGCCTTTCGTGGACCGATAAAAGGACCAGGCAAGGGAAGGAATCATCTATTCTCACAAGGTCCTGCTTATACCCATTAAGTGGAGACAATGGTGCTGCTGGGTATGGTTGAAAGCATTCACTTCTTCGCGATATGTTGGTTTTTCTTTTTTGTTCTTATTATTTGCTTTATTCATATTGGAAGGACTCTTTTGAGGAGATTGCATCTTTACAATATTGAAAGAATGGATAATGCATCACTTTGCGTAGCATTATCAGCCTGCCCTTCTTTACTTGATTTGGAAATTGTTGGCCTGTAAGTTTCTTTCTTTAAGTGTTTTTAACTTCTGTCACGCCACCCTCTTGCTTTTTCATTTTTCTTTTTCTTTTTTGTTGGCTTGAGCATGCAGTAAGCTATTGCTGCTGGATGACATAACTAGCAATAAGAGCTTAAGACTTAAGTTGTATCTAAATATCTAACAGTTAATCGAAGAACAAATGCTCACAGAGATAGATCTGCATGTACACAAACATAAATTGGTATGGAGATATTCATAAAGAGCTGAGTAAATAGTAAATATAGAATTATAATATTAATTAAAAAACTTGGTTGTTGCCCAAATCATTGAATTTTGTTAGTTCTTGACCCAGCTTGATTTTCAATTTTGATGATGGTACTCATTTAGATGGTATTGTTTTAGCAGAGTAGCTGGTCCTTTTTTGTTTTAACCCTCAACATTGTTTGATCACCCTCCTCCTTATGCAGTCATGTTGAGCTCAGGCAAACTTTGATGTCAGTGAGCTCAAACTGTCACTTGATAGAACGTTTATTCTTTGAGTCTTCCAAAACAGGTGCAGAATCTCTTCTTGACTATGTTTTTTTAAATGCTCTAAAATATCTGCTCAAAGTTTTATGATAATGCAGGGAGAGATGACAGCTTGAAATCGCCAACTTGTGTTGATTTAGTGAACAATTGTCCTAATCTTTTTTCTTTGTCGCTGAGAGGTTTTAAGCTGCATGATTATAAAGTTCGCATACTTGTTAAGGTATGCACTCGTTTCATGTTATTTAAAATAATCTCTTTTTTGGTTTGCACTTCTAGGGTATGCTTAATGGAGTGAAATCTTGTCTCCCACCCACACACAAAAAAAAATATTAATAAATTGATACTGGGTGAACCTGGTTTCATGTTACTTTATTCATGGTCCTTACTAGGTTTTTTTTCTTTAAAATATCTGATGTCCTGAATTTTTCCTACATTCAATTAATGTTTCAACTTCATTTTTCTACTTTTGATGGGAAATTTCAACTTTGCCTTATAAAAGAAGTTCTAAATTGGCTACTTGATAATGTCCGGTGGTTGACATATAATATCAATGGTTTAAAAGTATTATGAAGGTTGGTTTGCATAAATATGTCAACTGTTGGTTATTATATGCCTGGAGTTAATGGTGATTCTATTTGATTATGCTGCACTGAGCAGTGATCTGTAATTTGTCATAAATTTGATCTGTTCCAAAATGATTAGTTTAGTCGTTCTAACCACTTGCAGGGATTCCATAAACTCAAATATGCCGATTTTTCATCATCGTATTCGATTACTGGAACATTTTTGAGGTCTGTGCATCGCTGATCAATACTACCTAGGAGAATCCTTTTATGTCCTGTTTTCTCAACACTCCTTTTTGTATGCTACTCAGAAGTTTTTTTCCCCTTTGATTAGGAATTTGGGAAGCGGGGGTGGTGGGAATCTACTAGAGGTTTTAATTTTAAGGGACTGCATGCATCTCAAAGAGGTGAGATCTAAATCCAACCTCCTATCTTTTCCTCCTATATTAAATATTCTCTTTCTCTAGTCTGACTTCACATGTGCAGGTGGAAGTTGCTCGGTTCTTGACTGCAGTTCTTGCAGGAGATTTTCAGTTCCTTAAACATATTGTGAGTGAAGTTGATATGTGTATATAACTTTCATAATCCTTGTTTATGCTGAATCTTCTTTTGATTCTGCCTATTTCCATGCCACAGGACATATCTAATAGGGAAGGTTTAGCTTCAGAAGGTGACTGGTATCAGAGATCTTACAACTCAAAGTAAATAAATCCTTAGTGGGACTCCACTAAAGTGATAATATTGTTTAATGTTCTTTTAACATCTAACCTTGTTGCGTATTCTGCAGCATTATTCCTTTAAAGCAGGTTTTAGAAGTAAGACCCAATATCTGTTTGCTGGCTGAGTTTCCATCAGAAGGATGGTATGGTCTACCCTTGAACTAATTTAGTAGTCACTTTCATAGTGTTTTTTTCTTAAATAATATTTTAAGATAAAAAAAAAATGTGCTAGGAAATTATATTTGCCTTTTTGACCTAGGTTTCTTGTTTTTGGCAGCTTCGTCGACATAGACCACATGGTTGATAGTGATATTAACAGTGAGATCAGCCTGCCTTCCCAGCTGAGTACTCATACCTCTGATGGTTCATTGCTTATGAGTTCATCAGAGAGCAGCTATTATAGTGATCACGGTAGTGGTAATGAGGAGTATCAAGATTCAGGTTTTGTAATTTACGAGGAAAGCTCAGATGAGGTGGATTATCTTGCTGTTTAGAAGATCTGCCAGGCTAAGCGAGAAATGAAAACTTGCAGTCACTAAATGAACCGGTATTCTGATCTGTCTCCAGATTTTGAAAATAAGAACTGGCTAGTTTATAGTTTGTTTAGCACTGCTAAGTACTTAGTTCTTCATCTCATAGCACAAATACTTTCTTCTTTGTTCTTCTTTGGTGTTTTTGAGAAGAGTGCTTGATGCTTCATTGTTCATGACCACCATAATTAATAGCTGCACTTAGTGACAACCAGGAAAGGGTTATATTGCAAAATTTGACACGTAGTTTAATTCAGTTATCTCCCAGCTTGGTGCTCGATTTATGTCTATCATAGTGTCCAAAAAAAAACTAAGACTTAGCCTAGTGATTGTTATCCTACTTTGGGAGGGATTAAGTCAAAAGTTCGATTCTCCACTCCCCCATTGTACCTCCTATAAACCAAAAAAAATAAGTGTCCAAAAAAACAAGTTGTCTATTAAATCGGTCTAAATTTTCTGATTTTCTTCTGTTGATTTTGGGGAGAATTTCTGGGTATTAATCAATATAATAACATTTATATAGGAAATACTGCTGTGCTCTAGAAATTGTATGTTTTGTTGTACAAGGTGTGCATTTTTCTAACCATGGAATTTTATTTCCCACAGAAAATAGAAAGGAGGCTTTTTCAGGGTGGAAACTGAATTGAAGAGAGGTGGAAGAATTGAATTCTGAACAGAACAGAAGTTTAGTTTCTCTATTATTCTCATACATGATATGATCTGATGCTGCTGCAATATCCGACAGTGAAGATTTGCCATTTTGCTGGCCTATCTTCTGCTTCACTGAGATCGTTATCACAAAAGAAAGGCCTCTGGGGAACCTTATTCTTTTCTGGTTTATCCCCATTATTTTGGCAGATATATGTGTAGGATCATGGAAGTGGCAGCCGATGGTTCAAGCTCTTGCAATTGTATGTATTTGGATTTGGAATGGCCTTTGCTAATATCTTTGATCTGCCAATCTCCGGTAGCCAATAGCCAATCGCTATTGTAGCCTTTGTAATGTGCAATCGAAATTGATTGGATAAATCTCGGCATTCTCACTTTTAGCGGCCATTTTATTATTCGGTTAGGCCATAATTTTCTCTGATCACTTTTATCCATGCATCTCTAGTTTATGAGCTTCCAAGTGCTTACTGCTATGATGCAATTATTTTAACTTTATGGTAAGCGGAAGAGAAAATAAGGAACAAAAAATTCTAAATTAAAAGATACAAAAATATTTTTGAGTTTAGAAAGTTGTGAAAACTCAAATCTTAATATCAAGAAAAAAATTTACGCAAGTGAAAATAAAGTTAATTTATATTTGTTAATTTAATGGTTGAATTTTATATTTTATTTATATAAAATTATACATGTCAAATTTTAATTTAATTAAACATATAATTATATATTCAATAAAAATAAATTTTTTACGTTGTTATATATGAAAAAAAATGTTATTATCAATGATCGATTTAATATACGAGTGAATTGTTAAATTAATGATTGTTATGTAAAAATATTAATCTTTCGTAAAACTATAAAAAATAATATACACGGATTAATTTGATTTTTTATCTTTTTTTTCATAGAACGCAAAAAGGAGAGTATTTGTATAACATTATTGTTTTAAAATGAGAAAATAGTATGTCAGGGCCTAATGCGAAGCCCTGAGGGCCGGAACTACTCGATATTGGATCCACATTAAACGAAGAGGCCCTCTTAGTTGGTTTACATCGTAGAAAACTAGATATTATGAAATCTTTCTCAAGCTTTTCAAGCTTCCACATTCACTCCGCCCTTTCTAACCAATGGCAAGCGGCGGCGCCAACCAGCAGCCAACAGCCGCCTACAAACCGTACCGTCACCTAAAAACGCTACCTGCGCACCAACGCGCCGTTTCTTGTGTCAAATATTCAAACGACGGCACCCTCTTAGCCTCCGCCTCCCTCGACAAAACCCTAATTATTTGGTCCGCTTCGACCTTCTCCCTCCTCCACCGCCTCGTTGGCCACTCGGATGGTGTTTCGGACCTTGCCTGGTCATCCGACTCCCACTACATCTGCTCGGCCTCCGACGACCGCTCCCTCCGCATCTGGGACGCACGCTCCCCATTCGATTGCCTCAAGATCCTCAAGGGTCATTCCGACTTCGTCTTCTGCGTGAACTTCAATCCGCAGTCGAATCTCATCGTTTCGGGTTCCTTCGATGAGACGATTCGCATTTGGGAGGTGAAAACTGGGAAGTGCGTGAGGGTGATAAGGGCGCATTCCATGCCAGTGACATCGGTGCACTTTAACCGTGACGGTTCACTGATCGTATCGGGTAGCCACGACGGGACGTGCAAGATTTGGGATGCCAAAGAAGGGACTTGCTTGAAAACTCTAATAGATGATAAAGATCCCGCGATCTCGTTTACTAAATTCTCCCCCAATGGGAAATTCATTCTGGTTGCTACTCTTGACAGCACTCTGGTAAATTAACATCTTTTAATCTTTGAAATAAAAATTAATTCCCTTGGGTTTTAGCTCAATTAGTTTTTTTTTCACTTTTCAGAAGCTGTGGAATTACTCAACTGGGAAGTTTTTGAAAATTTATCAAGGACATACAAACAGGGTTTACTGCATAACATCGACATTCTCTGTTACAAGTGGGAAGTACATTGTTAGTGGATCAGAGGATAAATGTGTTTATATATGGGATCTCCAATCCAAAGGCATGATACAGAAGCTTGAAGGCCATTCCGATACTGTTATTTCTGTGAGCTGTCATCCTTATGAGAATAAAATTGCGTCTGCTGGGCTTGATGGGGATAGAACAATTAGGATTTGGATTCAAGATGCTTAACTTTTTGTCATGAATGATCTGTTTGTCGCACCTTCAGTATAAAAAATTTCCCTTTCCATTGGAGTTCTAACGTTTTTCATTATGTGCTTCTTGTCCGCTCATGAAGTTATGACTCAACTTGTAAATACACCAGTTTTTATGTGATACTCGGATATTATTGTAAGAGCATTAACATCTCATATGGATATACAGATCGATGGTTTTCTGTTCACTTCTGGCCGCAGTTCAGACTTTAGTGATTTCCTGGTTACCATCTTATTTCACCTATTATTCCTTTTAGTCTTACTATCAATTCGCTGGCTTTGATAGCTGTACGCAGGAGTTCAGCATTCGAGTGTAAGGTATTCTTGTTGGCTGGCCGTTCGTGGCTCCATTCTCAGTTTCCCTTCCATTAGGATTTAGGCTTATGGGGCTGGCAAGCTATATATTGCCTAACTTTGAAATATGAACTCTTAATTTCTGTCATTTTTCTCATGATTCTCTTCTCAGTCTTGATTTACCATTTCCATTTGTTTTCTTAATCTGGACTGCTTACAAACTTTGTAGTTCTTACTTAATGTCTCTTATGAAAGCCTTAATTGGCTATCATTCTGCTGATTAAGCAGGCTGTCATTTGCGGGGTAATATTCTCAATGTGTTTTAGCATACATTGAGCCATGTCTGTATGTTCATTTGTCAGTATTGTCTCAAAGTTGTCCTGGTTGTTTTGTCAGAGTTTTGCTTGGTAGGAAGGATGAAAAGAGGTGAGGATGGAAATTTGCTAATCTAATATTTAGGTTTCATAATCACTTTTTTATTTTGTAGCTTAATCATTAGATTAGCAAATTTTCATTCTCATCTTTTCTATCTTTTTTATCAAGCAAAGCTTTAGGTAAATCGAACTCTTAAAATTGAAGAGAGCAAAACCTCGAAGAAACCTCTTTGAATTGGAGCTGAAATTGTGTATGATACCTTATTCTGGGGATAAACGGCAGGCCAGGTAATGTTTGTTTTTAGTTGTAGCCAAAACAATCCGGTATGATTGGCCATGGTGAAAAAAAGGAAGCATACTTTGTTTACTTCCTTTCTGAAAATGATTTAGAAAAGTGAAATCTGCTTAGTTCTTGCTGATGTGAAATCATTGATTCTTCCTCGTACCAACTGTATCTCCTATACCATTCATCACCAAAACATAAACACTGATAAATAGCATGTATCTCTGTGTTCAGAAAGATCCAATAAAAACTAGCTTGACCAAGCTCTCGCCCAATTCCTAAAAACCCATTGTTTGTAAACTTCTTCAATTTTTGAAGATGCCTCAAGGTCGAAACCATGGGCATTTTCAGATATGAAACTCCTTCATGGATCTTGGCTTACACATCATGGGCCAACCGAACTTCATCTTTATTGGTTTACTAAAAGATGTTTTATTATAGTATAACCATCAGATTTCTCAACTGCAAGAAAATTCATCAATAAAAGACGACTAAACTGGAAAGAAAGCTTGTTAAGCATTTTCCGCACCATCCAAATACCGCAAAAGTTGAGGATAAAAGAAATGATAGAAATTTTTTTTTTTTGAGACAGCTAAAAGAAATTCATGAATTTTGTTAGTTGTCTTGTTGTCATGAAAATGATGCATGCCAAAAGAAAAATGGAGGGAAATGCATGTTGCTATGGAATCATCAAATTACACCGTACCTTAAAATATTATAAAAATTTGACATACATGAAAATACTTCAATTAAAGATGGAGTTGACTCCTAAAAAAACCATGGCCTTGAATTGAAACCTTAAAGCTTGATAGAATTTAAGCTATATTACATGAAATTGGTCAGAACTTAATATTTAATGTCCTGTGTATCTTCTATTATTTGTACAGTGATGCCCGTGAGCTTCTTGAATATAGTTAAACTTCAGAAAATATCCAAAACGCATTTTGAAATCTGGCAAGCTCCTTAACTTTAATTTTGCTCTGTGAAAAATTCTTACAATCTCAACCAAACAGTTTCCCTCTGACAATCTCCCCTCCATTGACACTCTCAAGCCTGTGCGTTCAGGTTGGGAATCATGATCTACTACAAGGCGTAACCACATCTGCAAGACTGCAACACCACACCATGCCCCATCATGAACGCTTCCCCAAAATCATTTGGGCGTAGTCCATGGCCATGCAGATGTCATTCCTCGATGGAGCGAGGAGATGCAAACCATACCCCTAAAATTACCTCCCATCGATCCAAAATGGGCTTCATTACCTTGGTTCACTGAAATTTGGTCCAAAATGCTGTCTTCTGTATGGGCTATTATGGCCATTGAAGGAATAAAGATCCAAGTCTGAAGATTGAGGAGCTTTGTGTATGATAAACATCTATCTCACACAGGATGCACATTCTTCCTGTTGAGGTCATTTTGTGCCTCGCCATAATTTTTCAGAATTTGGAGTTGGGACCTGAGCGTGCAAGCTGTGAACGTTTTAGTTCCTGCAGAGAAAAAAAAGTCAAGGGATGCCGAAACTCAACCTGCTCCAATGCTAAATCAGTATTTGTCCGATGATATCGTATAAGGAAGAAGAGAGCTCAAGGTTGAGAGGCGAGGCAGGAGAAGACGAGAGAGTGAGAGAGTCCGTCCTTACGATTGTCCTAGGAGTCTCCTCTTATACAGTGTACTTATTTGTATGTATTCTCTAATGCCTGTGTACCTGCTGGACGCATTGGTTGACGCTTAAATGACAGATGATAAAAACTTGTCACGAGACAAAGGTCAAATCTTGATAGTTTGTGAACCTGATGCTTGACTTACTATATCTTGGGCCCAGTCTACTTAGAGCTAGTTTGGATGAAACGGTATGATTAATTTAGGTGAAGTTGAAAAAAAGTAAAATGATCATTGTAAATATAATTTTTTTAATAAAATAATAAAAATAAATTAAAATAAAAAAATACAACAATAATTTCATTTATTTTTGTTTTATACTTTTATAATTTGTTTTTTGTCTTGTAGTAAAAGATTCCGCCACACCTAGACCTGTTCAAGGGTCGGACTATCCGCCCAAGCCCGAAAGCCCGTTTTAAGTTTGGTCGGGCTTGGACAAAATTTTTAGGCCCGTTTAAAATCGGGCCGGGCCTCGGGCTTACCTTTCAAAGCCCGAGCCCGGCCCGGCCCGACCCGAATTATTATTATTTTTTATTTTATATATATCTTTTTTAATATTAATTAAATTTTTATATATATTTACTAAATATAATATAATTATATGTATATAAAATATTATTGAATAATAAATATGATTATAAATATTTAATATGGAAGTTGATATATAAATTTTGATAAATTAAATTAAATTTTAAAGGGTATAAAATAATAAAAAACAAATAAAATTAAAATCAAAATATAAAAAAAATTATTTTTTGATCGGGCTCGGGCTTGTAGTATAAAAATGAAAACGAATTTGGACAAAAAAATCAAACCCGAATATCAGGCCGGACCGAACTTGAGTGTAAAAAATTTATTATTATCTGTCATAGATCCGACCCGTCCAACCCATGTGCAGGTCTAGCCACACTCAAGGTGGGTGGAATCCAAATTGAGCCTCAAAAGCCTAACACTTCCCATATACTTTGGATTGTGTTCCGCATTAATTGCACTGATGGGACTTTGTTACATGGAATTAGGCTCAAGCCACAATTTTCAGAAGCTGATCAAGTATATGACGGATAAATCAGATACACATGGAAGGCAGCTATGGAGATATGGCAGAATATTTGAACAGAAGTTTGTCTGTTTTAATAAACTAGATCCTGTCCTAAGCTCGTAGCTATATTGGCATCAGCTTTAGAACGAGGCCTGAAGGAGCAGAAAACATAATGGAGGTAAAACTGCTTGAAGGCATTAGTTAGTCATAAGGAAAAACGCAAGATTGCAGCAAAGGTTCTCCTCAGGATAATTAGAAGCTCAGAGTTAACGATGATTAAGATCAGAGGACAGAATAATTACATCTCCTATCTTTGATGTATTCAGCAAAATGATAATCTATTACCTAATAGAGAATCACAATCCTAATGTCACAGAAGGTAACCAATATTAATCCCAAGAATAATCAACATTAATCTTAAGGATAACATTCAGGGTGGAAGCACTCACTGGGAGGAGGTGCAGAGATGAAGACATTGGCACGTGTGGGCTGATAGGAGCCAACAAAACCCGATATTTCTATCAAGGAATGTAAACAATGGAAAGGAAACAAATTGTAGAATGGTTGAGTACAGCTTGTTGCATCATCATTGTTCAAATTTCCACACGAGCTCAATTGCTTCTGCTGAATTGACCATATTTTAACTGTTGAAACTAAATTATTCGGAGTTCAGACTGTTAATGTTAGCCTGGACATTGAAGATAACTCCTCAGCGGAGATTCTGTGGAAGCATATTAATGCATTTAATAACTTCATTTCAATGAATTAAACTTCTTATTTGCTTGTATGTAAGCTGGACAGTTGGGTTTCATGTAAAGTTCATGAAGATCAAGGGCTAGAGAATCTATCCTCAGAGATGGGAAGGATGAATATTTCATATAAGACTTGATGCATTGAAACAGCTATTTATAGATTACATAGCCACTTGTATCAGTAAAGATGCTTCAACTTCATTTTGTTGCAAGATTCATCTTATTTTCAAGAAACCTTTACCTAATATAGTAACTAACTAGAAACTTTGATACTTTTGCACTTAAAATCATTACTCCTGTTCAGAAGGCAAAACATCCAGTAGTGAACAAGAAGAAATCTCATTCTAAATACTACTACTACTACCACCAGCATCACAATAAGTCTAGTATAACTGTGCATCGTTTTTAGCTACGTACAAACTCTAGAGACCTACATCCTTAAAAGAAATGCAACCTTTATCACTCAGAGGAATCAGTTAGCCTTGGCCATTTTTCGACTTCTCGCCATTCGATCTCTTATTCCAGATGAATTTGCTGATGATTAGAAGGAAACTTTCTTAAACTAAATACAGAATGGTTTCCTGAGAACAATTAGCATATCCCTTCCACATAGTTCAAAAATTAAATGCAATTCGGCTAGCATGCAATACCATTGACATCCACTAAAGAATACATCTTATCTTACCACTGATTCCCACTCTATTAGCTTCCTCTGTAACTTGCACATATCAGGAACCTACCAAGTCTATAATCATGTAATTGAGTACATGTAGAATACTATCATGAAACTAAAACTAGGGCTCTATATAAGTTCTTGAAGTTCCTTTTACATCTTTCCAACTTATAAGAAAAACCAAATAAATGCAGAGGAGAAAATATAGCACACCTGTTCCATGCCTCTCATTAATAAAGTGCATGAAAATATTCAATTTGCATCTATCCCAAATGCTCAGGGCCTTCATTTGGAGGATTTATAAGCCTGCAGCAACAGAGTTCATGCTTCTTGCTAACATTCATTTTCAGGAAAGAGGAAGTGGGATCTTACAGCAATGCTTATGCATTTTCCGTTCATAGATTCTGATTGCAACAAGATTCCTGCAATCCATTAGTCTACACAACGGCTCTCCATAGAAATTAAAACACAGGTTAGCGTGATAAAAGCAACCAGAGCACTTCATTTATGCTGTAGACATAATATAAGCTGCCGAATAAGAACTGACAAGAAACAAATGAATCACAACTTCTAGGTTGCATGTACTATATTTCAATCACATTTTTTTGCGAAAATCAGAGCAGAAAGTGTTTTTCTAAATCTCACAAGTGAAAATTACAATTCTATTCATGCTTCCAAGCATACAATACTAATGAAAAACCAAGACCCTGTACTTGGTGATCTCTAAACTTTTGAGAGTAAGACCATGTCAATACAGATGGATCAAAAATAGACTGGCTTGCCCACAATTTCTCGGCCGAGAGGCAAGTTTGAAACATGAAAACAGCATTGCCCATGGCATTGCCAAATAGCCAGTTGTGCACATCCCAAAACACTTCCACTGGAAGTCCATCCACCAAAATGGTATGGTTGCCACGGAACTTCCACTTGAGCCGCTTAACCTGCATCACTGTCTTACTATCAATGCGGATAACAAGGCATGGATCCTTAAGATCGACGGTGTCACACTCGATTATGACATCATGCATCGGTCCCTTGTCACAAAACTGAGCCTTGGCACCATAAAACTTCTTCCCAAAAATGTGCTCTCTCTTTGCAATAAAAACAGCATCTGAATTGAGAGGAGCACTAGTGTCAATCTTCTTGTATGCCTCCTTCTTCAAATCCCCAAGAAGTAACACCATTTCTTGATCAAATGCAACAGCCAAGAAAAATCCTTCAACTGGCTCAGGCCCAGAACCAAATCTAGCATTAGACAAGTCCCAACATATATCAATTTTACCAGAATCTACCCCTAAATTCTTTGACCCTTTTCTCTTGGAGAACAACCAGGGCTTTATATCAACTTTACACAAACATTGATTGGCAGAATCATCAATTGCAACACTTAGTCCTTGACCCATCAGGTTCTTGGTCCATGTAACCGTGATTAAGCATGAACGACCGTGTAATTTACACTGATAAACACAAGTCACCAAGTTTTGAGCAGCTTTAGCTGCACTCGAGGATGATGATGATGAATCAGCTACTTGAACACCGTTTTCACCAAAACAAGAAGGAAAGTCCCTCATTATAGTAACCATGAATGGCAAAAAAAAACTTTCTTTTTACTATTTCTCTCTAGCTAAAGCAGAGATTTTGGTATTCCTTTGCTAGCAAAAAAGAAAAAAGAATGAAGAATAGCACATACTCCTACCTCAACAGACGATGAACTCAAAAACCCACTTCCAAAAAACCTTCAAATCTCAGCTCATCAATGCTTCAGTTGATCTGGGTGTCTGTTTTTGGACAGCCTAAGATTGTAAACAAGTGAGAGAGATACAGATAGAGATGACTTAGATTTGCTTCACTGTCAATGTCTGCTTTGAGTCCTCAGCAATGACCCAAATTTTTATTTTAATAAAAACAAAGACTGAAAAAGAGACATAAGAGAAACAGAGAGGAAAATAGCTAGCAAAGATAAAGAAAGAGAGAGCTGAGTCACATGGGGGCCAAAAAAGTATTTATGGAACTCGAAAGAAGAGGGCAACTGGGCATTCGCTGGAAAAAGGCTGGGTTTTTATACAACGTTACACAAAAGAAAAGCTAAAAAAGTTATTTCTCTCTCATTCATTCGTCACGTACACTCATTTTATTTTATTTTATTTATTAATCTGTGAATATTGTTTTTGTCTACTCTTTCTAACCCATCCTGTCCTGTTTTCGTAGTACAAACAAGTTCAAGTTTGGAAAAATTTCAGAGACAACCGGTGTACCGAAAATTTTTTCCATTTGATTCAAACGAAAATCTTAATCCCTGAAAAAAAATCTTTAAAATTGTTAGAAAGGAAATACAAATGACTATTACACCTTGAATGAAATGTTAAGAAAAAAGTATTTCTTATAATTGGGAATTCGAATATCTAAAATAAGCTATTCGAATATCTATAGCTACAAATCTCCATAAAATATTTATATTTTATGACAAATTATACGTACATTATAATATAAATATAGGTATATTTTGTCCAAAAGAGTGGTATTCGAATATTTCATTGTAGGTATTCGAATACCTACAACTAATTTTTCTCTTGGAACAAATGTACGTGAGTTTATATCATGATATACATATAATTATCCTAAAAGCTTAATAGCCAAAAAGACTCTCAACCTTTAGCACAAAATGGAATTAAGCCTTCAACATTTTATTGCGTGAAAATCAGTCCATAAACTTTTATTTCATTGTAAATAAACCCTCAATCTTTTAAAATTATTCAATTAAGTCCAAATCTGTTAAATGACACTAACTTCCGTTAGTATTACACACATGGCAGGCCACGTGGCAGCCAACTAAGCTATCTACGTCAGCTTTCACGTTAAATGTCCTAACGACAGTTAGTATCATTTAACAGATTTGGACTTAATTGCATGATTTTAAAAGGTTGAGGGTTTATTTACAATGAAATAAAAGTTTATGGACTGATTTTCACACAATAAAATATTGAGGACTTAATTCTATTTTGTACTAAAAGTTGAGGGTCTTTTTGATTATTAGGCCTTATCCTAAAATATCCATATCTTTTAGCATATAGATATTCTGATTACTTTTATAAGTATTATGAATATTTTTATAGATATTCTAATACCTTACTATAGATATTTTGATTACTTTCATAAGTATTCTGATATCATACTATAGGTATTCTGATTATTTTTATAATTATTCAAATTCCTTAGCTACAAAGCTCTATAAAATATACATATACACACATTTTATAATAAATTGCATGTACGTTATAATATAAAAATATGTATATTTCATCCAAAAGAGTGGTATTTGAATACCTCATTGTGGGTATTTGAATACCAAAAACTAATTTTTCTCTTGGTACAAATGTACATGAGTTTATATCATAATGTGCATATAATTATCATAAAATAACCATATTTTTAGTATATAGGTATTTTGATTACTTTTATAAGTGTTCTAATTACTTTCATAGGTATTCTAATTACTTTTATAAGTATTCGAATACCTATAACTACAAAACTCTATAAAATATATACATTTTATGAAAACTATATGTATATCATGATATAACTTAAGTACATTTGTTCTAAGAGAGAAATTAGTTTCAGGTATTTGAGTACCAACAATGAGGTATTCGAATATTACTCTTCTGTACGTGACTTTTTTCTCAATATTTCATTAAGGGTATATAGTAATTGCTATTTCATTATTGATAATTTAAGAAGCTTTCATTTCTTTCTTGCAATGATAAAAATGGCGTTTACCCTCTTAAAGAAATATTACTGTTTCAACAATCCTTCTTGGAATTTTCCCTTCAATTTTTTCTTCTCTCTTGTTCATAATTAGAAGAAAAGGAAAAACAATGGACCCTTTCCTTTAACTGACATCGCACATGCCATTTGCCATTAAAGATGGAAAAACAATCCAAAGCTTAGAACCCAAAACGCAAACTTTTTCTTTTTTTTTTTTGAAAATCTACACCACCAATGGACTTCACAAGTTTTTACATTTGTATGGTCAAACACTCAATCTTTGACGAAGGAAGATGATTACACAGTCGGATATCATAAAAAAGAAGAAAGAAAAAAAGAAAGAAAGAGAAATACGTATACGATAAAGAAAATACAAGGAAGACATGTCATGAAGTAACATCAAAGGTTTTGATAATAGTAATATAAGCAAAATAATAACTAAAATATGGTAAACTGTATTTTGGTATGGTGTTTGTTAGAATCTTCTTTCTCTTTTACCATTGATGAGCTTTATCATCATTTGCTTTCCCTTTTTTTTTTATCTTTTTCTCTTTAGCATGTTTAACAGATATGATGCTTCGCGTGTTACCACAAAAATCATGCCTCTCACTGATGACGGGAGAGATTTGGTCAATTGATGGGACAAGCAAAGGCGCGGGAAGACTGGAAGAAGAGTAAAGTTGTTGTTTTTCTTCTTCTTCAACACTTAACCACTGGCATTAATTATAAAATTGGGGTAAGATGGAAGTTTTCATGCATGTGCTATGTGGCCATGGCCATGGGGGGTTTAGGTTTGACTGACCAAGCAAAGCAAAGCAATGCTCTTGTCTTTTTCATTGTTTGCATTAAAAGCATCTCTCCGCCTTCCATATGCAAACGCCATTAATTACTCACGGCGGCTCTCAATTTGATTGATCCAATACATTTTGTCTTTCGAGGACGAAGCTGATTACTTTAATGCTGAGAGAATGTTGAACTTAGCGATGAAATTTATTACAACTGCTAGTTAAAGAGGGCAGACTGAGTTCTTCCAGGATGAGAAAGCAATTTATTTATTGAATTTGCAGGATTACTTGTAAAAATTTATAAAAAAAAAAAAAGAAAGAAAAATATGGTCATTTTCTTGGCAGAATTTGATTGGTTATCTGTTACAGTGAAACACAATTTAACATCGATCAAACAAAACATGCCATACCAAGGGGTACCGAATCACGTGCATTGGTTGATGCATGCCTGGTTGGCAATGCCTGGAGAGTGGACCAGTTTTGGCAGCAATTTGGCTACTGTTAATGGATTAATTTAATCAAATGAATGATGATCCGTCGTCTTTTACGCCATAAACAATAACAAAATATTCTATAATTACAGACACTTTAGACTTACTTTTTCTTTTTAACTAATAAGATAGCTTGCCCCCACCAAACAAGAACTAATTAATTCGTTGAACTTTACACAAGTCATCATGTAAGGGCCTAAGCCTCTTAATTTTTTTTTATGTAAATTATATATATCTTTATTTATTTTAATAATTTAAAATTAATTCTACAGTTGAAATTTTTTATCTCTTTTCAAATCCTTGGTTTTGTTTACCTTTTTAATTGACTTTTTGTCAATTAGCTTCAAGAATAATTAGGCAGGTATGGACTAGGTGCTTATTGATCATTTGGCATTGGATTTGTCCTCACATTTCAAGCAGAAAAAGCTCAGCTATGTCAATCAACAAACAGGGTATTGGCAACCAATAATATGTTTAATAAAAAAAAAGTTTAGGCAACGAATACCGAGGATTTGTAACAAAATGCAGTAGAATCCGAGACATTGTGGTGAAATGTTGCGTCTCTATCCTCGTTAGTGTGAAACAAGTGAAAGTGGGTTTTCACGTTTATCATTTGCTGGTCCCACGGGCCATGACTTTGGTCCCATTTTACTTCCCATCCGTCTCTCTCCGAGACCTCCAACCCCTATCAGATGCCATAAAATGCCAATAGACAAATGGATTAAATGTGTGAAAACAACTTAATTGGAATCAAATCTTTAATGCGGTAAGTAACTAGCAGTGAGAATTACAACAACCGTTCAATGCCCAAGCCGATGACTGATAACTGTTTCATTTCGAATCTTTACCTCTTTTGTGCATTTTTACGTACGCGTTGAAAAACGATGTACACGCAAAATACTACTACTGTTCTTTTCAACAATCTTTACTCATCAAAATATTGAGTTTCCAAATGACATAACAAGCATCTTTAATCAAAGAATAAAGAGTGAGGATTACTAGCTTTGAGTATTAAATCAAATAACAATGTTTTTATTTTTAAAATAGGAAAGTTTTGTAAGTTTGATTCTCGAATTCATTAGAGCGAGGATTATTCAAAAATTTTAAATAAAGAAATTTCTTTGTGGCCTTGAATAAGAAGTTGAAGCTTGGATTTGGTAAGGGTCTTTTCCATTTTTCAAATGCTATTTCTTTTCAGTTTTCACTGCGAATGTGGATCTACTTAGCTAGGCTTCTTGGCTTTACGTAGCTTTCAAGGAGGGCTAGGAGGAGTGTGGTGGGACTTCAAACACAATTAATTATCTTTAAAATATAAAACAACAGTAAACATGTGTACTCATAACACTCAAAACAACATCAAATGACCGCAATTGAGAAAACTTGTTCAACAAAATTTGATTAGGCAAAATTCTGCAAATTAAGTTAATCATTGAAAGTAAACATGACGACAGGAAATCGTCATAATTTGATATTAAGTTTAGTTAATTTGATGTGATTAGCTGTGTAATCCAAGTTCTCCCTCCCATTACTGGCACTAGCACAGTTATGTCGTGGAAAGAGGGGTTGCAGCAATAAAAAATCAGTGTAACTTTCAAACCCTCTTTTCCTTTTTCTCTTGTTTGTTTGCCCCCCGGGCTTCAATGAGTAACGATGACTATTTTGAGGGTAAGAAATCACAGATTTGAAGGCAAGGCTGTATTTGAGAGTAAAGAAATAAAATTTCATCGTAATGATAACAGGCACAAAAATGTTACCACGCGTGCTCCTTATTTACCGCTAGAACTTTCAAATCATGTCAATTTCTTACAGAAACGTCATTATGAGTACTCAATCCCTGAGAAAGAAGTCAAAAGCTTTGTTTCAACTCTCAAACTCACCTGTAAAAAATTTCAAGCAGAGGTAAACAGTGAAAGGGAAGTGTACGTGAAATCACGAATGTTAATTTGATTGTTTATGACTTCATGGTTCATATACACCATCTTTCAGTTCTATACAATCTTCTTTATCAAGGTGAAGGAAGCTAAAATGTAATATTCCTTATCAGACAGAGAGCAACCCTGACTTGTAAATCATAAGCTTAACTGCCTGCCGATCCCAAGACAAGTTTGCAGCTTGCCTGTTTGAATTGTTTGATTTCATTGTCAGTACATAGTCCAATGCCTCCTGGAAAGGTAGTTTACCCGATTGCATAAACGGGCTGGGCCGGCTAGCCTTACAAACCACTGACTTATGGAAGGTTTGATCTCTAATCCCACCTGGTTTCCATGGTAATTAATGCATTTATGTAAAATGTCTATCTAACAAGTGCATTGATATTCATGAGTTGTAGTTTAATTAGTAACGCAGATTAAGTTTGTGAAAAAAAATAGATTTAATCTTCATTAAATACATTTTTGAGAAGACGATGAATCTTAATTGTGATGAAACCTCGAGTAGAATTAGTCTCAACCGTTAAAATGAATAAAGATATCAGTGTTTACATAAAAAAAACAAGTGCATTGATGATAGTTCTATTTCCTTAATCAGCAAATATTTCATGACGTAGAGATAGATGCAGAACAGAGACCCAGCAAAAGAAATGCAAAGCAAAGGAAAAAAATGGCTTAGTACATTTTCCCCTCAATAGATTCTTCATTGTATTTGCAATAGCACCTTTTTCCTATGAAAACAAGAAATAACGGTCAAGTTTTCATTGTTGGTGCTATTTATCAGCCACATGCATAGATTAATAGACTCAAACATCCCAGGATTGATGTCGACATGAACTTGTTCAGTCTGTGACCATCACAATCTCCCTTACTTCGAAAGAGAAAAGGTAGCAATTTATTTAAAAAAAAAAAAAAAGCCTAAACCGACATTGTACTAATAAATGGGTCCATTGAGCTAGACAGGCAGTAAGACAAAGAAACAAAAGCAGTCCAGCCCAGTTCTGAGATAGCCGGCTCACTCTCAACCCATGGTCTTAGACTAACGGATCATACTTTACAGTTTCCCCATAAAATAAATAGCAATTGTTTAAATTTTAAATGAAAATATTATTTTGATTTTTGTATTTTTAAAAAAAATTTATATATAATGCACTGATAGTGTATAAAAGTTATATACTATCAGTTAACTAAATAATGCAATCTCATTAATGAGCAAAACTTAAAATTGCATAAACCCTTAAATCGTTAAATATAAATATTAATGAAGTTTTTAAATTGATTTTTAAAGACCTATGAATTTTTAAGTTTTGTTTACTAATAAAATAACATTATGTCATTCATTGATAATATATAAAAATTATACACTATCAATCTATTATATATAAACTCTTTTAAAAATCACTCGCCTATCTTTATACTTTCAATGTTGCAACGAAAGGTTCATGTAATATTTTGATTAATTTCACCTTTAGGGTGCGTTTGGTTCACGGAATTTAAGATTACCCTAGGAATTTTTTTTTCCGTAATTGTTTAACTTCGTTTGGTTGGATAATTTTCCCCCTCATCAGGAATCTTAGATTCCAACAGTGTCAAAAAGGGGAAAACAATACCCTCCCCCCTTGAGGTATTTTTTTTCGCTTGGGAATTCTTTTTTGTTCCAATTTTATCCTTAACATCTTTTCATTTGGGTCAACTTACTCTTTTTTTTTTGGTTACAAGGAAAATATTAAATAACTGGAGATGGGGATGCTTGGGTTCGAATCCAAGACTTACGATATACCACAACTCATCCTTAGCCACTAAGTCAAGAGGTTGTTGGCTGTCAACTTTACCCTTTACTATCAAAGGTATTACGTCCTAGATAATTATATATTTATTAAAATAAATAAATAAATAAACACCTTAAATACTTAAATAAGTAATTTAAATGTAATTATACCATGGATTTGTTAAAAATTACAACCCTAAATAAAACACTTATTAAAAACCCTTTTTTTAGGCCATTAAAAACTCTTTCTTAATTACAACATAATCATTAATTTTATTAAATCTAAATATAGTTTACAAGTTTGCATGTATCAAAATAACATTTTTTAACTAAATTGGTATCAATAAATGTAGTGTTCATTTAAATTTAAAGTGTCATTGTTTTTTTCTTATTTTGATGAATTGACATTCAAGAGAAAAATGAATTTAAAATCAAATGGACCAATAATAAGATGTACCCTATGATTTTTGATTAATCAAAATCAATTTAATATAGTAATAGTTTGTTAAATCAAAATAGTTTACATAACAAAAACCTTATAAAAAAAAGAGACCAAATAAATAAATAAATAAATGAGTATCTTAAATAAATAAATAAATAAGTAATTAATTTAAATATAATCTATATCAAGTGTTATTAACTCTACATCAACTAATAATACGGAGGGTATTATAGTAAAATAAGTAATTAAGTAATCTTTCTTTCTTTTAACCAAACACAGAAATCTTATATTCCTATCAATACAACCAAACACAAGAATTTAATATTCACAAGAATCCGTCAAGTAAAATGATTTTCGTTAAATGATTCTAAAAAATAATCTAAATTTCGCGAATCAAACGGCTCCTTAAAGGTTTGCATGTGCATATTTGTCATGTGATAGACATGTCAAGCTGATGCCTTGATGGATACTCAAAATTTTGATTATTTAAAATTTTTGTTTTTTTTTTTATTTCTCCCATCAACCAAATCGATCGACGGTAAAAAAGGACCAAAAGTTCAACTAACGCTACGACAAAAATTGAAGCCAACTATGCCTCGAGTCCTTGACAACCTCCATTCCGCATAAGAAAGAAGTGAGTTCTTGCGAAGCCTGATATTGGCTTAGATCAAGTCTGGTTCTCTATTAAGTTTTGCAATGATGGGGAAAAAAGAGAATAGAGAAAGAAAAGAGAAAACTTATAATAAAAAAAACAGAAAAGAGAAAAAATAGACATTTAAAAATAATATTATAATTTAAAATAAAAAATTTATTTTAATTTTTTATTTTTAAATATAATATAAATTTTTTAGTAACAAATAATAAACATTTTAAATAAATAATATACACGAATTATATGTCAAACATAGGAGAATTTTATAGTAATGTTAAATTTTTTTATTTTATTGTAATGTCAACTTAAACACACATGATTAAGTATAATTTTAGTGTCAATAGACGTTAATATTAGGAGTATGTAAACACATGAGAATAAGTATAAACACATATTATGTTTATAATACTTCTAACATATTTTAGGTCTGCTTATACTAAATTTATATTTAATCATGTGTGTTTACATTGACATTGCCGTAAAATTTCTCATCAAATATATAGCGTTAATAAGTGGTCGTGTTAGATATTATATTTAGTATAGGTTTAATCTAATATATTAAATTACAAAAAAATAACAACAATAATGATAGTAATATATTCAATCATAACTGTTAAAAATTTTACAATTATCCTTTATTGATGACCATTTGAAAAAGAACTAATTTTAAAGCAAACGTATTGTCGAATTTAGATATTGGAACCTATGAAAAATAAAACCGTTAAAGAATGTTAGAGTTGTCATTGTGGCTTGTTCTTCGACATTCAAATCAGTAAATATCAAAGAAGGTTGGTAAGAGATATGTTTTTAATTTGTAGTATGATTAGAGAATACTCATTTGTGTATACCTTTTCTTCCTTCTTAGCTTACCAATCTAGTTATATTTGAAAATGGTTAAGATTCTATATCTATGTAAATATTATCGAAGAAATGTTATTCCATAAGTATCTGATTTAGTAAGAAACCCCTTTGATATGATTTAAATCATTGACTTGTGAAACCAGTCACACACGGTTCCCTCCTCTTTAGGAGACCATGAAATCCAGAGCCTTCGCTCGAGTCCCATGGCTCAACTCCTAGCTGGAACAGGCAGGTCAGAAGCAAGCTACTATGAATCCAACTAGGTGAATCGAACCAATGTCCCATATCCTTGTTGCCCCCACTTGGGTTACAAATGATGTTATCCAACTTGGCATGTTAAGTATGTAGCCTTCATGTTAAGTACTCCTAATTGAAAAAAAAATCAAATTGAAAGGGGACAAAAATTGAATGATTGAAATGTATCTTTTTATTGGTTTCAGTTCTGAGAGACATTAATGGCACTGCTGATGAAATATCTTTCCTTGTTTACTTTCCTTGCTTTCATTTGGAAGTTCTTTTGCTTGGTCTTTTTGTGTTTTCTGGGTTTTAGCCTTTTTGTTCTAACCTCTTGTATGTTTTGTTGTCTTTAATGAAACTTTCTCGATTCCATACCAAAAATAGATCATTGACTTGACTTTCTAGAAGATGACTTGTTATTTGATTATTAAGGCTCAGAGTTGGATTGTTAAGCCTTTAGCGGGCTATTAAACATTGATAAATTTTAAGCCAAAAGTCTGAGCTTGACATAGTATAATATTTTTTATGCAATTTTATATTTTGAATACATTGCACAGTAATTTCATTATAAAAGCTTCCAAACACATTTTTTTTTAATATATGCAACTAACTTATCATTAATTACTGATCATAAACTAATATATTAACATTTTATTTTTTCCTAATTTCAACCTTTCTTATAATAAAAATGTCAAATTAATATCTTTCGATCATAAAAACTTAATGTTAGAGCGCATATCTATAATATAATTTTGAAGTTGAATCTCAAGTATCAAAAGTTTTCCCAAAAAATACTAAATGAAATTTAAACTACACCCGCGCATAGAGTGATATTTAAAGTCTTATTTATTAAAGTTATTGAAAAAAGAATAATCTTATTAATACGTTGAAAGTACGAAGATTATTAAATGATTTTTGAAAATAAATATGTTAAATTGATATTTAATTTAAAAATTAAGAATTACCAATTTTATTTAATCTATAAATTACAAAATTAACCAATTAATGGAGCAATTGTTTTTCTTTTAAGATATATTTTTACCCTTAATGGAGCAACTGTATTGTTATTATGTTTTTTTTTCCTAGCTTGTGAGAAGTTACAAGACAAGCTTTGTCTTTATTAACATGCAAAAATGATGCTATAAACATGAAAAAGAACATTGAAAATGATACTAAGGCTCAAAACAATTTATATCAAGCATCCAACTAAATAGACTTGGTATAAACTATAAATTAAGGTGTTGTTTGGGATTGTTTTTGTTTTATGTTTTTGTTTTCAATTTTTTGTTGAAAATAGAAGTAAAAATATGTTTGTGAGTGTGTTTTTATTTTTAAAAACTGAAAATAAAATAAATGTTTTTTTCTTTGTTGAAACTCCATGGAATCCAAATGTCACTTTGGGCCTCGACTAATCTAGAGTTGAGCTTTGGTCGGACTCGATACAAGGAAGAGCCCTCCCAATGTTGTTTTTTCCATTCACAAGGCTCGAACTCAAGAACTTACTTAAGGGGCATTGTGTCATGTCCCGAAAAACGAGACATTTTCAATAAAGAAATAGCAGAAGAACGGATTTTGAGGTAAACTTTTTCCTTTTACTTTAACTACAGTTTGTGTAGCAAGTAGTCTTACTTTTTCAATTTCGATTTACTATTCACCCGATCACGATTCAAAGTTGATTTCCTTATGTCCCAGTTCATTTCATAACTTAAAATCACTTAAGACTAAATTTCAACAGTATTTCTGCTTAACTACAGAAAACCCCCTGCAATACAATCCAAACAACAAAGCAAAATACTATTCATTTCCCGATATCTTTGGCCCAAAATGGCCTATCGCAATCTCATACAATCCAATCGAATATTCGGGAAAGTTTTAGAATTTTCGGATAACCCGAAGGTCCACAAAAATTCTCAACCAAAAGTTGTTATATACTTGACACTATTCACATCAACAATCAACCAACATTTGTTTACATCCCGTTTTAACTTGATTTTTTGGGAAGTAATCACATATTCATACTTATCACATCTCACTCTACATTACTGTACAAAATCATCAAATTCCAAGTACATATGAATAGTAAACTTATATATCGAGCTATGAATTGAGGTCGACGTCTAGCTTGAAACGTCAAAATGAGGTATTGCTCTTATCAAACGTTGTTATCTTTGTTTAACCTGCGGAGGAGAATGAAGGGGTGAGCTTTGGGGAAAGCTCAGTAGGCCACTACACAAGTGCAAAGATAGTAACAAACAAGATATAGCATCACTAATGCATGCAACACGTGTTTCGTATAAAATCACATATCAATAACTCATTTAAACTTCATATCTCATGTAACTCAATATCACAATGCCTTTATGGTAAAACCGATGTCATGCACGTAAAACGATGCAAAATCGATTTTGTCAAACCATGTAGTTATCATAAAAACAATGCTTCGTAAAGTTCAATCACATATCATGTAATCTCATATGCCATGTTCATAAAACATTTCTTGTTAGGCAAACCCAGTAATTCAACTAATAAAGTCTTAGCCTACTGTAGCTATCAGCAAGCAATCCTCGTTACCCCAGAACTAGGGTGTTACCTATGGCCATAGATCCTTGTCATCTCCAATCCTAGTGATCAACCAGAATTAGAACCTGTCAACGACAATGTCAGACAAGCCTCGACTACTCGAGCATGTTCCATATGCTCTATTAATCTCATAGTACAATGGGATGCCATAAAAGTCTGTAAACTAGAAATCATCTCTTGTTTTGAAGTTTCATATCAATAGGATGTACAAGCAATGCATGCTCAATCCAAGAACTCATATGAATATGCTATAAAGTCATATTATTCACATACTTCTAAACATGATGCAAACGAGATGTAAAAGCTTTTATACGTTTCATATAAACTTCGTGTAAGCTTAAATCTTGTAAAACCAATTATGCATAAAGATGTAATAGCATGATGTAGACATAGAGATCTACATCCAACTTTTAACAATTTTTCAAAATTTCTGCAATAAGACGGGATTAAGATATGTCATTACCCAACCTGCAAAGGAAAACAATTTATATTCCTAATAGCAACACATCTCAAAATTCACATCCAAATCAATTCATTTACTTCATAAACCTTTCATTTATTTTATAAACCATTACTTGTAGCTTATGTAGGGCACTTACCATGTAAGCTACTACTCATAGCTTGCATAATAAACTTACCGAAAGAAAAGATTAAGCTCATTCGTTCAAGCTTGGCAATCCGCGTACTGGACACCACTCAACTGTGTCGTTAATACCTGTGCAGCAGAAATTTCCAGAACAGATTTCCCCTATTAAACGTGGTCCGTTTGAGCTGATTTTTGGCTATGTGATATAGAAGAGGTAGGGCTTCAATTGGTCCTTCTTGGCCCTTTTTAAAAGAGATCATTTTCTTGGTCGTTTCTGCCTCACAAGATGAATCTCTCAATCTCGCTGAAACAGGGCAGCTTGATAGATATGGCTTCCAGAAAAATTTTCACCAGCCAAATGAACTCCGTTTGAGATTAAATTCAGATATGTGTTAGAGGAGAGAATTTGGAACAACTTTCATGAAGGGAGGAAAGGCTAAAACTGAATAGAAGTAGGATTAAAATTGGCAACAAAATCTGGTTGCTGTTTGGGTAGCTCATGGCTTCTACCTTCTTTCCAAGCTCTCACTTTTTTTTCTCTTTTCTTTCTGTTTTGGCTTTCAAATGGTTGAAAAATGTGGCCGAAATAATGAGTTGGCCGGTCACTTAATGAGGGAAGGAAATAAATAAAGAAATTAAAGAAGGTTGAAGCTTATTCCTTAAGCTTTGCAACCAACATATCTTAGCTTACCACATTTCTTTCTTACATATCTTTCTTTCTTTGACTTTGCTTCTTCTTCTTGGTCTACAAAGTGGTTGGCCCGGCCACTTGATGAGGGAAAATAAATAATATAAATTCTCTCATCCTTATCTCTTATGGCTAAAGACTTAATGTCCTAATTATTTGACTTTTCCACTTAATTTCTCATATTTCCTTTGTTTCTCTATTTTCTTTTTGGTTGCTTTTGCATGGTAGGTGAGAATTAAATAAATTTCACACATATCCTATTCATATATGACAAAATAAATATTTTGGTTGGCCATGATAAAGTTTACAGGAATTATGGCTCAATTTAGCCTTTTTCGCTAAAATTATGAATTAAGCTTAAATCGCTGTAAAAACTTTAAATTGATTTACCTGTGACCATAGATCATCAACATATGATGTGTTGGCTCTATAGGCTAAACCGAGAGGAGGGTGAATCGGTTTTGTGGTACTCTTAGGTTCGTTTTTCGATTTTTCTAAATTCTCTAGCCTATGTTGAAGTTTTCTAAGTGCTCTAAGCTACTCAAGTATGCAATATAAATTCAATTCAACAATCACAATATAAATGCAAATAAGTAAAGAGAGATGGGAAAGAGAGATGTACACAATCGATTTATAGAGGTTCGGCAACCTTGCCTACGTCTTCTACCTTGAGACACTCCCAAGGATTTTTCCAAATCCACTAACTTGAATTTGTATTACAATCTCTCTTTTTGCAGGCTCAAGAGAAACCTCTCTTTTTCTAAGGCTAAAGAGAAACCTCCCTCTTTTTCTAAGGCTTAAGAGAAACCTCCCATTTACAAGGTGTGTTTGTGTTTACAAGGAATGTAATCAAAGATAGGCCTCTAGGTAGGCAAGTGATTACAATGGTTAAGTATAAGAGAAATCCTATACAATATTTGTGCTATGCTATACAAAGATGATGAGTATGATAGAATATGAAGACTTTGTAGCACTTGTGATTGATAAGCTTGAGGAAGATGGAGAAGATGAAGAAAGATGTTGCTAAGCTATTCCTCTTACTTTCTTGAGCTTCCAAGCCTTTATTTATAGTCCCTTGGATAGTTTCTAAACGTTGGTAGGAGCCAAAACTGAATGTAACCGTTATATCTCACAAAAACTAGCCGTTGGAGTGCATTTTCGAGGTAGGGGATTGATCCTTTGAACTAGGGGATCGATCCTTTGAACTAGGGGATCGATCATATGCTTCTTTGCAAGCTTCCAAGGCATTCTGCCATGAAGGGATCGATCCCTTCCCTTAGGGGATCGATCTCATGCTTCCTTTTTGCTTAATTTTGCTTCCTGGGAGCATTCTGCCATTCGTGGATTGATCCCTCAACATGGGGGATCGAACCCTCATGCTTTTCATGCACTTTTCTGGGCTAATTTAGGTTAGAAATGATGTGGACTTTGATTTTAATTCATCCCTGTTAGCTTTAAATTGCTATATGTATTTTGAAATGACAAAAACTTAAGTACGCTTCAGTGTCTTAATTCATATTGTAAATTTGCTTTACCACATATGATTTTCTCAATCCATTTTCAAGTGATCATATCAAACATTAAGACCATGATTTAATTACATATTCTTATTGGTCTTAATACTTTATAAAATGGTTTTGAATATTAAGTAATTTTCTCAAGAATTATTGAATATAAGTTTAGAAAATTACTTATAAGTTTTTGGACAATGTTTTCATCAAAGAAAGCCAAGAAAAACTCCCATAAAAGTGCCAATATGTTTTGGGTTGAATTAGGATCAAAGACCACATCATTTCTAACCCAAAAAGTGCAGGAAATAGCTTTTTGGAGGTATGGGATCGATCCCTTAAGGGAAGGGATCGATCCTTTCAAGGCAGAATGATCCTCAAGCCCAGATTTAACATCCTGGAAGCTTGGGATTGATCCCCTATGGAAAGGGATCAATCACTTTGCCTGAAAATAGCCTGTAACGGCTAGTTTTTGTGAGACAACGGTCATATTCAAGTTTTGGCTCCATCTAACGGCTAGAATACATCCAAGGGACTATAAATAGAGGCTTAGAAGCTAAAGAAAGTAAGAGGAACTACTCAGCAACTCCAAAACACATATTCCTCAAATCCTCAAGCCTCAACAACAAATCAAGAGCTACAAATTCCTCATTTTCTATCATTCACATATCTCTTGTATTGTTTAGCACAAACATTGTATAGGCTTTTCTTTGTGCCTAATTTATGTAATCACTTGCCTATCTAGAGGCCCTTCTTTGATTACATTATTTGTAACTCACCATTCCTTGTAAAAGGGAGGTTTCTCTTGAGCCTTAGAAAAAGAGGGAGGTTTCTCTTGAGCCTAGAAAAATAGGGAGGTTACTCTTGAGCTTAAGAAAAAGAGGGATTGTAATCACAAATTCAAGATAGTGGATTTGGAGAAAATCCTTGGGAGCGTCTCAAGGTAGAGGACGTAGGCAAGGTAGCCGAACGTCTATAAATCGATTGTGTAAATCTCTCTTTCCCTACTCTTTATTTACTTGCAATTATATTAGGTTTATTGCATTGAACTTGGATTGCATGCTTGCCTAGCTTAGAGAACTTAGAAAATAATCAAATAGGCTAGAGAATTTAGAAGAATCGCAAAATGAGCTTAAGGGTAGTTAAAAACCGATTCACCCCCCTCTCAGTATAGCCTATAGAGCTAACAATTGGTATCAGATCTTGGGCTCGAGATTGATTTAGACTAACCTCTATCGAGCAAAACGATCATAAATGGGTCTTGGTGATGATTTTGAGATTAGCTCACAAACTTTAGAAGAATATTCATTTGATGAGCTTCAAGATGCATTTAATGAACTAAGTGATGAATATAAATCAATGCATACAAAATATAATAAAAAGTTAAATAAATTTAGAAAAGAGAATGAAATTTTGATGAATACTAATTTTGAGTTGGAGGAGAAAATAAAAGATCTAGGCTCAAAGAATGATGAACTCACCAAGGTGAAATTAGAGCTAGAAAAGAAATTAGAAGACATTAAAGATAAATTAGCAAATCCTTGCTCCTTGACTATTGAGGATGAAAAGGAGAAACCTATCTCTAGTGAATATAATGACCATTCCTATGACGATTTACAAAATGCCTTTAATGAGCTAGCTAGTGAATTTGAATGCATGAACTCAAAATAAAATGATTACAAAATTAAAAATGGAAAATGATGAGCTATTGAATGCTAAGTTAGAATTTCAAAAGAAATTAGAAGAGGCTAACTTAGAGATAAATGAGTTGAATGAAAAGAATACAAATTTGCATAACTCATTTTCTAGGTTTTATATGGGTCAACAAAAGCTAGATCATATGTTAGAGACCCAAAGAGCTTTCTTTGACAAAGATGGGTTAGGCTATAATGCTAAACAAAAAGAAACTCATCTTAAGAATTTCCTAGTGAGCAAAAATACCATGCATGATTTATCTCTTACATGCTCACTATGCAATAGAATAGGACACTCTTCACAAGCATGCATATATAGAAAAACCACATTTAGAGGAAGAGTAGTTAGAAAAATATAGGTGCCAAAGCATGCTATAAATAATGATGAATTGTGCTTGAAGTGGATCCCAAAAGGATCAAAAATTGTTTGCACTAACTCTCATGGACCCAAGAAAATTTGGGTACCAAAGCATGTTTGAACTTGTTTGTTGTAGGAGTGTTAGAGCATGGGAATACAATGGAACAATGGAGTTCAAATGCTCTACACCCCCCCATGGAGTTTGCTTGTGCCAATGAGAGAGAGGAAGAGCTTGAGGATCCATCCTTGGCAAGTTCACAACGATCCTTCAAGAAAGGCCTAAGGTGGATTCAACAATTCAAGGCAAAGCACTCTCAAGAAAAGGAGTTTTGTAAGCTTAATTCCTTACTCCTTAAAACTATTATTTGATTATTTGTGCTTTGATGAGAAATTTGGTTAATGATTCTTGATGCATTATGAGTTGAATGATTGAACAAAAAGGCATGACAATGATATTTGAATGTTTGATGAATAGTACTTGATGCATTGAATGAAAAGCATGATTTGTGATTTTGAAATGATTATTGGATTTCTGCATTTTGAGCAAGTCTTCTATGCGTTGATAATGTATTTACTTGCCTCATATTGCCAAATATGTCATATATGCAAAATGCCATGTCATGTGCATTAATGAGGAACTTGTATGTTGGAAATCATGGCATGATATTCACAAGATGTATGCTTTAATGATATATGTGCTTAAAACCTATGTGAACAAGTTTGTTTTGGCATATTTGTGGTTTCTAATGCTTTGGTTTTGTCAAAATATGCTTAACTCTCAAAATGACCTCCTTTGAGGCCAAAAATGCATTTTATTGTGTAAATTCTTCCAAAATTGCAAAATCTTTTGTAAAATGGTTTTTCATTCATGTTTTTCATTCATACAAGTCCAAAATCATGTTTTACAAATGTTTAAACTCTTACTTGGACTTAAAATACTCAAAAACGAAGTTTTGGTACTCAAAGGTGGGATTTTCTGTTAAAAATTGCAGAAACAGGATGAGGGATCGATCCCTCAATAAGCAGGATCGATCCCCCTTGAGCAGAATGCAGGAAATTTGCATTCTGGAGTTAAGGGATCTATCCCCCTCCTATAGGGATCGATCCCCCAGGCCAAAAGGGCTTTTCTGCATGTTTTCAACCGAAATTGAGAAGAACTTTTCATTGTTTTGATACTTTCTCTCTTCTCAACTTAAAATTCATTGTTTTAACTTCTTTTTGATGATCTTTAATATATGAAACTCATGTTTCATTGATATCATACCTCAACTTCATCAATTAATATCATTTCCAACGAATGGTATCACTTTCAACAATCAATATCATTTTTCTTAAGCTTACAAGTACAAAATCATTTTTCTTGTTGAAAACATTCATGAATCTTGAAATAATCTTGAATATATTTTCAATGAATGCTTAAAATTAATTTTGAGATTTATTTTAATGATTTATGGATATATTTCAGAATTTGATGAACTTGTACTTAATGAATATTCTTCATTCCTTTTTTTGTTCATCTTAGTCAAGCATGCTTATAGGATTATGTCTCTTAGCTTGACTTATCTATTCCACACTAGGTTTCATGATAAGTATACATCTAGTGGAAGAATAATTAAAACTTGACCTTGAGGATTGATGTCAAATATAAATTCAACAATAGGTATAAGGTCATAATTTTCCTTGGCCTATAATTTGTGATGATAAATGGATCTTAAATGTTATAATGCATTAAACTTTATCATCCATGAACTTATATTTTTATGGCCAAATTATTAAAGAACTTGGGCTTTAATGACAACACCAACATTCAAAGATAAATGCAAACTTGAACATATGGATTTTGATTAATAACCATGCATTTATTATTTGAATCTTTCCTTGCTCATAATTGGTTAAGATCTTGAATGGAAAATTGAGTATAGGATTCTTTAGTTTCACGGAAGAAAATGTGTTTGCTTGAATATCTTGACTTTTTGAATCTTCCATGTGGTATAATTTTGTGAATATGAATATGGATTAATACTTTATGATAGTATGCTAATGTTTAATTAATCCATATGCATATTTGATGGTGTGTGATTGTGTTCTTACATTTTTAGAATGATTATTTTCTTGACATGAACACACTACACATAAATATTGGATTCATGCAAAATGACTAAGTCAACCATTAGTAACAATTGGTATTAAGATTGAAATAACAATTAGTATCATTGGTAACCATATTTTCAATAATTGGTAAGCTAAATCTAAATTGCCAATTTGTATGAGCTTTAAATTGACAACTCTTCTCATGCTCTTTAGTTTGAAATGACAAATAGAGAAGAATTCTCTTAGGATATTTTTGCATAAAACTCTTGTGTGCTAGAATTTGTAGTTAATTGCTATATATCTTAATTCTAGGCACAATATTTCTTGAAAATGATTTATGAGCACATGCATATGATATGTTATATAATTTTAGCTCATAATCATGATGTATTGACATGCACCTTAGTTGGACTTTAGAGAACAATTGATACACTTAGGTGCTTAATAGGATTGAAATAAGCAAGTCATAGACCTTAGTAGATATTTATACTCAACTTGCTTCATTTCTTACCAATTGAGAACTTATTACAAAATTATTTATAAACAATTGGTTTAGGATCATAAGTCATATTCTTTGCTGAATATTTCATACTTTTTGTGAATATTGACTTATTTATTTGTGCTATGAGTCCCATGTACTAACATGTTTGCTGTTGGATGGAGCATATTTTTTTTTATCTCTTCTCACATAGCCATGGTTTTAGGGGGAGCATATTTTTTATTATTTTTCTTTCTTTTTGCTATGACAAAAAGGGGGAGAGATAGATATTAAAAGGGAGAGATATTAAGGGGAGAGATAATGGGGGAGAAATAGTTTGAAAATTCATTTTCAAAACCCATGCTTATATTAAGGGGGAGCTTTGTAAAATCCTGCTTTATTTGAGGGGGAGTATTTTATCAAAGAATTTTCAAAACAAATTTACATTAAGTTTTGTCATATCAAAAAGGGGGAGATTGTTAGTTTAAATTGCTATATGTATTTTGAAATGACAAAAACTTAAATGCTTCAATGTCTTAATTCATATTGTAAATTTGCTTTACCACATATGATTTTCTCAATCCATTTTCAAGTGATCATATCAAACATTAAGACCATGATTTAATTACATATTCTTATTGGTCTTAATACTTTATAAAATGGTTTTGAATATTAAGTAATTTTCTCAAGAATTATTGAATATAAGTTTAGAAAATTACTTATAAGTTTTTGGAAATGTTTTCATCAAAGAAAGCCAAGAAAAACTCCCATAAAAGTGCCAATATGTTTTGGGTTGAATTAGGATCAAAGGCCACATCATTTCTAACCCAAAAAGTGCAGGAAATAGCTTTCTGGAGGCATGGGATCGATCCCCTAAGGGAAGGGATCGATCCCTTCAAGGCAGAATGATCCTCAAGCCCAGATTTAACATCCTGGAAGCTTGGGATCGATCCCCTATGGAAAGGGATCGATCCCTTTGCCCGAAAATAGCTTGTAACGGCTAGTTTTTGTGAGACAACGGTCATATTCAAGTTTTGGCTCCACCCAACGGCTAGAATACATCCAAGGGACTATAAATAGAGCCTTAGAAGCTAAAGAAAGTAAGAGGAACTACTCAGCAACTCCAAAACACATATTCCTCAAATCCTCAAGCCTCAATAACAAATCAAGAGCTACAAATTCCTCATTTTCTATCATTCACATATCTCTTGTATTGTTTAGCACAAACATTGTATAGGCTTTTCTTTGTGCCTAATTTCTGTAATCACTTGCCTATCTAGAGGCCCTTCTTTGATTACATTATTTGTAACCACCATTCCTTGTAAAGGGGAGGTTTCTCTTGAGCCTAAAAAAAGAGGGAGGTTTCTCTTAAGCCTTAGAAAAGAGGGAGGTTTCTCTTGAGCCTAGAAAAAGAGGGAGTTTTCTCTTGAGCCTAGAAAAATAGGGAGGTTACTCTTGAGCCTAAGAAAAAGAGAGGATTGTAATCACAAATTCAAGATAGTGGATTTGGAGAAAATCCTTGGAGCGTCTCAAGGTAGAGGACGTAGGCAAGGTAGCCGAACCTCTATAAATCGATTGTGTAAATCTCTCTCTCTCTACTCTTTATTTACTTGCAATTATATTAGGTTTATTGCATTGAACTTGGATTGCATGCTTGCCTAGCTTAGAGAACTTAGAAAATAATCAAATAGGCTAGAGAATTTAGAAGAATCGCAAAACGAGCTTAAGGGTAGTTAAAAACCGATTCACCCCCCCCTCGGTATATACCTATAGAGCTAACAATCCCAAAACATTTTAGAATTTTGTGGGAGTTTTTCTTGCTTTCTCAACTAAAGACTTAGTGTAAAAAACTTGTTAAGTAATTTTCTAAAGTTGTGTTCAATATGTTCTTGAGAAAATTACTTAATGAAGATATTCAAAATCATTTTGTAAAATGTTAAGACCAATAAGAATATGCAATTAAATCATGATCTTAAACTTTGATATGTATACTTAAAGCGGTTTGAGAAAATCATATGATTGGTAAAGCAAATTTACATTATAGCGTCAAACACTTAATATTACTTGAGTTTTGTCATTTCAAAATACATATGTCAATTTAAAGCTAACATGATGATTCAGACGTCTCTGGTTAGGTGCACACTCCCATGGGGCCCACTAGTTTGCCAGTACGAAAATTCAAACTATAGTCACCTGAAACCGAAATTTTTTGATTAAGCGTCTTTTCCTTGTTTACTTAATCTGTGTCATTCGTATACTTATAAAATTGTGATTCTTACACATTGAGCTCCATCTATTTGGCCCAACAGGCATTAGTAAAACAAAATGTTTTGGAAATAGTTGAAAACATCAAATTGGTGTTTTCAAAAATTTGGAAAATTTTGGCACCGTTACAGCATGAGTGTTGTTCATCTGTTCAGCTACAGTGTCCATTTTAAATGTAAAAATGGTAAAATTTTGCTCTTGGTCTCACTCAAACCCTTAACATCTTGAGTTTTAAAACTTTATCCACTCTCTTCCATAAGTTTTCATTAGTAAAATTTTGCAACAAAAACATTCTATCCAAACGTGTTTTCAAATTTAATAAATTGAAAATAAAACGAAAATAAAACAAAACAAAATTTTCAAAAACATAAAATACAAAATACACAACAATACCAAACGACCTCTAAAAAAATAGAATACATTTGGATCTTGATATTAGCGAGAAGTTGAAAAGTGAAGATGTTATTGGTGTATATTCATAATGGATTGGCCTATTTTGCGACTTAAAGGTCAAAATTATTTTGCAAATTCTCGTAGTAGTGGGATAAACATAAATGGATCAAGTTTTGAATATTAGTTTAGAGAATTATATTTTCATTGCAAAAGTGTAAGAGTCTTCTAAAATTTAAAAATAAAAAAAATTCAAATACTAAAATTTGAAAGTCAAATTTTTTAAATGACACTTTTTAAAATTGATTAAAACTCTTTTTTTTCTCTTATATGTAAGTTTAAGAGCAGTTAACAAGAATTATTTGAAAAATACTTCAATTTTGAAACAAATATGGCGACAAATTAGAATTCTCATCTGCACCCAAATCAATTTAAAATGCATTTCAATTTCAATGTAAGTGAAATGGTGAGATTTCATTTGAACCAAGTCTTAAATTTTTAAAATATAAAAGTTAGGTAAATTTACACGTACTTAATTTTGGAACCAAAACTTTTATTGTTAATAAGAAATTTTAGATGTAAAACATAAATCTAGATGTAATATATATATATATATAATATATATATAAAACAAAATACAACTAACAAGTAGTTGAAAGAAGTAAAAATGAACTTCTTCTAAGGCATTTAGATATGGTTCGAATCTTGGAGTTCTTACATAGGGAGAGCTTTACCATTTATCTCTTTCAATCCGAATAAGATTAATCTTAGATCGTATAACGAATGAGAATATTGTGATTATAAAAAAATAAAAACAAAAATGCGGAGTAAAGTGGAAGTGGTGGAACATTAAAAGCTTGGCAAGCTAAATTGGCCTTGCCTAGCTTATCTACAACCAGCCTAGGACGCCTCTTTGAGTTATGTGGGAATAGTACTTAAGGGGAGCACTATGAGTCTATGAATGAGGCACCATCTACCAAAATCGAAAGAGAATTATCTTTGCATTTAATCACAATTCTGGAAGTGTGAATCAGTCAATTTTTCTCGTTTTCTAGTAAACAATGCTTTGTATGGCTTGGCCCCGCCCAACTTTCTTACAAACCTACAAACCAACCCTTTGCTTACACTTTTTTTTGGCCAAAAAACATCCTCCTTTAATTAATGAACAAACACATTACATCCACATCATTACAATACCAGTACCAGCACTACAATCAAAAACACTGTTCCTAAATCCAAAATGAGCTCTTCACAACATAAAACTCAGAATCTAAAAAAAATAACCATTAATCACAAGGAGGAGCAGGCAATCTATCCTTACAAGAATATGGACTAAAGAAGATGGAGGTGCAAGCACCCAATTCAAAATACTCATCCTTTTCCTGAATTGTTTCGTATACAATACGTCACTTTATTTGCTTCCCTGGAGATCCATTCAAAACGAATAGCATTGAAACACCTACTTTTTTGCTATATATCAACTAAGAAAGGAAGAATCCTTTAGCACCCCTTTCTCCCTTGTTTCTCCAGTCCTTGATAAACCATTGTAGAATCCATTTCAATAATCACATTACTTACTTTATTGTAGTTGCGAAAATGACCTCTTCTCTAACAGCCATAGCTTTAGTTTCAATGCTAGAATTTGCAACCCCAATCATATTCTTTCCTCCAATCAATATACCAGCTTCTTTTCTCACTACCACATCCACATTAGCTTCCTTAGTACTCTTATCAAATGAACCATTACAATTCACCTTAACCCACCCCACATCTGGTTTATGCCAATACCCTTTTTTAACTCTGCTACAATTTCCAGATTCACCTTTCTTCTTTAAATTCAATCCCATTCTTTCATAAATGCCTCTAGTAATCTTTTGAGCTGTCATGATAGGATCAATCCTTTTCATATCCATAATAGCTGCACACTTATCCTTCCATATAATCCAACAAGCATACACAATAGTTGCGACCAATCCTTCCTTTTCCTCCTTAGTCCTCTCTTTCACACTAGTTACTCCTTCAAACCACTCATCAAAAGTAGTTATTTGGTTATTTTGAATATTATAATTGATCCCCAACCCAAACCATACAATAGTAGTCCAATCACACAACAGTAAAAATGCTCAGTGATTTCCACATGCATACCACAAACAAGATAAAAAGGATCATTCACAATTTTCCTTTTTCACAAATTATGTCTTGTTGCTATTGCATTCGAGCATATTTTTCATATGAAATTTTCTAGCCTTTGGAACAACTGGTAATCTCTGAATTAACTTCCATAATCTTTTATCAATAATATATGATATTAAAGCACCTTTCCCCCTTAACCCCTCCACCTTATCTTTCAAAGAATGGTACCCAGCCTTCACTGTATAGACACCATCTTTAGTCCCAAGCCATACAACTTTGTTGGCTTAAAATAACCATATTGTTAAGACATTAACTTAAAAATTTAGTACCTAATTCTTAAATATATTTATACAATACAACTTTGTTAACTTAAAAAATTAATAATAAAATAATTATAAAATTGAATTAGTTAATTATGCTTAAAATAATTATTTATTTAAAATTTTAAACATAATGTACTGAAATTAAATTAATAAGAGTTTCATAATAAATTAAGGTCTCATTCTTATCCATTGACCATTTATATATATACATTGCACATATGAGTACACACACACACACACACATACACACACACACACATATATATATATATATATATATATATATATATATGATACTTTAATATATGTATACCAAGATATGTATATGTGTATGATACAAATTATACTTAAAATTGTACTTATCAATTTTAATAAAACATTGTTGACTTAAGTTGTTTTATATTTAAGATTTCGGGTTGGATGATTTCAATTTGCATGTGGGATTTAATATTTATGTAGGATTTTTAATATTTAATATTTAGTTTATTCTCATGAACATGTGTTCGTTTAATAGTTTATGAATGTCACAGCCCGTGACCCTATTTTTCACATTTTTCTATACATTTTATTTGGTTGGGCTGTTTGTGATACTTTACTTTTCTTTACATATAAACAATTTCATATAAAATTATAATATGAATTACATCCTCTATCTTAATTCATAAGGAAGTAGTACTCTAGATAAGTCTAAATATAGAAAATAAATGATCATACCTTATGTAATAAATTAAGTTGTTGCATCGTCTCCAAATGCACAGCCGAAATCCTTTAGATGTCAAACTCTCAGTCCTTGAAAATCTAAATGTTAAAATTAAGGGGTGAGTAAACCACGGCTCAATAAGAGAATTATATGCAACACATGATATTCAACTATCTATATGCTGAAAAACTTTTTCGTTTTCCTATAAGAGCTCTAGGCTCACATGTAGGAAGGATACTACAGTCGGCTAGGGATCCGGATGGAGTAAGGCAGGTATTTTGAAATACCTGTCTTGTCCTGAAACCTAGAAGTAACTGTAGAGAGTAATAAATTTCTTTTTAAAATTTAAATCCTTTTTCCTTTCATTTCGTATCCTTTTCATCTTATGCTTTTATGAATTTAAAGCATTTAAATAAAATAACTAATATTTATCTATTCTTTTAGATAAATATTAGTTTAAATTATCATTATTCTCTTTTGAATTCCTTTCGTAGTTTACTATACAATTTATAATTGGTACAGTACTTTAAATAGCAAAATAAGCTATTAAATCCTTTTTATATAAAATATACATCATTTAAATCTAATATTCAATTTAAAAATTAAAATAAGAATATTAGATTTATTTTCCTCCTCTTTCCTTTTTGAAACATATTACATATTCATATCACATGTCATATGAAAATCATCTCGTAGTACTAAAATCAGTACCGTAATAAGCATTATGTAAAATGCTGTAAATCACTTTCATTTAACTTGTCACATATCATGTAAAACATTTACATTTCACGTATCACATATCATATAAAACATTTTCATATATGGAAACTGAGGTAATCATCACTCATATCATGCTATAGACCCCGAAGGGTAAAGAAGTAAATATATCAGATCTATGACCATAGTCTATCATTGTCTTCGGTGGATCACTAATCAGGTGTCGACTGGGACTACATATCACATGTTACATATCACATATATCACATATCAGCATGATAAGGTTGCCAACTAGTCTCAAAACAGTATTTTTCATCATCAGTAAACCTTTATGGAATTTATAAAGTAATAATTTCATAATTAAAATCATAAAGGTTATAAAACCATTTAGTAAATATTTAAGAAATATTTATAAAAATATTCACTTTATTTCTTTTCATTTTTCATCTCGTATTACGTGTAATTTACATATCAAGAGAATTTTCGGGATTTTATTATCACCATTCTCGAAAACATGCATATTTTAAAATCACTTTCGTTTTATTCATGTTTTTATGAAAAATATTCATTTTCTCGATTTTTGTTGTTGAAAATCATTTATCATGTAATAAAATCATTTATTATGATTTTATGTAGTTTTGTAGAAATTTTCGGCAGTATAACGGTTGCCGATTTACTAGCCTTCTTGTACAGAAAATACAGTTTATATCTTAGCCAGTAAATCACCACAATTTTTCCACCCAAGCATTTTCCATGGCATTTTATAAATTTAATGCATAATTAAATTTATGCATACCGAATATCCTTACAGGCTACACATGCTTCCCTTACATTTTCCGAGTCGGCGACTTCTTCGTTATTGGTCGCGCCCATACTCCATCTCTTCCGATTCCATCATCTCGTTCGCTAAAAATAATTTCTGAAATTAAAATTCTAAAATTTAGAATTTTTTCATAATTTTTAAATAATTTAACAATTATAATTTCTCGTAAATTCCTACCGAGAATTTTCGAAAATTTTCTGTTTCCTTCTTCTTCTTCATTTTTCTTCTTTTCTTTTTCTTTTTCTTTTTTCTTTTTCTTTTCTTTCTTCTTTCTTCTTTTCTTTCTTCTTTTTCTTTTCTTTTTTTTTCTTTTTTTTTTTTTTTTTTTTTTTTTTTTTTTTCTTTTTTTCTTTTCTTTTTCCTGGTCTGAACCAGTCCAGCTCCCTTACCGCCGGTTCTCGTCCAGTGGTCGGTTCTCCGGCGGTTCGGCGTCTCCCCAGCTAGCCGACGTCACAGCGAAGCTATGGCTGGTCTCCGTTCAGCCCAGATCGATGGCACGACGGCAAATCTGGCGGCGTGGGTCTTGGCTAGACCTGGCAAATTTAGACACGACACGGGTGACACGACACGAAAACGATACGAAAAAACCGTGTACGTGTTTGAGAAATTCGTGTTTCGTGTTTATCCGTGTCGACACGAATTTAGACACGACAATTTTCGTGTTTAGCCGTGTCTGACACGGCTAAACACGTGTAAGACACGGAAACACGTTTAAGAAATTAGTGTTACACGAATACACGATTAACACGTACACGACACGAAAACACGTTTAAAAAAAATCGTGTTACACGGATACACGAATACACGGATACACGTATAAGACACGGTAATCATATATGTTTTTAGTGGGAATTGAACCTTGTCCAAAAATAAAATACATAAGTGTTTTACCAAATGAACAATTGTAATATATTAGTATAATGTGTTATGAAAATTAATTTATTAAAACAAACTAATGCTTTAATAAATATTGCAATAAAATAAACTAATAAATTTAATTATCAAATTAAATTAATTAATTATGGTTAAGATAATAAAATTTTATAAATTTTGAAAATAAAGTATTAAGAACTTAAGTTAAGAACTTAAATACAATACTATAATGTATAAATATATGATATTTTTTATTATAATGTATAAAATATAAATATTGTATTATACTAATAAAAGATTGTATAATTAATTAATTATTTTATGTCACGGACACTAACTGTATCATATAATATTGATAAGAAATTAAGAGTTTACACTTTACAGAATTACATTATTCAGTATACTAACAGATTTTATAGTTTATTAATTCAGTCTATATCAATTATCACATTATAGAAAATAAAATAACATAATATTAACATACAAATTATTATAGTAAGAATAATATTAATATACTTATTAATGATTTATTGATTTATTTTATATACTTAATCTTAAATCATAGTCATATGATAACAATGAATTGATGATATTATATATAATAAGAATTGTAAAATTGATGATATTATTCTATATCAATTATCACATTATAGAAAATTAAAATAACAAAATACTAACATACAAATTAATATAATAGGAACAAGATATTAAATCAAACTAACAAACATAATACTAGTACTAACATACAAATCATAGTCATACAAATTAATATAATAAGAACAAGATATTAAAACAAAGTAACAAACATAATAGATAATACTAGTACTAACATACAAATCATAGTCATACGATGATGATGAATTGATGATATTATATACAATAAGAATAGTAAAGTTGATGATATTATTATATATCAATTATCACATTATAAGAAATTAAAATAGCTTAATACTAACATACAACTTAATATAATAAGAACAAGATATTAAATCAAACTAACAAACAAAATACTAGTACTAACATACAAATCATAGTCATACAAATTAATATAATAAGAACAAGATATTAAAACAAAGTAACAAACATAATAGATAATACTAGTACTAACATACAAATTATAGATTTATAGTCATACGATGATGATGAATTCATGATATTATATATAATTAAGATTATGAGACTTAGTTTTGGAGTTAAGAACTTAAGATCATAGTTTTGAAATTTATAATAAAACATTTACTTTAAATGATTTTGTATAATAACATTTATATAAATAAAAAAATATATGATTTGTTTAAATCATACAAAAGTTTATAACTTATAGGAAATTATTTTAAGAAGACATAAATTATTTTAAATAAACATATACAATATAGATCATTTCTTATTTAAAGGTATTAACTATTAATAAATATTTTAAAAATTGGAAATAACTTTTAAAATTTATTTTTTCCATTAATAAAATGCAATTTAAAAAAAATATTTTTTTGTTCATTGTTAAAAAAAGATTTATAACCTAAATAAATAATAAATTATTAACAAAAATAAAAAACTTAAAGTAACAATCTAATTATCTAGTGAGACTTAGTTTTGGAATTAAAAACTTAAGATCATAGTTTTGAAATTTATAATAAAACATTTACTTTAAAATGTACCAAAAAAAAATACAATCTAATTATAGTATGAAGTTCTACTGTGTAAGCTAACCCTAAAATCTCTTCTCATATTTCACTTTTCCTCTTTACTTTCACTTAGCAAGAACCGCCGCTGCCAGTGCCCACTGCCTTATGCCAAAACGCCAAAACCTCTCTGCTCTTTGGCCTTTGCGGCTTTGCCTCATGTCACAGCATGCCTTAACCTCGACGCAGTCTTCACTTGACGCCCCTCAACCCTCCCAGTCGCACACCTCAGCCCTCAACAATCAACTTTGCCTCAGCCACATCAGGCTCTCACTCTGACTTCCTCAGCCTCTTCAGTCTTCAACTCACTCAGACAGCTCAGGTATATTTCCCTATCCCAAAATAAAATCTCTTCCTACAGATCTGAGAAAATCCACTGATGAACTTTGTTTTTTACTAAGATCTATATGTTAATTTCAGATCTATGACTGAGATCTATGATCTAATCATAAAAAATCGTATATCCCATCTCTACAAAACAAGAAGCATGACTTGAACGTGTTCCCTTCTTTCACCTGCATGCGTCTTGCCCTGTTTCACTTTGCACCTTCCCCTTTCGTTTTCCTTCCTTACACGGTTTGGTCATCTGCAGTATTCAGCATGTTGCGTTTTCTCCCAGACCATTCATTTATTTTCCATTTTTTAGATATCGTAACTTTTATTCATTCAAAAAAACAAAATTTTATTACAATATAATAATTCAATAATTTTTGTTGACATAAAATATCAATTCTTATAACAGTTTATCTTCAAATTAGCAACGTTAACATTTCAAGCATGGTATGATTCTTATTCGAGAAAGAACAAAAGTCCATGTTTTTAATTGATTTGTTTACTATTTTATTGTTTTTAATTGATTTGTTTATTGTTTTATTTTCTGCTTTTACCTTGAAAGCAAAGTGACCAGTACTTCATCATTTTTCGTGTTTTTTAATTCTCAGTGTTTCGTGCTTGAATGGATTAGTTAGCTGGTCTAGTAATAGATTTCCTTTAAAATTTTGTAGATGGAGATGGACAATACCAACGTTGCACATACATATTCTATTCCTGATCCAGAGGATTTGGGGTTGGAGGATGATGATTGTGTGGAGATAAATCAAACAATTGATAGCCACCAAGAGATAGGAAAGGGCAAAGGGAAGCGTAAACGAGAAAAGAAACTTACATCTCGTGTTTGGGCGGTATTCAATATGTTGCCTGAGAGTGAGAAAACAACCAGTGGTACTGCTAGGAAGGTAAAATGTATATATTGTAATGAAATAAAGAATTATGACACCCAATATGGGAATGGTAATCTCCTCCGTCATATCAAAACTTGTGTTAGGCTTCACACACATGATGTAAAACAAATGATTTTTTCTAAGGAACATGGTGGGTCTATGCTAATGAGGTCTGCAAAATTTGATCCTGAAGTATTTCGTGAAAAATTTGTAACTGCAATTGTTAAGCATAATTTGCCATTATCATTTGTGGAGTATAGTGGAATGAGGGATGTGCTTTCTTATTTGTGTCCTGATGTGATTTCAATATCTAGGAACACTGCTAAGTCTGATGTCATGAAAATGCTTAAGAGAGAAAAAAGTAGGTTGAAACTCTTGTTGAAAGAAATACCTGGTAGAATTTGTTTAACTTCTGATTTATGGACTTCTATCACTACCGATGGGTATATATGCATCACTGCACATTTTATTGATCATGATTGGAATTTACACAAGAAGATCTTGAGTTTTTCCTTTATGCCACCTCCACACAATGGTGTCAGTTTGAGTGAAAAGGTGTATTCTTTGTTGTCTGATTGGGAGATAGAAGGGAAATTGTTCTCTGTGACATTAGACAATGCTTCTTCGAATGATACTTTTGTTGATTATCTGAAATTGCAATTAATTGCTTGGAAAGTGCTTTTAGGAAATGGTCAGTTTTTTCATTTAAGATGTTGTGCCCATATTCTGAATTTGATAGTCCAAGATGGTTTGAAAGAAGTTGACGAGTCTGTTAGAAAAGTGAGGGAAAGTGTTAAGTATGTGAAAGGGTCTCAAGTCAGAAAACAAAAATTTTTGGAGTGTGTGAACCTAGTATGTTTAAATGCCAATAGAGGATTGAGACAAGATGTTCCAACTAGATGGAACTCCACATTTCTTATGCTTCAAAGTGCCATTTACTTTCGCATGGCTTTTACTCACTTGGAAATTAGTGATTCAAACTATAAGAGTTGTCCATCTAAAAGTGAGTGGGATAGAATTGGGAAACTAAGCAAGTTTTTAAGTGTTTTCTATGAGATTACTTGTGTGTTTTCTGGATCAAAGTATCCTACATCCAATTTATACTTTCCTTCAGTATTTTGGGCACGATTAAGCTTGGAAGAACACATGAATGGTGATGATATGCAGTTTAAAAAAATGGCTACTTTGATGTTTGAAAAGTTTGAGAAGTATTGGTCTGAGTTTAGTATGATCTTAGCTATAGCTGTGATATTGGATCCTCGCTACAAGATACAGTTTGTGGAATGGAGTTACAATAAGCTTTATGGGCCTAATTCAAGAGAGTTCAAAAAAGTTAAGGAGGCTTTGTTTTCTTTATATTCTGAATATGCTGATTCTGCTAATGCTGGGAAGGCTTCTTCTGTTTCTGGCTCTTTCTCAATGGATGGTAACAACCAAACTGTCGATGGCGACGAGTCCATGGTTCTGGGTTCAAGTCAAGTGGATATTTGGAAGGTAAGTAAATCTTGTCTCGTTTTATTTGCTGTTACTTTTTCTAATAAAATAGTCAGTTAGTTTATTGTCGAAAATGGAAGATATCAAGATTGGCCAAAAAAAAAATGAAGAAGATAAGAAACCTAGAAGACCGTATAGATAAAATAGTTAGTTAGTTACATATATGTTTCTTTTGTTGTCTTTCTCTTTCGAAAAAAGATTCATTTGTTTGCAAATTGTTTAGATTATCTAGTTGAAACATGAGTAACCCCTTTCCCAGTCCATTGGATCACATCTTAGAATTATAGAAGCTCGACCATTGCCACTTTAGTACTGAATAGGTGTCTTTCATTACAAGATCTGGTGGCAGCAGCAAGCCTTTTATTTTTTATTACTTTATAATGTTATTACTAGTTATATTTTTTAATTTTAAATATTTGTTTTATTATCTATTTTATCTCACAATTAAATAATATTTTATGACCTTCAATTTCATTGTGATTGTGATATCAAAATTTACATATTTTTATTCAGTTTTACAGATTTTAAAGCAATATATTAACTTGAAATGAAATCAACAAGAAGCTATGGACCTAGAACAGGTGGACATGGTACATCAACGAGATAAAGATGAAGGCATCACTCTTGAATTTAAGTTCTTTGAGATAAATATGACTGACCAACTGTATTTCAGATAAAGAAATAGTTGAAATTAAAATGATTTTTCTTGCGTGTTAATCTGACAGTTCAGCAGCTAGCCAGTACTCGCAATATAAGTAACAAAGTTCCATGTAATTTCCAGTACTTGCAATACATTTTACCATCATCAATTCGTTTGTTATCTTTTTTTTTTTAATTTTCTTTTATCTGTTTCTACTTGTTTCATGACTAATTATCCATAAGCCAATTCTATTAGGATGAATGAATGACTTTAATTTTTCATTTGATTTTGATTTTTTTCAATTAGGAATTCGAATCTTTTGATGTTGAGTATGGTATTGCTGTAAAAAAGTCTCAATTGGAGCTGTATTTGGAAGAACAAAGAGTTGATAGGACACACCAATTAGATATTTTGCAATTTTGGAAGCAAAGTCAGTTTCGATATCCTAAGCTTGCTGCCATGGCTAGAGATATCTTGAGTATTCCTGTTTCCACAGTAGCGTCTGAATCTGCTTTCAGTGTTGGTGGTAAAGTTCTTGATCAGTATCGTAGTTCACTTAAGCCAGATCTTGTGGAGGCAATTGTTTGCTGCAAAGATTGGTTACTTGATGATGTTGATGGGATCGAAGAGACGATAGATGGTGTTATCAACTTGGATATTAGTAAAGAAGACTCGACATCGTTGAAGGGTTCTAGTTCTTTTCAAGTTACTGAATCTTTTTGAGTTATGTTAACTTCTTAAATTGTTATTTCTTGCATGATTAATGACTTAATGTTTGAATGTTTTATTAAATTATTTATGCTTGTTGACTTAATGTTAACTATGTATGTTTTAGTTGTATGTTTTTGTAATTTTCAATATATAGTATATTATGGATTGTATGGATTGAAAATATTATTATTTTGTTATGTTTGTTATTAATATTTGAATGTTAATTAATATAGATGTAAAAAATGTAAAAATATATTTTTTATCATTTTTATTATATTTTATTTTTAATCGTGTCATTCGTGTCGTGTTTATTCGTATCGTGTTAATTTCGTGTTATTTCATCTAAATCGTGTCGTGTCGTGTTGATCGTGTCGTGTCGTGTCGTGTGACACGATTAATTATCACATGTCAGTCGTGTCGTGTCACGTGTTACACGTATAAAAAAAGTGTCGTGTTTCGTGTTTACTATTCAGACACGTTTTATAATTCGTGTCGTGTTCGTGTTTTGATAATTCGTGTCGTGTCTGAACTCGTGTCGTGTCGTGTCGTGCCAGGTCTAGGGCCGGCTGTTACTATGTGTAACTTACATAGTGTAAGGTTTTACTGTTTTAGTAATACTAAAGACTAAAACAATGAGTTTTAGGTTTTTCTTTTTTACTTTTTTTTTATTTTTTAACTTAATTATTTTATGAAAAATAAAATATTTTAGTCTATAGTCTATGGTATTAGTTTATAGTATACATATTTTCACCAAAAAAAAGTTAATAGTATACACATAAATATTTTTTATATTATGAGTTTTTTTAATAAATTATTTTCATATATTTTTTAATTAGAGTTTAGGTAACTTATTATGAGTGTGCAACAATAATAGATTAACTTATCATAAAATTTTTGTAAATTTAATATTAATATCGTATATTTATAAAAGATAATTAACTATATTAATTTCATATGTTACACTAATTCTTTTCTAAAATAGTCTTAATTCTCAAGGATAATTGATAAATTTATAATAACAAAATGCTATATCCATCAAAATGATCCATCTGTTATTTAACATGGATGATTTGATTTAAAGTTGCACATTATTCAACTTTTAGCTTAATGTAAAACATTTTCAATTTCAATATATTATCATAGATTAGAATATAATGTTGTATATCTAATTTCAAACATTTGATTTCTTAGGATGTATTCATGTAATCTAGATTAATTTGATCAATGATCATAATATTAAAAGAATGGATTGATGTAGTCATAGACCATAAATTGATAATTATAATTTTAAGTACAATTTGCATCATATACATATACTATAATATCATATATGTAAATGGTCAATGTGTAAAAATTGCATCTTAGATAATTAAAGTTATTATTAATTTAATTTTAGTGCTTTATGTTTACTTAAATACTTATTATCTTAAGCATAATTAATTAATTAATTTTATTTCATAATTATTTTATTACTATGTTTCATAATTATTTCATTAATTTCATAATGTTTTATTAAAATTGATAATCACAATTTAAATACAATTTGTATCATATACATATACTATTGTATCATATATGTTAATGGTCAATGGTAAATGTGTAAGAATTGCATCTTAATTAATTATGAAACTTTTTTTATTTTAATTAGAGTGCCATGTTATCTTAAGCATAATTAACTAATTTAATTTCACAATTAATTTATTATTATGTTTCATTAAATTTTTTAGTCAACAATATTTTATTAAAATTGAAAGTTACAATTTAAATACAATTTATATCAAATACATATACTATAGTATCATATACGTCAATGGTCAATGGGTAAGAATTGCATCTTAATTAATTATGAAATTTTTATTATTTTAATTAGAGTGCCATGTTATATTAATCATAATTAACTAATTTAATTTCACAATTAATTTATTATTATGTTTCATTAAATTTTTTAGTCAATAATATTTTATTAAAATTGAAAATTACAATTTTAAATACAATTTTTGATATATAAGTATACTATAATATCATATATGCAAATGGTGAATGTGTAAGAATTGCATTTCAACTAATTATGAAACTTTTATTAATTTAATTTCAATGTCTTATGCTTAAAATTAAAAAAACTTATTACCTTAAGTACAATTAATTAATTTAATTTCATAATTATTTTTATTTTGCTTTATTATTTTTTTAAGCTCACAAAATTTTATTGTATAAATATTTTTTAACACAATATATCAAATACAAAATGTGCCTCACTTGGTAAATCCTTTGCATGGAGACTTAAGGGCAAGGGTTTAAGTTCTCACAACAACATATTTTGCCAAAATATATATACGGGTTACTATCAGGTTTAGTAATCGGGTTCGAGTACCCTAACTTGATTATGCTAATTGGTTCGAGTTTAGGGTACCTTAAAGGTACTATTTGAACTCGTCACGGGTAGTAAAAGAACTACTCTAACCTGATTAAAACCCGATTAACATTTACTCAAACCCGATCTAAACAGGGCAGGTAGTTCCGGGCACTTGTTTAAGGCAAACCTGTTTACATCCTTAGCTGATGATGCGATCAAGATCAATTAGTAAACAGTACAATACAGTCAATTAGTATAAAATGATATACCCGAAGGTTACTATAAGGTTCAACAGTCTCAAAATAGTTCATAAACCAGTGAAAACACTTTTTAGAAATCAATTCAGTGGAAATCAATCTTTAGTTAGTCCATCATCATCATCATCATCATCATCATCATCACAGCCTTTATCCCAAGAGATTGGGGTAGGCTATATGAACCAATATCTGAATTCACGTTAGATCGTCCATATGTATTCTCCTCTTCCATATATTCCAATCCAAGGCCATTTGCTCATCCAATTCTAAAACCTCTTTATCTTTCCAAACTACTTCCTTCCAAGTCTTTTTCAGTCTTCCTCTAGTCTTAACCCTTCTCTCAACATCCATAGCTTCTATTCTCCTAATTGGAGCATCTACAAGTCTAAGTCTTATGTGTCCAAACTGACGTAAATGATTTTCATACATCTTATTTTCGATAGGTACCACTCTAACCATCTTACGAATATCATCATTTCTCATTCTATCCTTCCTTGTATATCCACATATCCACCGCAACATTCGTATTTCTGTTACACTCCTCTTATCTTTAGTTAGTCTATAGTTCGGTAAAATCAGTAATAGTGATAGTTAAAGTATAAAAATTCGGCAAATGTTCTCAGTTTAGAATCCAATGTTAAAAATATTTTATTTACGTATAAGAAGAATACTAGTACTCGTGTATACATTAAAAACTGGAAAAATCATTAAAATTGATCCCGAAAACTGAGTTACAAATTTGGTACTACTATCAATCTACATGTAACTTTTAAAATTCTTTCACTCTTAGCTTCCTTTCAATTCCATAAATAATCTATCCTTGAGATTTTAGAGTTTAGGGTTCAATCTATGAAATTTCGAGAGCATAACAATACGATCAATCCTAACCCTCATACACTAAAACATAGCTCAATAACCACAACATAGTTTCCCAATTTCAATCATTTCATAGTATTCAATCATATATTATCTCAATTCAATCAGTATCAATGCAACATAGTATCCCTACACCTCTCACATATATGCCTTACCACTCGAATATCTTCAAATCATGCAATTAGCACTAATACTCACACCTCACTTCAGTGCTGCAAAACACCACGCAAACATAGCCAATTCACTACACTTCAGTTATAAAGAGTATTTAACTCTTTGAGATCTAGTACATTGCCTATTGCATCCCTAAATTTGGTCTACTTTATATCGGTGCTAACACTACAACTATTGTCAAAACAACTTTTTCGGTTCTAACTTCACCAATAGTCTTGTATTAATTTATACAGTATTCTAGAACTCATTTTACATTAAATTGGACATGGTTTCCCTATCCCCTTCACTTGGTCGAAATCACTATGCTTGCCTACACACTTCATTTCAACAATTCAAGGTTACAAATATGTTCTACACACTCCGTACACTAATTCTATATCATTTTTACATTGAGCAGTATCACATTCATGCATGGTTGCTCTTGGATGAAACCCTAAGGTAGTGTTTCTCATGATTTTAATTCAATTCAAGCTTAGATACATGCTTAATCACCTTAAACACAAGACAAAATACCATTAAATCACAAAAATTTAACTTTCTCTCACTTAGTTCAGCTTGGCCAAAAATGATGAGGGTTAATTCATTGTGAAAATGGCCACTTTAATGCTTGATTTTGGTAGTGTGTTGTAGAGCTTAAAGAGCAGAACAAGTTTAGTTAAAACAGTTTTAAGTTTCAAAATGTTTTTACTAGGGTTTTAGTGACTTTCTCTCTCTTACAAAGTTTTCATCAATGGTGGAAGAAGAAAAAGAAGAAGATGGCTGGCCAACATGAGGAAATGACTAGAAATTTCCATTTAAAATAATATCTTTAGGACAAATTTACGAAATGCCCTTATATAATTTAAAAAATTTCAAACACGTCCTTTTCTTTTTAATTTCTGTTTGAATACTCAGTTTAACTTCCAAATATCTTATTCACTCATAAAATATGTGTATTTAACATATTCTAATCATTAGTTAAGCTTTTGTCATGGTTTGACTATAGAACAGGCAAAATTACCAAAATAGCCCTAACGGTTCAATCACGTATATTTTGACTCTTGCGTGTGATTTAGTCTACTGATGGACATTGTATGAGACTACTTCACACAAGGATTTATCTATGACTGTCAGTTGGTTTTAAATTATTTTAGATTGATTGTTATTTACAATTATTTTCTGAGCCTATGGACTTAACTGTCAGTTGGTTTTAAATTAATTTAGATTGATTGTTATTTACAATTATTTTCTGAGCCTATGGACTTAACTGTAATTTCTAAAATTGTTGCATGCTTTTTGAAACATGTTCAAATAGAGAAATTTTGAGATGTAAATTTTTACCATCTCATTATTTTGCTTCAAACATCAATACTGTAAGGTCTTATCTTTATCGAAGCAGTAGGTGTCACAATGAGGCCCATAGTCAAAGTCTCCGTTATTCCTACGAAACATAATGCATACAAACAGTTATGATAATCTTATTTTCCAAGCTTTATTAATAGTATATAACACTAATAGGAAGTGTGAATCTCACAACTGTAAAAATAATTAAATTTTTTGTTAAATTGTTATTTAATTTTATTGAATTTCTTAGAATTATATATATTTTCTTCAAATATTAGATATTTTTTATTTTTTTCATTTATTTATTACTTTCCTTTTATTGTGAGAACTTCGTATTTCTTAATCGATGAAAAATTTTAAAAAATGTGTTCTTGTTTTAAAAAGTCTGTACAGGTGCCTTCTAAGATTTTTTATTGTCTTAACAACAAAATATTAATGATTACATGGATGAAAAAAAAATCTTAAGCAATGAATAATCATGAGCTAGCATAAACATTGATTCTTTATTGTCATTTATTGTTTTATTCAAGTTGTCAAAAGAGTTTCTTAACCTTCATTCATAATCTCCTGGAAAAGGAAAGCCAACAATAAATAACCAAGAAAATCTTGTCCCATAATCTTGTCCCATCGTGGTGTTGGGTTGGTTTGGTCTCTTACTATTACAGAACTTTTTGGTTTAGTCAAGGCATGTTTTCTATTTTGTTCCTAAACTCTTTTGTTCAAAACAATGGTGTTCTGTTATTGTATAATCAAATAAATTGTGGCTTAGCGAATATATATTTTGCACTTCTATTTGCTTGTGTTTGTAGTTTTCTATAAACTATATGTAATGATAAACACATTAATAATTTTTTTTTTATCATGATGCTTGCCATTCTTAATTCAATTGGCAACTTGGCATAAGGGCAAGGTAAAATTTATCAAGAACGGATTGCAGTAAGGACTTTACCACCGTTCCTTTTTGCTGCAGTTTTCTTTGGTTTTTAATGCAGGAAATGATGAAAGAAAACGGGATAAGAACAGGTGGTAGGTTCTAAGTAGATGTGAATGAGTATATAAAAAGGAATACATGAGGAAAGCTGATTTAGCCAACTTCATTTTCCTCAAAATTATTCTCGCCCATTCTGTTTGCATTTCAAGTTCACAATTAGTTCTTCCATTACTCCCATATATGAGCCATAAAACTTCATCTAGTAGTAGCCAAACTTTTACTCCATAGTTGAAGAGCTGAGGAATAAGCAAAGTTAAGCTAAGTGAGGCAAGAAAACATTCTGTTTTTGGAAGAGCAATTGGGTTAAGGTGAGTTTCATATTTTCCATGGTTCTCTTGATATCCATACTAGATTTCTATGTTTTATAACGTGATAAACATAGATATAGCCTGGTTTTAGTTAAATATTGTTGGAATATATAAGAAATTAGATGGAAAATAATCAAGAATGATTAAGAAAAACAATGGGTGAACGGGCTTATCCAACAGCTTGCCAAACAGGCGAGCAAAAGTACTCGCCCAAAAGTTAAGGCGAGCTCGAGAGTTGCATGAGTTGGCGACATATGTGTTCGCAAACTCTTTGGATAATCAGAATGACAGTTGGAGTAGGCGAGGACCAATAATCGCCCAAAAGGCGAGAATGGCGAACTCACAAATACAGGAAGGGCGAGTAGAATTTGGGGCGAGCTCCAACGGATAAACCACTAGAATGGCGAGTTGAAATAGTGGGCGAACTCCCATATTTAAAGCCAATATATGATGGCGAATTGAACTGTGAGCGAGCTCCCAGAATAAGCCAGTAACTGAATGGCGAGTAGGATTGGGCGAGCTTCCATGTGTAAGCCCATTGACGACTGGCGAGCTCTGTTGGCGAATGGCGAGCTGTAGATCTATCTCAAATCTTGCCTAAGTGTCGCAAATAGTTGAAAGGAAAAATAGTAATCATTTTAGGAAATAACTCGAAAAGAAAATATTAATGGTATTACTATTTACTTTGCAGCTGAGAAGTGAGAGTTGATAAAGGCGAGCGGAAGCTAAGCTTTAAGAGACCAGGTAAGGGAGATATGTGTGAAAAAGAATGCATGTCCTGTGGAGTTAAATTTATGAAATTACTGAGAAACCGTTTTGGTTTATGACATGCATTGTTTTGATAAATTGCTTTGATTTTGGGCGGTCTACAAAGTCGGCCCTATGATATTTGGGCGAACTGGTATTAGCGGGCGAGCCAAACCTGCTATGTTGTTTTAGACGGGCGAGCCCTTCTATGAAAGTTGGGCGAGTGACCTTGTTTTAAATAGAATCCGGGCAAGCCAGAGATGGGCGAACCCTTTTGTAAATGCATTAGGGCGGGCGATCCCTTTTTGTTGAGAAAATGATGGGCGAGCTCATGAGGGCGAGCCAGTTTTACTTAATGTTTTAAAAGTAAGGAGTGGCAGGCGAATACTTGTTCACCCCATTCCAATTGACCATGGGCGAGCTGGACTAGGTGAACTTACCATGGCGAATAGGTTTCTATTTACATTTTCTCAACGATAAATTAGCTATTTTTAATATTTTTGAAAAGAAAATATAAATTCTTTCAGACGAGTTGACCATGGAAATGCCATAGTTGGGCTAATTGACCATGGGAATTGCCATAATGGGCGAATTGGTCATCTGGTGAGCCGTTATGAGTGAGCCAGTGTTTTGTTTTAAAAAGGGTGGCGGGCGAACACAAGTTCACCGCACTGGGCGAGCCACAATGGGCGAGCTGACATAGGCGAGCAGGTTTTAAATATTGAGTTTTCGGGCTGTTTTCAAGGTGTTTGTAAACAGAAAACCTAAACCTTTTTGGGAATCAAATCATTTTGAGAAAATGATAATAAAGGAGAGATAATTTCCATAAAGGGTTTTCATGAGATATAAAAGTGATTTTGAGACTTTAGGCCCTGAGTTCATGCAGTATTATTCATGTAGTTGCGTGACCCACCTGGGGCGGTGGCTCGGGTCGATGGACTACGGGCACACCTCAGGGCGTCACAAGGCTGATGGACTAGCCAAGTCATCAGCGATCTCGAGGTCACTTGGCAAGTGGACCCAAAGACCATCTATAGATTATGGCCATAGATCTAGTTGAGATAGCCGTGAGGGGCGATGGCCTACGGGTGCACCCCAAAAGCGGATGACTTGTGTTCCTGAGGGAACAATGAGAGCATGATGTGTTTGCTGCCTAGTCTCAACTTATTGACTTCTGTTTACTGAAAGGATCTATGGGATCCTGTTTAATATTAAATGGTTTGAGTGATTGAACAAATAAGATGTTTTGGGAATATAATCTTTATGTTTATAAAGCAACATGCACCTTCCTTACTGAGCACGTTATCGCTCACTCCCTATTTTCCACTCCACAGGTTATTGAACTTGGGCTAAGCGAATTACCTTCCAAGATCTGATATCAAAGGTATGTTGCATCCTTTTATATATTCAATAAAATGGTACAGAACTACTTTAAATTGAAGGGAATGTATATACATCTTAAGGAAATAATTTAATAATTCTTATAAAAGTGATAGGAGTTGATAAGCATCACAGATAGCCCAACCGGTAAGTGAGTGTAATTGGTAAGTGAATATTATGTATTTTGTGGATTTGGGATGTTACACCTTCGTCTCCCTTCGGCGGTGGTACTGGTGGCGGTGGCGGTGGTACTGGTGGCGTTGGCGGTGCCTGAACCGACCGCACCTTCATTTCCTTTTTCCTTTTCTTTCCTGGTTTTTCCTTCTTTGTTTCGCGCTGATTCCTTCTTTGTTGCCGGTGATCCTTCTCTTTCTCTTCCTCATCTTGCTTGCCTCTCCCCTCTGTCTCTCTCCTCCTCGTTTTCTCGCCGACGACGATAGCTATTGCTACCGTCGGCCTCTGTTTGGGAGGGAATCGAGAATACCCAATTCCCATTTCTGTTTTCCCTTTTTTATATTATATTTATAAATCTTGTTTATAAATATAATAATATTATTATATGTATATAGTATTTTACAATGTATATATATTATATAGATATATATTGTATATTAACAATATATATCTACATATAGTATACTTATATATATACTATAAATTAAAATACCATATACCTTTCTTATATATATATAACAATATGTATAATAATAATATATACATATGTATTTATTTTAAAACATATATAAAAATATATTTATATAATCTAATTATATAAATATATCATTATAAGCATTTTTATTTTATTTAATTTTGGATTTCTTAACATCCAATTAATTTTCCATTTTCGTTTCTTATTTAATTTGGATTTCAATTTATCCAAATTAAATTCCTCAACTTCATCACTTCATAAATTTTGAAAATTTCAACGATATTCCCTTTTTGTAAATAAATTCATTTATTTATTTAACTTCTCTATTTGCTTTAATATTAAATTTAAAAATATTGAATATTAATTTTTGAAAATTCATGGTTATCATATTCTCCTCACCTTAAGAAATTCGGTCCTCCGAATTTAACTTAGTTTAAAGGTGGTACCATTCTGTATACTCCTTATTTTTGACCTTTAAATCATCTTTCAAATTATACTGCCAGTATACCTTTAACATCATAATCACCTTTTATACCACTATATACCATTTCTCATCATATATTTATGCTCCCTAAATTTATTATTAATTTGGGAGTTATCACTTTCTACTCCTTTTCATACCATACATGATTTATATTGTTCATCAGTCATTTCTCAATTAGTGCCAAGTCGATATAGTTTGATAACTACCATTTATACATTGTATTAAGTAGTATCTAATTGTCCCAGTAGCTTTCACATCTCGTGCATCCGCTTTTTAACATATCTTCGAGCGTTTCCATAGCACGCTCATATATTTACATCAGTACGGAGTGATGCTGTCAATAAATTTGGAATCTCAAGGCCTTTTGCTATTTCTCATACGCATATAGCAAATCTGAGATTCCTATCACATGTATGCTCACTGGAACTTCACATACTTTCTCATCATTTTATAATCATATTTCGACTATGACACTAAAGAATTTAAGAGCCTGATAATGGAAGAGTGATTCCATCTAGACTATCAGTCTATAATCACTGCCATATCATCATATCTCTTTTGGGTTCCTCATTATCCACAATACTCATTTTTACATTTATTTCCTTAAGGCTGCACCTCATTACAGACTTTACTGTTACTCATCCCTTGCCATAAAGGCAACATTTATCAATCATTTTCTCTTTATATCTGTTTTCATGTAATCTCATCATTACATCTCTTATTCTTATGGTATACTCTATATCACTTAGGTTTTAGAATATACCTTATCATGAAATCTTTTCTTAATTTAGATTTCATAGGTGACTAATAAAGTCATCCATTTTTGTCACCTTGTTATCCATACAATTTCACCATTCCGAGGTGTGTGTGTGTGTGTGTGTATATATCATTTTTCCATTTACATTTCTTGTAGTAATTGGTATAATTCATTTATCTACTCCTTTGAGTATCACTAAATTTCATTTATCGAAATTGGCTCGATCTTCCATCTAGCCATAATCATGTGATAACCAAATAAAATCACTTTTTGTCTTAATTTGGGAACTGTTTCATATTCATGTTCCCTCATCATCCTGTACTTATTCTCTTATTACATTTTTATCTTTTCATTCTCTTATTTCAGTCAACTTTTTCCTCAGTGATATCGTACTCCACTGTTAAAATCTTTTAACATCTTGCATATCATCTTTTCTTTTCACTTATTCATTTACCGACTTAACTTCTTTAATTATAAATCACATCTGTAGAGCAGCTAGTCCCATACACTCTTCTATAAACTGGCAGTAGTATCTAGCTAGACCCAGTACATTTCGTATCTCAATCGTTATCTCTTCATCATAGACAGATCCACGTCGCTCTGTCATTCAAGATCATATATCTTAGAAAGAGATACTGTCTAGCTAAATCTTTTATTTGCCAATCTTAACATAAAGATCACAGTCTTTGAGAGTCCACGGAGTTATACCACTATGCTGCTCATTTTCCATTTGTGCCTTAGACTGTATTAATATCTCATCATTTTATCCATATATGGATGCCTCATTCATTAGGCTTATATACCTCACAAGGAATTTCATTAACCTTGTAAACCTCAATAGGAACTCGTAAAAATTTTTATCGAGTTCTAATCATTATTATCTTATGGACATCAGTCTTCATCTTTTATCTGATGATACCTGGTACAGAGACTGGTCGTATAAACTCTTATACATCTCTGATTAATCTCGTAAGGCATCAATTTCACACAGATGAATATTTGCTCTTCATAAGAACTTTATTGCATAATAGGAATTTAATTCCTAATTATAATTCATCCTCAATTCACCTCCTCCATATTTCCATCATGCACTTGTGTACAAGTGAATTTCATTATCCACAAAATTTTCCAGAGTTGTTTTCTTAAGCTTTTCGGATTCTTCTATATTCTCCGATATAAGCTTAGAAATAAATTTCATACCCACGATCGAGTCAGTGTTAAACCGATCTCTTGAATCTATGTTACTCTGGAAATTTAACGGGAATCACATCTGATACTTTCTTTAACCACACATCTCTTATCATTTTGGACATTTCATCTCTATGTCCTATCATTTCTACTGTATATCCTCAAGGCAGAGACATTTAACATTCATTTCATTTTAACATATACTCCACCTTGATTCATTTATTTACTCATACTTCACAGCATATCAATCATCTTAATTTATATGCTGGATTAAGTATAACATTTTAACTAATACATTTTACAGCTAATTGATTCATTACTTTAATTCACTTCGAAATCATTTTCATTTAATAATTCAGGTTAGCTGTTATCTTCCTCATCTCTTATCTTCACTTACTGTCCTTATGCATATTCTCTAATTTCATATACTCCATACAATACATTATTCTGTAAAACATATTTCAAAATATTCCGGTTCTATAAATATTCATTTAATACTTCAGAAACTGTATGAATGTATAAAACCAGAATTAACAGTACTGATATGGATTTCATCATCTATACAGATCACTTTCTCAGTCATCTCCAGTAATCATTTCACTTTTTTTTATCATATCCAATGATCCCGTAATAATATCCCGTTAATACACTTTTAACTCGACCCTTAAGAATCAATAACTGAGCCGCTCATCCTGCGACTTCCCTATAACCATTCGGGTCACATCAGCACTCTAAGTGTAGGTGAAAATTATAATCGGGATCGTTATACTTATATTACATTTCTTATGTCATCAGTAGCTTCATCACTACCATAGAATTCAAAATTGACTTGATTTATCACTATTCAAAACATAGTCCAACATAAGGGCATTTTCGTCATTTCAACATTTATTTCTTTATCCTCATATAAATTTAAACCATTGATCTCCTTCTCCGTAGAATGATGATATCCCTTCTCATACTATATCATCATTTTAAAATCTTGTCTGATTTAGATAGAAAAATTCGGATAGGACTGATATACAGATCATTTGCGTTGAATGCATCTTTACACCATCAATTACTCTGTCAAATTAGTCAATTCTAACTTTTGTTGGCCTACAATGGCTCAGAAGAAAATTTTTTCCACTAGGGGTATTTTGGTTTGTCAAAATTTTCTCTCTCTTCAAAATTACATTCAATTAGTGATCTTAAGGTCTAGATATTTCATTCCCCTCCTTTATATCATCACTTTAATGTCTCAATTCGATCAGGACAGAAAAGTACTGGTGGGGCCCTCACCGAATCCTTCTCTGTTCCTCACTGAATCCTTCTCTGTTCCTTACCGAACCGACCTTCATTTTGATTATAAGATCACCAATTTCAAGAAAATTTTAGAGCCGCTTTCCTCTTTAACATCCTTATTTCAAAATTTCTCACTCCCTTCTAAAACATTTAACTCAATTTACAATCATTTATTCCTCTATGCATTTAGACTACACAAAACTACAGGGGATGTTAATCTTTTTCAATACATTTTCTCTCCAAAAGTATCGACAGACATCAGGCCAATCTTGTTCTGATACCATTAAATCTGTCACAGCCCGTGGCCCTATTTTTCACATTTTTCTATACATCTTATTTGGTTGGGCGTCTGCGATACTTTACTTTTCTTTTACATATAAACAATTTCATATAAAATTATAATATGAATTACATCCCCTATCTTAATTCATAAGGAAGTAGTACTCTAGATAAGTCTAAATACAGAAAATAAATGATCGTACCTTATGTAATAAATCAAGTTGTCGCATCGTCCCCAAATGCACAGTCGAAATACTTTAGATGTCAGACTCTCAGTCCTCGAAAATCTGAAATGTTAAAATTAAAGGGTGAGCAAACCACGGCTCAGTAAGAGAATTATATGTAACACTCTTGATATTCAGCTATCTATATGCTGAAAAACTTTTTCATTTTCTTATAAGGGCTCTAGGCTCACATGTAGGAAGGATACTACAGTCGGCTAGGGATCCAGATGGAGTAAGGCAGGTATTTTGAAATACCTGTCTTGTCTTAGAACCTAGAGGCAACTGTAGAGAGTAAAAATTTCTTTTTAAAATTTAAATCCTTTTTTCTTTCATTTCGTATCCTTTTCATCTTATGCTTTTATGAATTTAAAGCATTTAAATAAAATAACTAATATTTATCTATTCTTTTAGATAAATATTAGTTTAAATTATCATTATTCTCTTTTGAATTCCTTTCGTAGTTTACTGTACAATTTATAATTGGTACAGTACTTTAAATAGCAAAATAAACTATTAAATCCTTTTCATATAAAATATATATCATTTAAATCTAATATTCAATTTAAAAATTAAAATAAGAATATTAGATTTATTTTTCTCCTCTTTTCTTTTTGAAAACATATTACATATTCATATCACATGTCATATGAAAATCATCTCGTAGTACTAAAATCAGTACCGTAATAAGCATCATGTAAAATGCTGTAAATCACTTTCATTTAACTTGTCACATATCATGTAAAACAATTACATTTCACGTATCACATATCATATAAAACATTTTCATATATGGAGACTGAGGTAATCATCACTCATATCATGCTATAGACCCCGAAGGGTAAAGAAGTAAATATATCAGATCTAGGGCCATAGTCTATCATTGTCCTCGGTGGATCACTGATCAGGTGTCGATCGGGACTACATATCACATATCACATATCACATGTCACATGTCACATATCACATATCACATATCAGCATGATAAGGTTACCAACTAGTCTCAAAACAGTATTTTTCATCATCAATAAACATTTATGGAATTTATAAAATAATAATTTCATAATTAAAACCATAAAGGTTATAAAACCATTTAGTGAATATTTAAGAAATATTTATAAAAATATTCACTTTATTTCTTTTCATTTTTCATCTCGTATTACGTGTAATTTACATATCAAGAGAATTTTTGGGGATTTCATTATCACCATTCTCGAAAACATGCATATTTTAAAATCACTTTCATTTTATTCATGTTTTTATGAAAAATATTCATTTTCTCAATTTTCGTGGTTGAAAATCATTTCTCGTGTAATAAAATCATTTATTATGATTTTCTGTAGTTTTGTAGAAATTTTCGACAGCATAACGGTTGCCGATTTACTAGCCTTCCTGCATAGAAAATACATTTTATATCTCAGCTAGTAAATCACCACAATTTGTCCACCCAAGCATTTTCCATGGCATTTTATAAATTTAATGCATAATTAAATTTATGCATAATTAAATTGTGCATACCGAATATCCTTACAGGCTGCATATGCCTCCCTTACATTTTTCGGGTCGGCTACTTCCTCGTTATCGGTCGCGCCCGTACTCCATCTCTTCTGATTCCATCATCTCGTTCGCCAAGAATAATTTCTGAAATTAAAATTATAAAATTTAGAATTTTTCCATAATTTTTAAAAAATTTAATAATTATAATTTCTCATAAATTCCTACCGAAAATTTTCGAAAATTTTCTCTTTTCTTCTTCTTCTTCCCTTTTCTTCTTTTCTTCTTCTTTTCTTTCTTCTTTTTCTTTTCTTTTTCTTTTCTTTTTTCCTTTTCTTTTTGGTTCAGACCAGTTTAGACCAGTCTAGCTCCCTCACCACCGGTTCTCCTCCGATGGTCGGTTCTCCGACGGTTCGACGTCTCCCCAGCTGGCCGACGTCACGGCGAAGCTATGGCTGGTCTCCGTTCAGCCCAGATCGACGGCACGACGGCGGATCTGGTGTCGTGGTCTCGGCTTCTTCCTCCCTTTTTTCTTCCTTCCTCCGCCGTTTTCCTTATCGCCGGTGGCCTCTCTCACCTTTGTCTCCCTTTGGCGGTGGTGCTGGTGGCGGTGGCGGTGCCTGAATCTGCCGGCACCGCTGTTTCCCTTTTTCCTTTTCTTTCCCGATTTTTCCTTCTCTGTTTCGCACCAATTCCTTCTCTGTTGCCGGCGATCATTCTCTTTCTCTTCCTCATCTCGCCTGCCTCTCCCCTCTGTCTCTCTCGCCTCTTCGTTTTTTCACCGACAGCTGTAGCTATTGATGTCGTCGGCCTCAATTTGGGAGGGAATCGGGAATACCCAATTCCCATTTCTGTTTTTCCATTTTTATATTATATTTATAAATTTTGTTTATAAATATAATAATATTATTATATGTATATAGTATTTTACAATGTATATATATTATATAGATATATATATTGTATATTAACAATATATATCTACATATAGTATATTTATATATATACTATAAATTAAAATACCATATACCTTGCTTTTATATATATATGTATATATTTATATATATATATATATATATTTATATATAACAATATGTATAATAATATATACATATGTATTTATTTTAAAACATATATAAAAATATATTTATATAATCTAATTATATAGATATATCATTATACACATTTTTATTTTATTTAATTTTGGATTTCTTAATATCCAATTAATTTTCCATTTTCGTTTCTTATTTAATTTGGATTTCAATTTATCCAAATTAAATTCCTCAACTTCATCACTTCATAAACTTCGGGAATTTCAACGATATTCCCTTTTTGTAAATAAATTCATTTATTTATTTAACTTCTCTATTTGCTTTAATATTAAATTTACAAATATTTAATATTAATTTTTGAAAATTCATGGTTATCATAATGAACACTTGTTCGTGAAGGCATTCGTTTAAATGTTCGCGAACGTATTTGTTTAAGCGAATGAGCTTGTTCGCAAACATTTAACTTATAATTCGTACCAAACAAATGAATGAACACGAATGTAAAAATCAAATTCCTTAACAAACACGAACGAACACGAACAGTACTAAAAAACAAACGAACGAACAGAGACATCAGTCTATTCGTTCGTGTTCAGTTCATTTATAGCCCTATCCACAGGCACATTTGAACTAAAAGTAACATTCAACTTCCCTAAATTAATGTCTTAACCAAAGGCTTCACAGAAATGTTGCAAAATACTCTTTAGAGCTACATAATTGTCATTAGTTGCAGATATAAAGAACAATGAGTCATCCACAAAAAGTAAATGTGTAAGTAATGGACAATTCTTACCTATCTTTATACCTTGTAATATCTCTGACTCTGCTGCATTACTGATATTTCCAGACAGAACATCCATCACAAACAAAAAAAGGTAAGGTTATAGAGGATCACCTTACCTAATACCTCTAGAGGGATAAATTGGTTTTGACATTTTGCCATTGACAACTATATTATAAGACAGAAGAAACACACTTATGAATCTAACTAACCCATTTTGCATCAAAACCAATCTTTTTAAGAACTTCATTAAGAAAATTCCACTTCACCTTATCACATGCTTTATTCATGTCCACTTTTATTACCATCCCTCCTTTCTTTCCCTTCTTCTTCAGCCTCAACCAGTCAAATACCTCATTTGCAAACAAAATGTTATCTTAAATATGCCTTCTTTCAATGAAAGCACTTTGATTTTGCATTATAAGCTCTCCCATAAAAGGTTTGAGTTTATCCACCAACACTCTTGAAATGATTTTGTATATAAAATTGCAACAACTAATTGGTCTAAACTGTGTAACATCCTTTGGCCTTTTAACCTTTGACACAAGAAGAATATTTGTTCTATTTATTTCCTTCAACATTCTCCCTTCTACAAAAAAAATCCGTCGCATAATAAACGATATTCTCTCTCACAATGTTCTAATAAGTTCGAAAAAACACCTCATTAAACCCATTTGGCCCTAGAGCTTTCATAGCACCCAAATGAAACACTACTATTTTTATTTCCTCCTCAGTCACCTCCTTTAATAATACCATATTCATCTCTCTAGTAACTAGTGCTAGAACCACTTGTAAAACATCACCCCACTCCCTATTTCCACTAGTAGTAAACAGTTTTTTTATAATATTCCTCAAAACAACCCCTGATACTGTCTTCTTCATCTATTCTATCTCAACCCATTAACTTCATTAATGTTATAGATTTTATTATATTGCCTTCTCAAAACAGTTGATTGATGAAAAAATCTAGTATTTTGATCACCCTCTATTAACCATTTAACCCTTGATCTCTGCCACTAATACTTCTCCTCCCTTTTCCATACTTTTTGTACTTCTTCAATTAAGAATTCTGCCCTTTCACAGCACTGTTTAGACATATCCCCATCTTGAATCTTAGCTATCTCCTTTAATAATTCTTTAATAACCCTTCTATTGTTAGGAAATACCTTTCTACTCCATTCTAATAATTTTTCCATACAAGCCCCTAGTCTTCTAAGTATATGCACAGCCCTCAATCCATTGCTAATAGACCTCCATCCCTCCTCTACAACTTGCTCACATTCCTCCTTTTCAATCCATATTACTACAAACTTAAACATCTTCTTACTCCTACCTCTGTTAAGTGCCGTATCTACTAATAAAGTGAATGATTTGACCCAACAATCGGCAAATTAAACAATTGAGATCTTGGAAATTCTTCCATCCATTCTAAATTTAAAAGAGCCCTATCAATCCTCTCTTTTACTAAACTTGAATCACTCTTATTAAGCCAAGTAAATCTTTGACCTTCAAAATGCATATTTATAAACCCATACTCATCAATATATTTCTAAACTGATTTTTCTTCCTCAAATCCTTCATTTTCTCCTCGTCCTTCTCATAATGATACAATATATCATTAAATCCCCAATACACATCCATGGACCCTTAATTCCCTTAGCCCTATTTTAATAAAATTCCAAATCCTCTTCCTTTCTTCAAAGCAAACAAAACCATAAACTCAAAAAATTCTAACCCAAATACCCTTATCATCTACTTCAACTATAGTATTAAATAGATTTTGACTAATCCCAACTATTTTAATCTTAACACTCTCCTTCCATTATAAGGCTAATCCTCCACTCAAACCAATTGGATCCATATACACTCTCCCTTACATTCTCATTCTCTACCTTAACTTTTCCAACTTCTTACATTTTTTTTAGTTTCCATTAGAAAAACCAAACTAGGATCGTATTTTCTCCTTAACTCCTTAAGAGTATCAACTGTCAAGGCTGATCCCACACCTCTTTAACTCCTTAAGAGTATCAACTGTCAAGGCTGATCCCACACCTTGACAGTTTCAAGAAATAAACTTCATGGCCCTTTGCTGGTTGTTAAAGGACAGCCATCACTCCCTTGAGCTATATTAACCTCCATACCAATCAACTCACTACTACTCACAAAATCCTCCTCAATACATCTCATTGGAACATCCCATAAACTCTCCTGTTCCACATTTAAACTATCTTTCTCCATTTTTAAATTCCCTCTCTGTTTCTCCTTTAGAAATCTCCTCCTAATTCCTTTCTTACCACTCTTCTTACCTACCTTTCTATTTCCAGTAAACTCCTCTACCACATCACTTTTTTCCTTTACCTCATAGATTTGATTCCCTACCCCCAAAACTTTCCCTATCAAACTTTATCCCTTTCATTTTTTTATCATATTTCTATTATCCTCCTTTGCCTCCTCCATCTTACTCTTTTTAAGATTCAACTTCCTAAATTCCAGTATTAAACTCTCATATCTTTTAATCAATGCTATAGTCAGTTCACCTTTCATATTTCTACCTTCCTTCTCTCCTTCTTCAGGTGGTAATTCTACAATATAAGGCATTCTCCCCTCAAAACCATCTCTCTTTCCTCTTTAACAACAAAATTATTTACCCAACAAAAATTCATCCCCTTTTCTTTTCCACTATCTAATACTTGAACCTCCTTATTCTTTATATCCCTACTTATATTGACACTACTATTCCCAAATTCCCCATATTTGCTCCTATTAACCTCCTTCTTACTAATACTATCATTCCCATACTTTCCCCTACTCGCAAAAATCTTCGTTCCTTTTATTTTACTAGCCTCTATTTCACAAACCCCTGTTCCTCTACAGTATCCTCACAACAAATACCTTTCCCCTTATCCAATTCTTTCACTACTTTAGTTGAACTATTGCTAGTTCCCATACCATCACTATTCTTACATATAATAACATCTAACCTGGCAAAGACTAATTTTTTTTTGGCAATACAGTTTCTCTTTCCTCACAGCCCCTACCAGTTTCCACTTCCTTATCCACTTTTCTTTCAAAAAAACACCTGATTCTTTGTAACTTCCTGAACTTCCTTTCCCACCCTTTGCATAAAACCATTTCCAAACACCATGCACCCCTGATTACATCTCTCACTATGTGCCACCTATCATAACGATTTCGTCCTGAGATTCGACCGCTCGACGATTTTGAAAACATTTAAAAACAAAAGTAGTCACCACCAATCTTTTTGAATAGGTGTGATTGGTTACCTAAAAATATTTATCTTCTTAACAAAATCTCAAAATTAATTAAGTTTTATAAAAAAGGCACTTTTTGATCTGCGAAAACAAAATCGGTTCGGGAGTACGGTTACGCGTAAGGAAGGATTAGCACTCCCACGACGCTCTTTTAAAAAATGGTACCAATTTAATCATGGGTTATCCTTTTTGTTTTAATAAAATGGTCTTAATTTAATATTTAAAATTAATTTACTTTTTATTGCAATCCATTTTATTCTTTTTATTCAAAGTTATTTTTTTATTTGTAAAAATCATTTTGTTTTATTTTAAAAAGTTAAATTTTATTTTTCAAAAGCGAATGTGAACCTTTTTGTATTGAAAGATTAAATCAAATACTCCAATACTTTTGGTAATATTTGAAATAATTTTCATCACTTAGAGATTTCTTAAGAATCACTACTTGTGATTTCTAAAGATTCTCATCCTCGGAAGATTCACATTTTATTTTTGTAATTAACCATGGATGCATATGATGCAAACAAGAAATGGATGATGCACATGTATTTTTTTTATTTAACATATTTATTGTTTTTTATTATTATTTATTTTATTATTTGTTTTTATTTTAAGAATAAAAGCTCATATATTGAAAAATTACACTAAATATTCCAATACTTTTGGTAACATTAAGTAGACTCTTCTCACCTAAGGATCAGTTAAGAAATCACTACTTGTGAATTTTATAACATCCCATCATCGGGACTAATTTACTTAAATTTAAATTTCATTATTTATTTATTTATTTTTTTCTTTTTTTTAAAACTTATTCCTTTTCATTTTTAACAAAATTTTAAATTATTGAAAAATCGCATTAAGTATTCCAATACGCTGATAATATTTAATGGACTTCTCTCACTTAGGGATCAGTTAAGAAATCACTACTTGTAAATTTCATAACGTCCCATCATTGGGATTCACGTTAATTAAATTTAGAATTTATTATTAATTTTCCTCTTTATTTTTTTCTTTTAAAAAAACTTATTTATTTTTATTTTTAACAAAATAATTAAATTATTGAAAAATCGACACTAAATATCCCAATACGCTGGTAATATTTAATGGATTTCTCTCACCTAGGGATCAGTTAGAAAATCACTACTTGTGAATTTCATAACATCCCATCATCGGATAATGTTTATTTAAATTAAAATTTAATTATTAAATTTTAAAAAATAACTTATTCATTTTAATTTTTAACAAAAATTTAAATGGTAATATTTAGTAGACTTCTCTTACCTAGGGATCAGTTAGGAATCACTACTTGTGACTTTCGTAACATCCCATCATCAGACATATATTCAATTAAATTTAAATTTTATTATTTATTTATTTATTTATTTATTTATATTGCTTTGTTTTAAAAAAAAAACTTATTCATTTTTAATAAAAATCTAAATTATTGAAGAATCATAGTAAATATTCCAATACTTTTAGTAACATTTAGTAGACTCTTTTCACGTAGGGATCAGTTAGGAATCACTACTTGTGACTTCCGTAACATCCCATCATCGGAAAACTTGTTTACTTAAATTTAAATTTTATTATTAATTTTAAAAAAAGAAATTATTTTATTTTCATTTTAATAAAAATTTAAATTATTGAAAAATCACACTAAATACTCCAATACGCTGGCAATATTTAGTGGATTCCTCTAACCTATGGATCAGTTAGGAATCACTACTTGTAACTTCCGTAACATCCCATCATCAGAAAACTATTCATTTAAATTGAACCAACATTTTTTAATACTCACTTTATCAATATAATAATTAATTCAAAAAAAGATTTATTTATTATTATTATTAGCTTCTTGAAATTTAAACCCATGGATTTATGTTAATCAAATTCAAAACCAATATTTGTTGCTAATTCTAATTGAGATTTTTTTTAATTCTGTTATAAAAATAAAAAAATATGAAAATAAACGCAAATTAATCAAGATAAGAGTGTACCGAAATGATTTGGGTTTAAGAAAACCTAAAGAATACTCTTGAAAGTGGCCCAACTAACAGCCCAAGTTGAAAGGCCCAAAAAGGGAGGGTCCAGCAGCCTTTCAAGTATGACCCAAGTAAGGTGGACTGGACCGGGTCAAGCGCTGGTCGTCCCTCTCCCGCGGGTCAGGCGAAGCCAGTCTGGAGCCGGGTCGGGCACGGGGATCCCTGGTCGGATCCGGATCCACACGGATCAGCCTCTTTCTTTTCTTTTTCTTTTTTTTTACTATAAAAGGCCCCTTTTTTTATATCTTCATTTTCAACCCCTTTTTTTTAAAAAAAAATTTTTAGAGCCTTCAAAGGCTCTCTGCCCAGGCGATTTTCGATCGTCGGAGCTCCGCTGTCGGTCGCCGCTTGCCGACAACAAAAATTGAAAAGGAAGCTACTTTCCGAAGCTTCCAAGTTCCCTCTTTCCGTTTCTAGCCTCCTTTTTCTCAAAAAATGCCTCTATCTCTGCAAATCTGAAGTTGAAACCCGTGGATTCATGACCCCAAACATCCACTGCCGCTATTCAAGCCACCTTGCCTTCTCAATATGTTGAAGCCCTATTCGTAAACTACCTTCCCACTAATTTCGACACCAAAATCTCTAAAAAAACTCTAGACCGAAGCCTTTCTTTGGTTTTTTTTGTTTTTTATTTTTGCTGTTGTTGATTTCGATTGTGGCTATGTGTTGTTGTGATAACCGTAAAATTTTTCATTTATTAGACATTATAAATATTGAAAATAAATATTGGAGAAAATAAATAAGTAGAAATAAATAAATAAAATTGGGAGAACGGGATATTGGTGAAAATCTTGAGAATTAAGAAAGGAACGGATAATGAAAAATCATAGTGAAGGAAAATAAGATGAGAAATTTGGAAAATAATATAAAAGGAAATTTAATTTGGAAAATAATAAAAGAGGAAATTTAATTTGGATAAAAGGAAATCCAAATCAAATAAGAAATTGAGGAAGAAAATATATATATATATATATTGTAAATACAATATATATTTTATTATTACATTTATATAGGTATATATAAATGTTATTTATTTTAAAGTATATAAATATATACATATATATATTTATACTAGAGATATATTTTTTATATACACAAAATATATATATCCTTATATAAAATATATATAGTACTATATAATATATATAATAATAATATTATATGTATTATATATGTTATAAGTATAATATATATGTATAATTATAATAAAAAAAGAGGAAAACAGAGAAGAAAGAATCGGGAAGCCTCCCGATTCTTCCTCCCCAAGTGGCTGCCGGCTACTGTCGCCAGAGAAAGAAAGAGAGACGAGGGAGAGCGACGTCGTCGGTGAGCCGAGGAGAGGAAGAGAAGACGACCGGCGACGGAAAAGGAAAGAAAACGGCAAAAACAGAAAATGGAAAAACAGGAAACCAGAAGAGAAGAAAGGAGAAAGGAAACGGCGGTGCCGACCGGTCTTGGCACCGCCACAGCCACCTTGACCTCGGCGGAGGTGAGGGGAAGGAGAAGAGAGCCACCGGTGAGGCCAACGACGGCGGAGGAAGGCCGGTGAAGAGGAAGAAGAAACTGATACCAACGCCGCCAGATCTGCCGCCGTGCCGTCGATCTAGGGCAAACGAAGGCCACCGGTAGCTTCTTCGTGCCGTCGGCAAGCTGAGGAGCCGTCGAATCACTGGAGAACCGGCCACCGGAGGAGAACCGGTGGTGAGGGAGGTGACTGAACCGGCTGGGAAGAAAGAAAAAGAAAAAAAATCGAAAAAGGAAAAAGAAAAAGAAAAGAAAAAGGAAAAAGAAAAAGAAAAAGAAAAGAAAAGAAAAGAGAAAAAGAAAGAAGGAAGAAAAAGAAGGAAGAGAAAGAGAAAAGGAATTTCGGGAATTTGGAGAATTCTCGAGAATTCGAAAATTACGGGAAATCCCGAGAATTACGGGAATCGGTAAGAAATCCCGAAAAGTATTAAATTATTTAAATAATTTATTTATTTAAATAATTATGAAAAAATTCTAAATTTTAGAATTTAATTTCCAGAAAATATCTTCGATGATCGAGCCGATGGAATCGGGCGAGGTGAACACGGGCGCGACTATCGAGAGGCAGTCGTCGAACCGAAACAGGTAAGGGAGACATGTGCCGCCTGTAAGGATATTCGGTCACATGTTTTAAATTATGCATTTAATTTATAAATGCAATTTATAATGATTAGTTTTGAAATTTGTGGTGATTTATCGGTTTCAAATTGTGGTAAAATACTGGTTGAAAAATATAAATTGTATTTTCCGTGCAGGAGGCTAGCCAAATCGGCAGCCGTTATACTGCCGAAAAATTATCGAATAATTACTGAAATTTACCAAAAATCACCGAATATCATAATAATTGATTTGATTTCACGTGAAATTATTTTCAGGTATGAAAATCGAGAAATTAAGCAGATTTCATAAAACATGAATATAATGATATTTGATTTTAAAATATTCATGTTTTCGAGAATGATGAAAAGGAAGTCACCGAAAATCCACCATATAGGTGATATTTCACGTGAAACGAGATAAAAATGAAAAAGAGACTGAAGTGAATATTTTTATAAATATTCTTAAATATTCACTTGATTTCATATAAAACCTTTATGGTTTTAATTATGGAAATAATTAATTATGAAAATTCCATAAAGGTTAAGAAATGAAAAAAAACTATGATTTTGAGACTAGAAGTCTTTACACGTGTTTTTAGAAGAAAACATGGTGATGAGAATTTAAAGTTAGAAAATAAATAATTTATTTTCATAAATTATAAAAATGATTTTTTTGAAATTCCGATAATTATAAAACCATGTTTTCGATTGAATGCACGAAAAAGCGTGCATATGTGTTTTACGGTGAAAAAAGGACAGTTTTGCCCTTCTATATTTTCAGTAATGATTTATAAATTGTTTTCACCGTATGGAAAATATGATTTATACCGTTGTTGACACCTAATTTTGTCCCATTTTTGTTATTATTTTTGGTTTTATTATTATTAGAATTATTATCTGTTTCTTCTTTTATTATTATTATTATTATTATTATTATCTATATATTATTTATTTTATTTTCATTTTTATGTATTTCTATTACTTTATTATTATTATTTTAATTTTTTTTCTTTTCTTTTTGTTGTTTTTTTTTTCGTTTTTTCTGTCCAGTCCAATTTGTCCATCACCCATCCCTTCCTGCCAGACTAGCCACCCTCACCGAGACAACCACCCACTCCTGTCACCCCATCCCATCCATACCAAACCCCCATACCAGACTCCCTCTAAAAACCCCATCTACAGCCAACATTAGGGGGAGAACATTGATTCTAAAACAGATCGACAGAAACCCTACCAAAAATCACCAAGCCACTCACCATCACAGCCTCTACCCGCCACCACCGAAGCCTTTTCACCACCGAAACCACCGTCGAAACCCCTAACCACCAACACCAGAAAACCGAACCCGAGACCCCTTTTAAAAACCCTAGATCTAAGCCCCCACCTGCAAAACAAAAACCAACCAAACACATTTGAAACCATCATCCGAAAAACAAAAAAACCCAAAAAAAAGGGAAAAGGTTCGGTTTAGGTCTTTTAGGATCTTTGGGTTGCAAAGCTTGGGGTGGAAGCGGCTAAGGAAGAAGAGAAGCTCGTCAGACTGTGACGGCGGTGGTCGGTAACAAAAGACGGCGTTTTGGGGTGTTGAAACCGGGACTTTCTTCTTCAGATCTAGTAGGTTTTAGACTTTTTTTGGGAAATCTAAGCCAAGGGATAGAGAGAGCAAGTTGAGAGCTTTCGGAAAGTCGAAAGCTTTTTGGAATTAGCTGCTGACGAGCGGCGGCCGGCGGTGGCCGACGGCGAACCTAGCGGTGGCCGGGAATCGCCTGGCCGAGAGCCTTCAAAGGCTCAGGAATTTTTTTTTAAGGGAAAGAAGAAATGAAGAGGTAAAAAAAAAAAGAGGGCTTTTATAGCCGAAAAAAAAAAAGAAAAAAGAAAAGGGAGATCCGCGTGTGGACCCGACCCGACCCAGGGATCCACGCGCCCGACCCGACTCCAGCCCTTCGCTGCTTGACCCGCGTGACACCTGACTCGACCCGTTTCGCCTGACCCAGAGACAGCTCGCCTACCCACTCCGCTCCAGCCCATGTCTCTGCCTGGGCCCAGCTCGCATGGATCAGATTTTGGGCTGTGTTTTTGGGCCAACTTGGAAGGCTTCTTTTTGGGTTCTTAGCCCAAACCAATTTAGGTATATTTCTTTTATTTTTAGTAATTTTGGTGTTATTATTATTATTATTATTATTATTATTATTATTATTATTATTATTATTATTATTATTATTAATGTATGTTATAAAATAAAAGTTTCTGAAAAATTTTCTTTCATTTGCATCTTCATTAATTATTATTAATTAGAAATCATATTTAAAAATAAGAAAATTAAATAAAATTAAATAAAATCCCGATGATGGGATGCTACGGAAGTCACAAGTAGTGATTCCTAGCTGATCCCTAGGTGAGAAGAGTCATACTAATTGTTGCCAAAAGTATTGGAATATTTAGTATGATTTTTCAATAATTTAATTTTTTTATTATTAAAAATAAAAATAAATAATTTTTTAAAGAAAATAGAAAAAGGAAACTAATAATAAAATTAAAATTTAATTGAAAGTCCGATGATGGGATGCTACGGAAGTCACAAGTAGTGATTCCTAGCTGATCCCTAGGTGAGAGGAGTCGTACTAAATGTTGCCAAAAGTATTGGAATATTTAGTATGATTTTTCAATAATTTAATTTTTTTTAAAAAATAAAAATAAATAAGTTTTTAAAAGAAAATCCAAAAAAGGAAATTAATAATAAATTTTAAATTTAAATAAATAGTTGTCCGATGATGGGATGCTACGGAAGTCACAAGTAGTGATTCCTAGTTGATCCCTAGGTGAGAAGAGTTGTACTAAATGTTGCCAAAAGTATTGGAATATTTAGTATAATTTTTCAATAATTTAAATTTTTAATAAAAATGAAAATGAATAAGTTTTTTTAAAAAAAATAAAGAAATATAAAAGTAAATTAACAAATAAATAAGGAAATTTAAAATTAAAAATTCATTTGCATCTTATATTATTTGTTTGCATCATATGCATTCATAATAATTTTTGAAGCAAGTGTGAATTTTCCGAGGATGAGATTCTGTAGAAGTCACAAGTAGTGATTCTTAAGAAATCTCTAGGTGAGGAAAATTATTTCAAATGCTGCCAAAAGTATTGGAGTATTTGATTTAACTATTCGATATAAAAGGGTTCATACTCACTTTCGATAAACAAAACCTAACCCCTTTTTCTAGAAAAATTGGAAAAATAATTTTGATAAATAATAAAATGCTTCAATAATGGAATAAAAAGGAATTAATTTTAAATATTAAATTAAGACTATTTTTATTAAAACTAAAGGACAACACATGATTATTATGGTACCGTTTTTTAACGGGCGTCGTGGGGGTGCTAATCCTTCCCCACGCGTAACCGTACCCCCGAACCCTATTTTTGTTTTCGCAGACCAAAAATTTGTCTTTTTAATAAAACTTAATTAATTTTGAGATTTTGTTAAAAAGATAAACATTTTTAGGTGGCCAATCACACCTAGTTAAAAAAAGATTGGTGGCGACTCCCATTTTTGTTTTTAAACGCTTTTTTTCAAAATTCGTCGAGCGCGAAACCGTTACGACAACCGTTATGAAATATTTTGAGAAATGTTATTTTAATTTAATTATTTCATAAAGGTGATGATTTATTACATGTGAGCTTTATGGATATTTGTGAAATATTTCGATTTCCTGTATTTAAAATCCATAAAGGCTATGGTACGACTTATACTGTTTTGAGACTTAGGCCCCGAGCTTCATGCATCACATATACTGTTACTGTCATGTGGCTGATTGACCAGCTAGTCATCAGCGTCCCGGATTGTCGCCTAGCAAGCCTACACCGAGGACATATTATAGATCATGGCCATAGATCTCATTACTGTTACTGTGTCCCTAGTGGATGAGATAGCATGATTTACTTGTAGGGTGTTGCCTAGTCTCACTTATTACTTACTACTTACTGTTTACTGAAAGGATTTACGGAATCCTATTTACTGTACTGTTTACTGTACTGAACTACTGTTTACTGTTTACTGTTTACTGTTACTGATGAAAGACCGTACCAAAACACTGTTTATTACTGAACTATACTGTTTACCGAGATGGTAGCCACGAATGACTGTTTTACTGAAAAGAAAGCTACCATTTATTGTTTACTGAACTGAAAGCTACCGTATACTATTTACTGAATTGGTAGCTACTGTTTACTGTTACTTACTGAACCGTATCGACTTACTGTTTTACTGAATATACTATTTTACTGAACTGTATGATACGGTTACTGATTTGAAAAGAGAAATAAATGTTTATTCTAAAAGAATAACATAAGAATTATTTCTAAGAAAGAAATAATCGAAGAAGTAATTATCCAACGATTGGATATTTACAAATCACTGTACTGTCACGTGTTTTTACTGTACTGAAGAGAAGAGAAGTAAACCACTATTTTTATTACTGAACTGTCACGTGTTTTAAAGTATACTGAAGTGAAAAGAGATAAGTGGTTTACTTTGTGGAAAAACGAAAATTATATCGTTTAGAAAACAACGGAAATAGTACTCTCTACAGTTGCTTCTAGGTTCTGGAATAAGCCAGGTATTTCAAAATACCTGCCTTACTCTATCTGGATCCCTAGCCGACTGTAGTATCCTTCCTACATGTGAGCCTAGAGCCAGCTAGGAAGATTTCAAAGAAAATAAAAAATTATTTTCAGCATATAGATAGCTGAATATCAAGTGTGACATATAACTCTCTTACTGAGCCGTGGTTTGCTCACTCCCCAATTTTAACATTTCAGGTTTTGATGATGGTGAGATCCAATATTTGTGGATTACGGCTGCACATAATGGACAATGTGACAGACCGACTAGATATATCAGGTACGATCATTTATTTTCTGTATTTAGACATGTCTACAGTACTACATATTTGTAAATAAGATAGGGGGATGTGTATAATGTTAACAATATTTTATTAAATTGTTTAACATCAAGTGTAAAGTGAAGTATCACAGATAGCCCAACCGATAAATTGTGTAAAATAATGTGAAAAATGTGGTAACGGGGCGTTACAGTTGTTGTCTCTCTCTTTTCTCTTTTTTTTTGTTTGTGTTGGTTGCCTTGGAGGTTTGTGGCTTGGGTTATATTTGTTTCTTGCAGGGGTTTCGGGAAGAGGTTGTGATAGGGGGTTCTCGGTATGGGGTTGACTGGTGGAAATGGGACTTGGGTTGGCTGCTGGTAAGGTGACTGTTGGCTGAATAGGGCTGTCATGATGGTGGCTTGGTTTAGGGGGTTCGGATTCCACGGGGCTTGTGGTTTGGCAAGGGTTTCAGGTTGAATGTGGCCTTTGGTGAAGGCAGAGGTGGTGGTGTATCGATGGTGGCATGCGGCGGTTGAGGGGAGTGTGTAGTGGCTGTTGGGGCTGGTGGCCGAAAATGGTGATTAGTGGCTTTGGTTGTTGGGGTTTGGTGAGGTTGAAAGGTTGAGGGCTAGTGGGTTGTCTGCCTTGTTGATTATTCCTCCCTTTTTTACAGTAGAATTAATCTCCATTTTAAGCTGTTCATCATCAATTCTTTTTGTCCAGTTTCATTGTTTGTCCAATAGATATTAGCAATCAAATTTAGCCACCAAAGTGGCTGCTTTGGGGATGAGGGATTGATTTTTACGGAGATAAGAGAGTTGCAGGAGCTGAGTGACAGTGGCAGGTTGCTGATGGATAGCGTGGGGAGAAGGGCTGGCAGCAGTTGGTGCCGTCCACAGCACCAACTATTTTTTTGTTTCTTTTTCTTTGAACTTTTTTTTCTTTTTTAGTAGTATTAATTAAATTCATTAAAGTAATAAAACAAAAACAAAATAAAAATAAATAAATAAAATAACAAAATATAAGATATAACAAAAGGATTTGGGCCTTTAAGCTCTTTGAACATAGCTCAACTAAAATTATAAATTGGGCTAATAAATTCATAAGCTCGACAAAGTTCATATGACTCAAAATTTATCCGAATTTAATCGGATTTTGAATTAAGAAAGTATGCCTAAATTAAATTCAAATCAATTTTATTGTGAAGGATTTGATCCTTAAATATTTTGAATTTATGAACCTGGACAAAATTAGGTGTTTACACCACCCCTAACTCTACTTTCCCTCTTCGACTGCCATCAACCACCATCTTCAGATTTTCTCCTATATTACACCTCTTTCCCACCAATATCCATATTCCTTCCACCATCATCTAACAAATTAATCTCATGTAGCTTATTCTCTTCTTGCATCTGTTTCCTCTCTCTAACATCCCTAATTGTTGTAGCTCTCATCCATGGACCATAATTTGCTCCTTCAATTTTATGATTCCTTTTAACAGTATAGTTCTTCTCAGTTTGTCCTAATCTTCCACAATCATAACAAAAATTAGAGAGACATTCATAATTTATTTCCGCCCACAACCTTTCCCTTTGCCTCTAGGGGCCCAAAAACTAGAAATCAGAGGTTTAGCAACATCAATCTCAACTCTAAACCTTAAAAAAATCTACCTTGCCACCCACTCCACAACGGATCCTCCACCTCCAAACTCTTCCAATGACATTTCCAATTTTAACTGCTTTCTGATAAGTCAATATCCTAAAGGCAGTTTATGAATCTGGATCCAGAAGCTAACTTTGCCAAAATCAATTTCATGTATAGCTTTCTCCAACTCCCAGATCTGCAAACTCATAATACTCCCCATTACCGAACACGATCCCGATCTTAACACTTGATTCATAGCACCTTCATCAGCAAACGTAATACCAAACAAATCCTGTCCAATCTCCCTTATTGCCACTACCTCCTTAGTTGACCAGGAACTTTGTAAAACATTCATCACACCTCTCCTATTCACCTTTGATGGAGATCCACTTGCTTTGATGTTCGTGATGCTAAGGATCCATTGGTCATCCAAGAAGGTCCAATTACCCGAGCTCGAGCCAAAAAGATGCAACAAGCCCTGGCCTCATTAATGCAACAAGCTCTGGCCTCATTGAAGCATCAAGGAAGCTTTCATGAAGAGTCCCAAGACATCTATACTTGCTTGGAAGCCCAAACGACATGAGCATGGTTTACTATCTTATTTTAGCTTAACAATAAGATGGGTTAAGTGTTTGAATAGCCCACATTTGAGTCTTATTGTGTCGTGGACTATTTATTTTATGTAACTAGGTTTAGGCATGAATTTGGGTTTAGTCTTATTTTCTGTTTGGTGTTAATTTCAGCCCACTTGTTTATGGGCTTAAGTGCTAGGTATTATTATAAATACCTTGTAAACGCTATTGATGACGAGACATGTCAGTTTTGAAATTTCAGAATTTGAGTATGCCTTCCTCTTGAGTTCCCTTTCAATTAGGCTTATCAAGGTCTTCTTCCTTGTGGCGCATCCTTTTTTCACCATCCACCATTGCTATACCTTAGGTTCTCGAATTCATATTTTTAGGGTCAAGGTCCAATACCTTTGGGTTCGAGTCTCTTTAAGCTTCGGGTTTAGGTTCCAGAAGGTGACGTTCATCATCTTTGCTTCTGTCCTGTTATGTTTCAGCCCCCTTCTAATTGCAATCCATGCTTTCTCATGTCCGCGCATATCAGTTGGCATCAGAGCTCAGGTTTCGATTTCTGGTTTGTTTGTGCGTCACTAACTTTCGGTAGAATCCTTCGAAAATTTCGCCACCTTAGTTATTGTGTTTGAGTTGGATTCTAAAACCTGGTGCAAATTCAGTCCCTTAGTTGTTGTGTTTGAGTTAAACTCTGAGTTTTATTCCAAGTCAATCTCTTAGCCACACAAAAACTCCTCCAATCACAACCTTGGCCGCACTTCTTCACAACCCTAGCCGCACCCCTCCAATCACAACCTTAGCCGCACTTTTTCATAACCCTAGCCACATTTCTTCAGCCACTTATTTCAACCCTAGCCGCACCCCTACTCTTTTCAAGGAAACTGCAAAATTAGATTAGTCTAAAAAAAACAAAAAAAAATTGCGGTATTGTTCAAACACTGTTCAAACATAAAAATTTGGTTGAGTTAGGAGGCGTGCGAGTACCTGTTTTAAAGCAAATGACGAAATAAAATGAACCCATGGATTTATGCAGGGGCCCCACCCCATCTTGGCCAAATTCCATCATCTTCCTATAGTTTTAGGCCATTTTCTTTTGTTATTCTAGTGAATTTTTTTCTTTGTGTCACTCTAGTCGCACCTTTCTGTGAAAAAAAAAAGAAAATACTTAGTGAATTAGTTGATTCTTCAAGGTTGAATCTTTGACTGAGTCTCTAGTACGATTGTGAACTTATAGAGTTGAGACAGAGTAAAGGAAAAATGCATGAGTGTGTGAGAAAACATTAGTAGAGAAAAGCCAAATTACTTGAGTGAAACACGAGTGTGAGTGTTCCATCTTGAGTGATTAAGTGTAAACATGTGAGGATATCACTTGTGAAAGATGTCTTCTGAAGGTGACAAGTCAGACTTTAAAAAGATTGAATTCATGCTTCAAGCAATGCAACAATAGTTCCAACAGATGGACGTGAAATTCAATGACATTCATGATAAGTTAGGCCAACATGAAGCTCGATTTGTGAAGATCCAACAAGGTGATACTTCCCGTCTAAAAAGTAAGGTTGTTGCCAATGAAGAGTATGATGATAATGTTAGGTATGACTCGAAAGAAGAGTCTGAGGCAGATAGACATCATAGAAGGTACCATGGGTATAGAGATAGAGATCGAGTTGATAGAACCCGTGATAGAGGCAAGAAGAAGATGGATGGAAACCTTGGTAGTATAAAATTGAAGATTCCTCCTTTCCAAGGCAAGAATGATCCTGAGGCATATTTGGAGTGGGAAAGGAAAATTGAAATGGTATTTGATTGCTACCCTACTCTGAGGAAAAGAATGTCAAACTTGCAGCAGTTGAGTTCACAGAGTATGCTATGGTTTGGTGGGATCAGTTAGTCACTAGTAGAAGAAGATATGGAGATCCTCCAGTGTCTACATGGGATGAGATGAAGTGCATCATGAGGAAGAGATTTGTTCCTACTCATTACTACAGAGAGCTATACCAGAAACTCCAAGGTCTTACCCAGGGCTCAAAGAGTGTTGAGGATTACTACAAAGAGATGGAAATAACCATGATCCGAGCCAATATCCAAGAGGATGCAGAAGTTACTATGGCTCTTTTTCTCCAAGGTTTAAACCGTGAGATTGCCAATGTAGTAGAGTTGCAGCATTACATGGATTTAGAGGAGATGCTGCATGTGGCCATCAAAGTGGAAAGGCAACTCCAAAGGAAAGGTACATCCCATTTCACTCCTAGTTTAGTTCCTGTTTGGAAATCTAAAACCTTTCTTTGGGATGATAAGCCTGTGTCTACTCCTAAGTCAAAAAGCTTTGCTAAGCCCAAGCTTGAGGGCCCTCCGAAGCCCAAGACTAAACCTGCCCAAGCATCCCAAAGCAGGACACGTGACATTAAGTGTTTCAAGTGTTTAGGTCGTGGACATGTTGCCTCACAGTGTCCCAACCGTAGAGTGATGATCATGCTTGGGAATGGAGATGTTGAGAGTGAAGGTTCTGAAGTAGGTGTTGAAGATGAGATGCCTACATTAGAAGATGCTGAAGAAGAAAAAGTTGTTGAGTATGCTGCTCATGGTGAAGCACTTGTTGCCAGGCGTGCTCTTAATACCCATGTGAAGTTTGAAGATGAGGCACAGTGCGAGAACGTCTTCCATACGAGGTGCCATATTAGTGAGAAGGTATGCACTGTAATCATTGATGGTGGGAGCTGTACTAATGTTGCTAGCACATACCTTGTTGATAAGTTAAAGTTGCCCACTACCAAGCATCACCACCCATATAAGTTGCAGTGGATTAATGACTGTGGTGAAGTGAACGTGGTGAAGCAAGTCTTGGTTCCTTTTCGTATTGGAGGGTATCGGGATAAGATGTTGTATGACGTAGTGCCCATGCAAGCTAGCCACTTATTGCTGGGTAGACTGTGGCAGTATGATTGGAGAGTCATCCACGACGGTTACACTAACTGTTACTCCTTTACTATGGATGGCAAGAAGATCACTCTTGCTCCCCTTAGCCCCAAGGAGATTTATGAGGACCAATTAAGGCTAAAGGAGCAACATGACGAGCAAAGGAAGCAAGCTAAAGAAAAGAAGGAAAACAAGGAAAGCAAAACAATGAGCTGCTATGCCAAACCCCGAGATGTGAAGATTGCATTTCTTGCTAAGTCTCCTATCTTTTTACTCTTATTTAAAGATTCTTGTTTCATTAATGCTGAACTCCATGATACTTTGCCTACTGATGTTGTCTCATTGTTGCAGGAGTTCGAGGATGTATTCCTTGAGGAGATCCCAAGTGGATTACCACCGATTCATGGGATCAAGCACATGATTGACCTTGTCCCTAGAGCTGCCATTCCTAACCATCCAGCCTACAGATGTAATCCCGAGGAGACGAATGAGCTTCAAAGGCAAGTTGAGGAGCTCATGAGGAAAGGTTATGTGAGAGAGAGCATGAGTCCATGCGCTGTGCCCGTACTGCTTGTGCCTAAAAAAGATGGGACGTGGAGGATTGCGTTGACTGTTGACCCGTCAACAAAATCACTGTAAAGTACCGATACCCTATTCCTAGGCTAAATGACATGCTTGATGAGTTGCATGGTGCATGCATGTTTTCTAAAATTGATTTAAAGAGCGGATATCACCAAATTCGTATGAAAGAAGGTAATGAATGGAAAACCACATTCAAGACTAAACATGGTCTCTACGAGTGGTTAGTTATGCCTTTTGGCTTGACTAATGCACCCAGTACATTCATGCGCTTAATGAACCATGTTTTACGTGATTTCATTGGTAAGTATGTGGTTGTCTATTTTGATGACATTTTGATCTACAGTAAGAGTCTGCATGAGCATGTTGAGCATCTTAGGAATGTTCTTACTGTTTTGAGGAAAGAAAGTTTGTATGCCAATTTTAAGAAATGTACATTTTGCACTGATAAGATTGTTTTCCTTGGGTATGTAGTTTCTTCACATGGCATTTCTGTTGATAATGAGAAGGTAAAGGCAATTAAAGATTGGCCTGTACCTAAGTCTGTTTCTGAGGTGCATAGTTTCCATGGTTTAGCTAGTTTCTATCGTCGATTCGTTAGAGATTTTAGCATTATAGCTGCACTTTTGACCGAAGTGGTCAAAAAGAATGTTGCATTTCATTGGGGTCTCGCACAAGAGCATGCTTTTAATTTGCTTAAGGATAAACTTTGTTCTGCTCCTTTGTTATCTCTGCCTGACTTTACTAAAACTTTTGAGATTGAGTGCGATGCCTCAGGTGTAGGTATTGGAGCTGTGCTTATGCAGGAAAAACGCCCAATTGCTTTCTTTAATAAGAAGTTAAGTGGAGCAGCACTTAACTATCCCACATATAACAAGGAGATGTAAGCGATAGTGAGGGCCTTGAAGACATGGCAACATTACTTGTAGCCCAAAGAATTTGCCATCCACACTGATCACGAGTCCTTGAAGCATCTGAAAGGACAAAGTAAGATGAATAAGCGTCATGCCAAGTGGATAGAGTTCATTGAGACGTTCCCATACGTGATCAAGTACAAATAAGGTAAAGAGAACGTCGTAGCTGATGCGTTATCTCGTAGAACAAAACGCGGTAGAGATCCTATTTTTGTTGTGGTTGACAGGTTCTCTAAAATGGCTCATTTCATCACTTGCCATAAGATGGATGACGCGAGCAACGTTGCTGACCTTTTTTTCAAAGAGATAGTACGTCTACATGGTGTACTGAGGACCATTGTTTCCAATCGTGATGTCAAGTTCCTTAGTTACTTTTGGAAGACGTTTTGGGGAAAGTTGGGAACTAAATTGTTATTCTCCACCACTTGTCACCCCCAGACTGATGGACAGACTGAGGTATATGCGATTTGAGGACAAATCCTTTTGAGGAGAGGGGGAATGGTGGAGATCCACTTGCTCATGATGTTCGTGATGCTAAGGATCCATTGGTCATCCAAGGAGGTCCAATTACCCGAGCTCGAGCCAAGAAGATGCAACAAGCCCTGGCCTCATTAATGCAACAAGCTCTGGCTTCATTGAAGCATCAAGGAAGCTTCCATGAAGAGTCCCAAGACATTTATACTTGCTTGGAAGCCCAAACGACATGAGCATGGTCTACTGTCTTATTTTAGCTTAATAATAAGATGAGTTAAGTGTTTGAATAGCCCACATTTGAGTCTTATTGTATCATGGACTATTTATTTTATGTAACTAGGTTTAGGCATGAATTTGGGTTTAGTTTTATTTTCTGTTTGGTGTTAATTACAGCCCACTTGTTTATGGGCTTAAGTGCTAGGTATTATTATAAATACCTTGTAAACGCTATTGATGACGAGACAGATCAGTTTTGGAATTTCAGAATTTGAGTGTGCCTTCTTCTTGGGTTCCTCTCAACTAGGCTTATCAAGGTCTTCTTCCTTGTGGAGCCTCCTTTTTCACCACCCACCATTGCTATACCTTAGGGTCTCGAATTCATATTCGTAGGGTCAAGGTCCAATACCTTTGGATTCGAGTCTCTTTAGGCTTCGGGTCTAGGTTCCAAAAGGTGATGTTCATCATCTTTGCTTCTGTCCTGTTGTGTTTCAGCCCCCTTCTAATTCCAATCCATGCTTTCTCATGTCCGCGCATATCAACCTTTCTACCAACAATCAACTTTCCAATCACCGTATCTTTAGTTTCATTTCGAACTTCTGTACTCGATACTTCTAGTTCACTCACAAAATCATTCTCTATTTCACCAAATTCTCAAACAGATTTATTCTGATGCAAAAATAGATCTATGAATTCTAGTAAGATCTTTTTGTATCCTTGTCAAGACTCAATCAATTATCCAAAATCCCAAAAAAAAATTGACACAACAAATCCTACTTACAAAGAAAAAAGAAAGAAAAAAATAAAAAACAACAAGAAAAAAATCCTAAATCATCAATTGAATAATGTTTGCAGCATCCTAACTCAAATCTAGACTCAAGAATTGACTCTCATGACTGATTAGAAACCTAAAATTAAAACTCTAAAAACTTTCAGATCTATTTTCTCTCACTAGGAAGAGGAAAATTCTCATTTAAGAGAGAGAAGCTCTCAAAAGAGAGGGAAAAATTTTTTTTGTTAGTATGAGAATCTAAGTACCCTTTGCTTGCACTTGAAAATCAAGTTTCTTTCATGCTTATCGCTTACAGTTTTGTTTTTTTCACACTTTTTCACAAAAGAAGAGCATCATAATCCATAACTTAGCTAAACCTTAAACGGAATAATCTTTGATTTTTGATGATGTTCGTGATCTTGCTGCCATTTCTACACCAAAACATTTATAGTAGACACTCGTATTATTTGTTTCTTTTTTTTTTTTTAAGGGTTCGAATGATTTAATTTTGAGACTATTCTATAAAAAAAAATTACAGGAATTTTAATATATTTGAATTAGTACTTGTTGATAGTAGAACTTGTTGGTTCATTCTCATTCTTTTAAGAAATTTTATTTTAGACATTCAATCTAAACGTTCATATTCATTTATATGTGAAAAATGTTAAAAATATTTCATTATTTGTTAGAAACTAATTATGTGCACTCATATACTGATTTATATCATGCATTCTGTTTAAAATGCAATTTCCTTGGAAAAGCATTAGGGGGATAGTTATGTTTAATTATTATTTTTTTGCAAAGTTGATATTTAAAGATAAAATAGATTCTTATACAAATAAATATATCTGTCATGTCTGTTTCATTTCAAATATGTGTAAAACATAAAAATCAACATATCACAATGTGTGCCGATGCATCGAACATGAAACAAAATTTCAGATTATGTCAAATTCATGAGTAGCTTTTGACAAAAATTTAATTTATGTTTATTTTGGTGTGTATTTTCATATGCATTTATATCGTATCTAAAATTATTAAATTTAAATTTAAGCATTTTATAGATAAAAAAATTAATATTTTGAATTTATGTATATGGTAATGCATCAGCTTATTTTGCTTTAAGTTGTGTGAAAAGTTCCTAGCATCCATGCACAACATTCTATTTGTTTTCTGAAATGCACTAAGACAATATCCAGCCTTTTGATTTTCATTGTAGGGAGGCAAGAAAGAAATTGTGCGCAAATATGGAGGGAAATTGAAAAGGAGGGTACGAAGTAAAAAGACAATGTTACCCATCCTAGTACCTTCGTAAGTAGGATGACACATTAGTACATACAACAACCAATAAGCCGTAATAAGGCAAAGCTCCAGACCTTATATTGAAAAACAAGAATCCCATTCTCTGACCTCTTTCTCTAAAACCCCAATAATGCCCCAATTTGAAACGCCATGGCAATGATCTTCCTGCTTTCTATCTCGATATTGTAAGACGACGCCGTTGGAAGTTAAGGTTCCATTCACTATGCTGCATTGGGGTAAGGTTGGTGATCCACTTTCCGGTTTTGAGACTTTTGGGTGCTTGTATTTTTTTTATTTTTTATTTCTATTGATTTCTTTTGGTTCTTTAAATTTCAGGGTTTTGATTTTAGAATATTGTGAGATCCCGCTGAGTGATCTGGGCAGTTAAATTTTCGGTGGCGAAAGTGAAAGCAATGGGGCTTGTTTACTTGTTTTGTTTTGGTATGATTCCCGGTGAATTGATTTCTTGAGACCCAAAAGGAAAAAAGGACCTTTTTGAAGCTAGGGTTTTGTAAGAGATGGGAGGGGGCTTAGGATCTGACTCTTTGCTGGGGAAACCTGAGAGAGATAAGGTTTTGCCAAGCCAAGACATTGAGCGAAATAAAGGGGATGATTTGAAACAAAAGATGTTTGATTTGAATGATGAGCCGTCAGTTTCTCCTTCGAAAGAGGTTGCAGTTGAGAAAAAAGTGGAGAGTGAAGAATGTAGGGAAGGTGGTGTGGTGGGTAATCTAAAAGTTGGTGAACTGAATGAGAATGAGAGGAAAAAGGGTAGGGTGGAGGATAATGAAGATAATAAAGAAGATGGTAGTGTGAATAAAAAGGTCAAGGAAGAAGGCTTAGAAGGTAAAGTGCAGTTTTCTGGCAGGGTTTTGCGGTCAAGGTCTGCAGTAAAAAATGGAAATGAGAACGAGGGTGATAAGGGTGAGAGTAGAGGTGACAAAACCGAAGAAAGCAATAGTTGTGAGAAGAAAACAGTTGAGGTGATTAAGGAAGAGAATGATCACTCTCATGATGAAGCAAAGGAGGTGAAGAGAAAACCTGGGAGACCCAGGATGAAGTGCAGTGATGGGGATGAAAAGAAAGCTGTTAGTGTAGAAAGAGGGCAGAGCAATCAGTCTTATTATGGTAAGGTGGAGAAGGAGGCAAAGCGAAAGCGTGGGAGACCTCCCAAGTTTCAGGGGAATGATGGGTTTGAGAAGAAGACATTTGAGCTACAAGTGGGAGAGAATGAGTACTCAGATACTGAAGTGAGGAAGGAGTTTAATCATATGCGCGGAAGACCACCCCAGGTGATGGGGAATGGTGGGTTTGAGAAGAAAGCAGGCAAGATGGAAGCAGGAGGGGGTGATCACTTTGATGGTGATGCTAGTAAGGAGCCAAAGCGCAAGCGTGGGAGACCACGGAAGGTGCAGGGGAATAGTGGGTTTGAGAAGAGTGCAGTTAAAATGAAAGTAGGAGCGAATGATCAGTCTAATGATGGTGACAGTAAGAAGTTGAAGCATAAACGTTGCAAACCAACCATGGTGCAGAGGAATCAGGGTTTTGAGAAGAAAGCAGATGAGGTTGAAGCAAGAGAGAGTTATCACACCGATATTGAGACAGGGAAGGAGGTAAACAATAAGCATGGGATACCACCCAGTATTCACAGCAATGATGGGTTTGAGATGAAAGCTGTTGAGGTGGCAATGGGAGAGGCTGATCACTTTGATTGTGAGTTAAGGAAGAAGGTGAAGCATAAGCGTGGGAGACCACCCAAAGTGCAGGGCAGTGATGGGTTAGTGAAAAAATCTGTTGAGTTGGAAAGGGAAGGGAGTGATCAAAATAATAGCAAGGTAAGAGAAGGTGTGATCCGTAGGCGCGGAAGACCACCCAAGCTGCAGGGCGGTAAGAAGGCTTTGAAGGGAAAGCTAATTGATGGGAGAAAAAAGTTGGGTGGGTTAAGAAGGGGCAGAAAGAAATTGAGGGGGAGTTTGAAGTTTAATGTGCCAGCTAATACTTCATATCCAGAGAAGAGATTGACTGGGAAAGAATCAAATGTCAAGAGGTTTGTATCTGCTAATAGGTTTGATGATATTGAAAAGAATGACAGCAAGGCTTCACTAATGTTGAGATCGAATGATGTGAATGTGAAATGCAAGAAAAATAGAGTGAAGAAAGCAGGGGATGAAGTGGAACAGAGAAGGTCAGAAGCAAAACGGGCCGTCAGAGATCGAATAGTGAAGCTGCTGAAAGCAGCAGGTTGGACAATTGATTACAGGCCTAGAAATAATAGAGAGTACAATGATGCAGTGTATGTTAATCCTGAAGGAAAGACTCACTGGTCAGTTACATTGGCCTACAGGGTGCTTAAAAACTATTATGAAAGTGGTAAATGTGACTCTAATGTTAGTCCTAATGGTTTCATATTTACTCCAATTCCAGAAGAGGAACTTAGCATCCTAACAAGAATAGTTCGGAAGAAAAGGAAAGGAAAAAAGAATCCAAAAGGGGAAGATGATGATGAAATGGATGATGGAGAAGTTGAAGAGAAAATGAATAAACGAAAAAGGAAATTGAAGTGCAATGGGGATAATGAAGATGTAAAGAAAAGGAAAAGGCAGAAGCTGCTGAAAAAGAAAAATTTGCTTCATGAAAAGGATAATTCTGATGGTATTTTACTAAAGGGAACACAAGTGTCAGGCAGGAAGCGTAAGCTACAACAGACACAAAATAGAAAGCAGTATGCTTTGTTGGTTCGCAACTCAATGGATGGAGCTGAATCTAATAATGATGGCTATGTATTATATGATGGAAAGCGAACTGTGCTTGCTTGGATGATTGATTTGGGCATTGTTCCAGAGGATGGGAAGGTGGAATATTTGATCCAAAGAAGAACACGAACAACTTGTGAGTGTAAGTCTGGTAGGATAACTAGGGATGGCATCAACTGCAACTGTTGCAGTGGTGTCTTTACTGTTGCTGAATTTGAGACTCATGCAGGGAGCAAACTCCATCAACCTTTTCAAAATATATTCTTAGAAACAGGAATTCCCCTCTTGCAATGCTTGTTAGATGCGTGGAACAAACAACAGCAGTTTACATGTAAGGGCTTCCATTTTGTAGATTTTGGTGGTGAAGACCCAAATGACGATACCTGTGGTATCTGCGGTGATGGTGGTGACTTGATCTGTTGCGATAGTTGCCCATCAACGTTCCATCAAAGCTGCTTAGATATAAAAGTAAATACTTGTTGCCACAAGTCTTTATTACATGCTTATATAATCCAGTTCTCATTAGTTCATCCTGTGCAAACCTTACTTCCTTCCCCAACTTTCAATTTCTCTGCATGTGCTTATTCTGGTTCTAGAGCACATGGGAGAAAGGGAAAAAAGACTTGGTAATTTTGTTTTACATTGTCATTCATATTTAGAAGACACCCTGATATATATGATTGATATGTTACGGCAGAGTGGATAAAGATGCAAATAAATTTCTGTATATTCATGTTAAGGGATAAAGATGCAAATAAATTTCTGTATGTTCATGTTAAGCCTTTATTTTAAGATCAAACATAAAACTCTGCTACAATACCAGATTATTATTTTGGTTTATGGTTCAAAATCTTGCTGGGCTTTATCTTTGAGTTCATGCCTTCTGTTTCCCTGCTTTACTATGGGCCTTGATAATGTAGTGAAGATTAACTGTAACTTAGGAGCAAGAAACATTGACTAAATCTTATGCTTAAAATTCTTTTTGAAGGCTTTTGGAAAGGCTAGTCTTTGTTGAAGTTACTTCACCATTACAAATCACTTGTGAAAAGTAGCCGGAAAGAAGCTGTGTCTGAGAATTTTGCTTACATTTTTTTTTCTTTTTGCAGTTACATGTAGTAGATTTTAATTTCAGTTTAAATCTTCATAGTGAGTAATTAATTCTTCTCATTTTCATTTCTTTTCCACAGGCATTCCCCTCAGGTAACTGGAACTGTGTCTACTGTACATGCAAATGCTGTGGGATGGTTGAAAATACATATCAAAGGGACAAAGATGAGGATACAGATTCTACACTACTGACATGCCATTTATGTGAAGAAAAATGTATTTGTCCTGTCTTTGTTAAATCCTAGTTGTTTTGCGTATATGTTAATTGTTAATTTTCCCTGACTTTTATTTTTATAATCTTGTTGTCACTCTTGTTATTGCTATTATAGGCCATTCATTTCACAAGGATTTTTTTTTTCTGTAGATCATCAACCATGTATTCAGCCATTGGATTCTTTTGATGATAATTCCAGAAGTGCATCCTTTTGTGGGAAGAGATGCAAAGAGGTATAATATTAGTTGGCCGATGATGTGATTGTACTGTGGGGAATTTGTAATGGTTTGCTAATTTTCAAATGAAGTTTTTATTGTTATTTTTTGCAGTCAATTAAGTTATGTCTGCTGTTATGACATGATTGTGGTTCTCACCGTGTCAAATGTAAGAGCTGCTGTGTCTCTGTCTTAACCAGGAGTGTAACTCTGTATCTAACCCAGATTTTTAAGTCATTGGAATTGAACCTTTAAGTTGATACCAAGTTGTGCTCTGCATTAGGAAGAATGGGAAGAGAGGCCTATTCTCCAGATACATGCATTCAGCCGTCTCTGGCTCTCTTTGGGAGCTATACACATGCACAAAAATTTTGTTTTGACTCTGAATAAAGAAAATTCCATAACATACCCCCTTTTGAAACAAGGGTGGAAATCTTTTGCTGTTTTTTTTTTGAAGTTGATCTTGAAGTTTCTGTTTTTCCAGTTGTTTGAGAGACTTCAGATGCTAGTTGGGGTTAAACATGAACTGCCAGGAGGCTTCTCATGGACTCTTGTTCGCCGCTTTGACCTCAGTTCAGATGTTTGTCTCAATGAAGCATATCAGAAGATTGAGTCAAACTCCAAGCTAGCTGTTGCATTGTCTGTGATGGATGAGTGCTTTTTGCCTCTTGTTGACCACCGAAGTGGAATCAATCTGATTCATAATATTGTCTATAATTTTGGGTAACTGCACCTAAACTGTTCTGTGTACCTTACAAGACACTAAACTCAATAGTAAATTGATTACGTTCTCCAAGAAAAGTTGGCTTTTAGAACTCCTTCTGTGGTAAGATTATGATTTGATTTTTGAGCTTGCTGCTGTGCGCACTCCTTCATTTTTTCCTTAAACTTTTGTAATTCTTTTTGGGTTTTAGCACGCAAGCAAAGCTGTCTTTCTTCAGTAGTTCCTAATTTGAAGTTTGATATGTGCCTTAGGAAGCAAATGCAGTTGAATAGCAATTACACTACTGCTTTGAAGTTATATTTTAGAAAAGTTACGAGCAACATTGTGTGATATTAACCTTGCCCTAGGTCTACAGATTGAGAGGATGTTAAACTGATCAAAGACAATTGCTCTTTTATCTGTAGATAGTAGCAAGTGGAATAGCCAACATGTGTAGTGATGGCTTAACGTGAAATTTAGAAATTTGGAGTTACTATTAACCATATGAAATTGTTAAAAGACTGCAGTTGAACAGATTGGCATGGAACAACATTTCTTTTTGTTGAGTGGTACTATTTTCTGCTATGGTAATATCTGAAAGACAAGCAGTACCTATTTTTATTGTATAGTGATATTAGATTTTTCTGCATAATTATTGTTGCTGTGGTTTTGAAATTGAATAAAACTAACTCATTCTTGTTTTAAGTGAATTATTGATCTTTTATTTTTGTCTTAGGTCAAACTTCACAAGGCTAAATTACAGTGGTTTTTTCACTGTAATTCTAGAAAGAGGGGATGAGATTATCTCTGCAGCATCCATCAGGTGAATTTTACTTTCTGCTCTTCTCATCTCACTCTTCGTTGGTATTTATTCTTGTCTTATTTCATTTCTGAGTTATAGGATAGAATATGTGGAAATACTTAATTCTTGTCTTACGTTCGAAGAATAAATACCACCAGGTAATGTACCAACTCACCTTTTAAAACACTCTTGACCATCATACGATTGTCCTCTGCTGTTAGCTTCTAGTATATCTTACATTTAAAGCTAGTTTGTTAATTTATCCCCAATCCAAATTGCACTATCCTGCAAATGTGTGGTTATAATGAGATTGAAGATTTAACACATTAAACTTTGCTTTATTTTCATAAATACAATTAACGGGACATGATCACCATTACCCATGTAGTGCCTGGGTGATTGGTGTAGATTTGCTGGTCATAATTGAAAAAACGTGCCCACTCACTAAACTGTGTCCATATTTTGCCAAAGTACTAACAAGTACAGTTATTTACATCTTGGGCTAATAGGATCCATGGAAACCAGTTAGCTGAGATGCCTTTCATTGGGACGCGGTATACTTATAGGCGTCAAGGAATGTGGCGCCGGCTTCTTGGTGCTGTTGAATCTGTATGTCTGAATCAATTTTCTCTTTGCTTTCTTTTATATTTATTTGCATTTCTTCCATCACATAGCTATAAAGTTAATAACATTTTAAAGATGTTTTCGCTTAATTCAGCATGGCTAGCTTAAGAGAGGTCGTGTAGCTGTTCTCACAAATATTCAATGAAGGTTCACTAATTGTGGTATTTGAAAGTTTTGACATTTACAAGTTGGTTTTATCTGTATGTGTAAACCTTAAATACCATGACACTTCCTACAAAATTAGACTTTTTATTTGTTTTAAACACTGTCCAACTTAGATTTTTATTTTTTCTCAAATAGAAGTCATGGAGACCAAATATCAAATTACAGTTTTCTCTCAACCTAGTGATACAGGAAATAATTCATAGGCAATGGGTGTTTATTCAAAGATTTGTAAGTATCTGAAAAGATTAATAGAGTGATAGCTCTATGGTTATTTTTGAATTTTAATGTATTTCATCCTGATTTTTGTCCTTATGACTCTTTTTCCTTCTCCCCTGATTACAGGCTCTCAGCTCTCTGAATGTTGAGAAATTGGTCATACCTGCAGTCTCAGAACTCAGGGAAACATGGACTTCCGTCTTTGGTTTCCAGCCCCTAGAAACTGCAAGCAAGCAGAAGATGAGGAACATGAATATGTTGGTCTTTCCTGGTGTAGATATGTTACAGAAACCATTGCTGACGCATGTTGTGGTGGACCAGATGATGGGTCAAGGGTCCAATAAATCTGGAGAGAAGTGTTTAAATGTGTTTGATTTGAATGTTTCTGCTGAGAGTCCTGCACCTCAAACAGATGAGACAAGTGATGAACCTGCTGCTATTGAATCAACATTGCAGCTTCCAGATGGCAACTTAAAATATACATCTGATGTAATGGGTGAGACCATCAATCTTCCAGAATCTGCTACTGTTTCTTGTTCATGCAATCCAGCACCTGAAGAATGGAAATTGGATTTTGACTCTCAATTAAGCATATCTTCTGAGGAGAAAATTGATGAAAGCATTGTTAAACAGAACCTTGATTCTAAGTATGAGGGCTCCGTCAAACACTCTGATGATATTGTCTGTGCTGAAAATGAAGTGGCAGTTCTACATGTGTCAAAGGTTGTTGATGAGAATGTTGTTACTAATGGTTTTGATGGTACAGTTCAGATGTCTGAGAATGCAAAAGACATCAAGCATAATGAAAATTCAAAATTACAGGTGGTAGAATGTCTCTCTGATTTTGATAAGACAGTACTTCGGACAGAAGTGAAAAATTCCCAAACTTCTCCATCAGCTCTCCCAACTGCTCAAGATGTTGCAGATGGTCATTATGATGTCTCATCCAATGACTGTAAAAGCAATTTTTCCGGTCAGGGTGACAGGATTGGTGCTTCTGGAGAAGTCTCAGCTCCACTTGACTTAAATTTTCATGCTTGTTGCGAGGGTTGTAATGATACCTGCAAAAAAGAAAACTTGCAGCTGAGCATTCACATGTCTGCAGAGGATGTCTCAGCTGGTTCTGAGGTTGCTGTGAACATCCATGATAAGAGAGAAACATCAACTGCAACACAGTCTGATTTCTCTGAAGGAAATTTAATTACTAATATGGCTCAGATGAATGCTAAATCTCCCAAGCGCCCCATCTCAAGTTCTCAGGTTGAACACCCTGATTCTGCACCCTGTGATTCTGAATCATTTTGCAACTCAAATTCTAATTCTGGAGTGGCTGTTCACTGTGCATTTGTTGGGGGTGAATCACAACTCACAAGGATCCGTGGTGATAGTTTTGTCTAACCAAGCTAGGTAAGCACCATTTTTTTTTGTTATTTCCGGTTGAGCTCAGGTGTCTTTCCGATGGCAGTTACTAATTAAGGTGCTAGACTTCCGTAGGCTTATGTTCATCTATTATGATCTCAGTATAACATTTTTGATGATGTGAATTACATGGAAGATTTACCTTTTGGAGAGGGGGTGCGATGGCAAGCTTTAGGTGCATACTGTAATTCTTTGCTGTGTACATTGTTGGCCAATAGTATTCTCTAGGGCAGCTTAACGCCTCTTGAGGTTTTGTATATTTTGACCTTCCCATGCACCTTGTAAATGGAAACTTCAACGCTGAGCTATACTAATAGTCTTTTGCGTTTGCCCTCTGTTTTTTCTCTTGAATCTTGATCTGATTAATAGACTCTAAAACGTACAAATTTATATACGGTCAACCTCGTGTATTTGTATCGAAAAAGGAGCAACTTTAGTCTTTGTTTTTGTATTTGATGATTTGATAAGTTTGTGCCTGTCTACAAATACAATGCAGTCGCTTGTAGCAAAATAAAGATTTGCAACAGATTCTTTGAGTACTTAACAGCGACGTTGATGGAAAACAGAAGATTATGTTTTTTGTGACTTCTACCAAAGATGGGGGTCATTGTTTGCAGGAACGCTGACGTCGACATGGACAATAGATCTGCTTAAGACTTTGTCCATCGCTTGGGACACAAACATGTGATAAGTCATTAATTCGATCAAAACTTGGTCTTTGCTGACAGATGGACCAGTGTACGGTAATGCAACATCTCTCCAGCCACTAATCATGTACAAAATTACTATAGCATTTGCTTTGAGTTTATATAAACAAGGTTTAATAGTCAAATAAATCTTCACCTTTAGTCAAGATGAAATTGAACTTTCAACGTTTTATAACATGATATTTAGTCTATAAATTTTTATTTCGGTGAAAATAAACCTTCAATCTTTTAAAATTATACAATTAAGTCTAAATCTGTTAAATGACACTAGCTGCCGTTAGTATATCTAACTTGAAAGTTGACGTGGATAGTTTAGTTGGCTGTCACGTGGTATGTTATGTGTGCAATACTAACGACAGTTAATATCATTTAACAGATTTGGATTTAATTGTATAATTTTAAAAAGTTGAGGGTTTACTTCTACTAAAATAAAAATTTATGGACTAAATTTTATGCGATAAAACGTTGAGAGTTGAATTCTATTTTGGATTAAATATTGAGAACTTATTTGCCTATTAAGTCTGTAAACAACAAATTACAGTTGCACTATAGGACTGGTCATCATCTGCACAATTCACTGAATCTTGCACGCAACTTGATCTCATGTCCTTTACAATAGAGAAAAAGAAAAAGAATATAAAGAGGACAAATTCAAGATGCCGCAGTCCTGTCTGTTTTGATGGCAATAGTAATTTTTCCATGAATTCCAGTTTGGTTTCATTTTTAGGACACTTGTAAAAGAAAAAGGATCCCACGGTTTTTTGTTTTTCGATGAAAGTCTTTAGTCAGGATAATTGAAAAATGTAAATGATGAAATTTTGAACTTCAAATTTACAAAATTCTCACATTTTAAAATTGAAAACATCATCATTTGAATTAATCTATTTAGGACTTTATTGCATTTGGACCAATGTTGCCGATTCCAATCTCAGACGGAATTTGAGGTTTTTAAACTTATAATGTTCTTACTTAACTCGAAAGAAACGAAGAGGCGTATATGTAAAAGACAAAAGGCATGTCTAAACTTCAGAGAGGAATATAGTAATAAAATAATATAATGAAAGGATGCTAAGAAGTAGGGCTTTAAATAAGATTTTAATGAAAATAATGCCAAGTAACCTTAAAAATTTCTTTCTATATAATATATAGGCTTAATAGTCAAATAAACTCTCAACCTTTAGTTCAAAATAGAATTCAACCCTCAACATTTTATCGCATGAAATTCAATCTATGAACTTTTTTTTCAGTGGAAATAAACCCTCAATCTTTTACAATTATGCAATTAAGTCAAAATCTGTTAAATGACACTAACTGCCATTAGTTTTCCATACGTGGTAGCTGACGTGGATAGCTTAGTTAGTTGCCACGTGGCATGCCACATATGCAAAACTAACGGTAGTTAGTTCATTTAACAAATTTGGTCTATTTCCATCGAAATAAAAGTTTATGGACTGAATTTCATGTAATAAAACGTTGAGGGCTGAATTCCATTTTGGGCTAAAGGTTGAGGGCTTATTTGGCTATTAAGCATAATATATAATGATACATTGCAAGATTGACAACCATATATTGACTTTTCCTTAACTTTTCTTATCTTGGTACAAAAGAGATTGAAACCAATAAAAAAGGAATTATAGGTGCTAAGATTTGAATACTAAATCTAAACTTATTAGAAGCTATCTTTTATAAATTTTTTCTTTAACTATTGTGTATGTGTTTTTTTATCTCAGATTCAGTGATCCTTTTATTATATTTATAATATTTATAGTTAATTAGTTTTATAACGCTGAGTTTTTGAGTGAGGACAATCTATAGTGAGAAGTCTTATGTTCAAATCCTCGTCAAGTCAAATTTTTTTAAGTCAATACTAGCCATAAAGCGTAAGTGGAGATTGATCCTATGATTAAATTCTCATCAAGTTAAATTCTTTTAAATTAGCGCTAGATACAAAGCGCAAGTAGAGATTAATCTCATATAGTATGGAAACACCTTGTAGTTTAAAAAAAAAAATTATTTGGTTGTGACAATTTTATGAACATTTTCTCATCCGTTATTTTCTTGACTAGGTTTCTTTACACTTGTTACATTCGTTGCCCATGTTTAATAAATTTTTCAACTAATTAATCCAATACTCTAAATTATAAATAAAGAGTTGGAAAAAGAAAAAGAAAGAACAAAAAGAGAATGTTGATGTCTTTTTGGTGCTTGTGTTAAGTAGTATGAAATGTTAAGTTCGAAAATTAAGTTTAAGTTGTCAAATGTTATGTGCAATATATATTGAATAAACATATTTTGTTAGAAAATTATGTCTAATAGGCATAACTAGTGCCAATAAATATGATTAGTCCAAAAGTGATGTTTAAGAGACATAACTTATTTGAAGAAGTATCTTTTGGGCAAAAGTGATGTTTAAAATGCATAACTTATTTGAAGATGTATCTTTTGGACAAGACATATCTATTTAGAGTGTCTATTGGCCATTATATGTTGGAACTAGCAAAAAGCTCACAAAGTCACTAACACTAAACTGAAACACAGTAAAACTAACTTGGATGCAGGCGAGGGCTCAATCCCGCTATACCAAATACTGCGTTTTTGAAGCACGCTTCGAATGCTCTTCGTTGACGATCCTCAGGCATGCATCGGAGAAAGAATGAGTGAGTGAGAAGGAGAGCAAGAGAGAGAGGGAGAGAGCTACTCTCATCCCTTCTTCAAAATTATGAAACTCAATGAGCCAATCTCATATATATATATATATATATATATATATATATATATATATATATATATATATAGGTTGAGAGTAAGGACCTCCCTCTATGAGATTCATGTATAAATCCATCCCATTATAAGTTTAATATATGTATACTACATATTTAATATAATTATAAAATGGGTCACATTTTACACAAAATATACCATCATTTAAATTTATATGATGTTAATTACACTTAACTAGTCCATGTTAATAAAGATATTTTAACATTATAAATATCTAGACTTATAAGCTTAATTCTCATTCTAAAATTTCATACTTGTTTTGAGAAAGTTTGTGAGATTCTGTTATATCCTAAGGGATTTTTGAATCCATAAAGATAGTGATTAGAATTCGCACCTCAGAATCATTTCTCTTTTCCTTTATTTTGATTTTTAATCATTTCTTCTTCCTTTATTTTGATTCTTATTTTCCTAACAGCTTGGAGCTAAGTTCTTAGCTTATATTTTCTAGGCGAGTGGTTTGTGCTTGCATTGAAGGAAAGAATGATTAGGGGAATTTACATTTTGAGGTATGTTTTGATATTTAAATCAGTATTTGGTGAGGAAGAAGAAGAAGAAGAGAGCTCTGAAAGTAGAGACAAGGCATGAGGAGCTCTACTGAAAGAGATAACGAGTTGGTTAACTTGCTTTTGTATTTCAGACTGACTTTTATACAATTGCTCCAAACGCAAGTGTTTGTGTGGTTTTAAGGCCTTAACCTTAGATTTCAAAGGTGAATAGGACAATCAACAAGTGGTTAAAAGAAATAGAAGTAGACTTTTTTCTAGATATTTCGATATGATTCGAATCCTGGAGTCATCACTGTTGGGAGAGCTTTATCGTTTACCATTCTAGATTTGAACAAGATTAGTTTAAGACCATAAAACAAATAAATATACCTGTGATCATTGTTTCAAATTGCGGTCGCGGCAGCGTTTTCGGTCGCGTTGCGTTTATCACGATTGCGGATATAACGGCGGTTATTGTGGTCATCGCGGTTATTGCGGTCGTGAATTTTTTTTAATTTTGCACAATTTTATATAAAGTGTAATAATTGTATTTATAATCATGTAAAGTCTTATTTCATAATTTTTAAAGTAATTTATAATACCTTAAGTCTATTATTTACATGAAAAAAAAGGTTATTCAAAATTTTTTGAACTATAATAAAACATTCATATTTAAAAAATTAAAGAACATAATTACAATTACAATTAAAAGAATATAAAACATTAAAAAATTTATATTAATTTGCCACAATCAATTAACTTAAATAGTCACATTTATATTTCAATATCAAATTTTTAATATTAATTATTTTCTTAAGTTATAAAAATATTTAATACCATATGTAACCCATAAAATATTTAATACCATATATATTTAATTTCACTGCAAATTTTACTCTAAAAAATTAAATCAATAATCTAAATTCAACATTATCTTTTTTTTCATTCAAATTACCTAATTTTTTTTATCATAATTTATGAGATTAACTAATATTAATCTTTAAACATTTAATATTACACAAAAAATTCTTAAATATTTAAAACCTATCACAAATTACAACATACATATGAAAAGAATATTTAAATCAAAAGTCTGGCAAAGCAAACCCTCCCCCCTCACCCAAATGAAGTCTTCTCCCCTCAACCCCAAACGACAAAAATCAATTGGCAAAGGAAACAGGAACTCAGATCTAAGATGATCCAAGACAAATTGCTAAGCATGCATATCCCCCACCACCCATCGGCCCTTAATCCGAGTCTTCAGTCCTCACTCCTCATCCTTCAATTCCTCAACACCTCACTGCCTCAGCCTTCAGCCACCGCAGCCTCATGAGTCACGACTCACGTTTCTCAGTCAAGAGCCACCGCCACCGCCACCACCTACCAGTTCTACAATAGCGAACAGCCATAGCCACCCATGCCGCCCACTTTACCTCAAGGTCGCCCACGCCACTGTCACGCTTGCCCCTCAGTCCACAAATCCTCCCTTTCTCTGATCTAGATCTAAGTTTTAAAAGTAAAAATTTTAAATTTGCTTTTATATAATACTTGCTTACCTAAGTTGTGTGTTGGTTCTGTTTTTGTGTTTGTTGTGTTCTGGTTTGTTTTTTTTTTTAACTTTAATTTAGGACAAAACGGTGGATAGCAACGATAACGGACCGTTATCGCCGCTATCCGCCGTTACGACGTTTCCTAACGACCACTATCGGTCGTTATGGATGTAATTCATAATCATATCCGTTTTACCCTCAATAGTGGTGGTGGCCACTGCAGCTACAGCGAGATAGCGGCCGCTATTTCGTTTTGCGGCCGCTATTTGAAACACTGCTTGTGATTATAGATAAATAAGGCGAATAGGACATGATGAATAGGTTCACTTGGGCGGGCTAAACAAAGATGAATTGAAAGTCGGAAAAAGAAGTCTATTCGTGATGATGATGAATGAGTATGATACAGCCATGTTTCAATGGCAAACAAAGACAAGCGTTTCGCTCTAGCTTGCGCTTTGGGATACAATAGAGATTAACATTAACAAATACTTTACACTCTTATTCCACGATAATGCCAAAATTTCCTGACATTATATGGGATCATTTCCAGTGTATTCAGTTTATCCTAAAATTAATCTTGTTATTACTGATCACAGGAAAAACGAAACCCTAAAATAAATTCAATTATTATTTATCACAGATCATATTAGGACCAAAGGAAGACATCATAGAAGATAAGGTGATATAATTGAAGAACTACAACAAATATATAAGACAAAAGGACCAACTTTTTAGTTCCCCACATGTATAGATTACTAGAATTAATGTAACAAGATTAGATGATCAATGTCCGACGACCGGCAACCAATTACACATGATTTTACATGCACTGTCCTTGTATCCTACCGCCGGTAATCTCAGTGACAGTGACGTCTCCGTTGTGGCCGCTGCCCTCCGCTGCCAGTAGGCTAACAACAAGATCTGCAAATGCTTCTATGATAAACTTGTGTGTACTTTTGGGATTCATTGCAAGGTAACACAAGAGAAGCTCATGCAAGTAGTCCCAGTTAGCCTTGACATCAATTAAGTCACGTGCCTCCACCATCTCCTGCATGGATCTCTTGAAATCCATGTATGGGTTCGGGGAGAAAGTTGGGACAGCTACACTGTCTTTAACAGTCGTTGGTTGGCTATGTTCGTGGCTCGGTTGATCACAGCCGTTGTTTGAGCATTGATTTGCGTTATTTACGGGACTGGAGCTGCTGGCTACTAGGGTGTCTGATGACTCCGGAGTAGTGGCGACTGATGACGGTGTTGATTCAATGATGGAGTTTGAACTGCCTGGCGATGTGAAAAAGAAGCGCTGTGAGGCAAAAACGGTGGCGAAATCGGGTTCGGAGTCGGATTCAGGCTGGGGCTGGGGCTCGGAGGAGAGGTAGGAAGAGTGGGTTAAGCATTCAGAGGTTGAGAACTGAAAGGTGTTGTCACAGAGGGAATTGCAGTTATTGAAGAGGAGTGAAGATGCGGTGGCGGCGGCGAATGAGGTAAATGGACGGCTGTTATCCTCAGGGGTTAGCAGGGGAGACGAAGATTGGGAAGTTGATGAGAATCTGATCTTGGTGAAGCAGAGATTGAGGTTTTTGCCCAGACTGCTTGGCATAATTTCCCCTAGTTATGATCAGAGGCAGAAAAGTTGTTAGAGAGAGTTTAGAAAAAGAATGGAGGGGAAGCTCCTTTTGTATACTTGACGAGATATATGTATATAAATTAGTCCACTAACGCTAATAGATGGCGAAGTATAGAAGCTGTCGATAATGAAATCTATCAATCATTAATCTACAAGTACTTTTCCAGTCTCAGGTTAAGCACGTTAATCAAACGATAAATCACTTTGTTAACCGGATTCCCACTACAAGTGCTTCATTCAGCCGGCTGTTGATAACGACTAGGCATTTTTTTCAACTTTCTTTATAAAGTCTGTAAGATAAATAAATAAATAAAATTAAAATAAGAATTAAATTTATGTTTTACGTAAGCTGCACATGCAAATTATATATGGTGGAGCATCGGCAGAGACAGTTTTGTGATTCTGAGCAAAATCATTTGAAAACAAAGTTGATTGTATTTTTTTTAACCAAAAACTAGTATACGAATTTTCCTGTATTACAGTGGTCATAATCTGGGGGCACCGTCCTCTGATATTGTCTAGTTCTGGGTCCCACGACTTGCATTGCAAGACGTTATAGCACATCGCAATCTAGGGTTTTTTTTTTTTAATCATGTGGTATGTTTTTATAATACTGGATATGAAATTAATGCTTTCTCACTATGTGTGACTGATGTTGACTCAAAAAATTTTAACCTGATAAAGATTATCTTTACTCAAAAATTTAATAGAATCTTGCACCATGAGCCAACCCTTTGAGTTAATCTAAGATTAATTTTGATTACAGCACAATGAAATTGTTTTATTTTAAGGAAGAGAGAAAAATATACGTATTAAAATTCAAATTTAAGACATTGAAATTTAAATTTTAAAATTATAAAATTTTTATATTTTAAAATTAAAAATATAATCATTTAAATCAATATTCAATATAATTAATTTTAATAAATTCATTTAGATTTGTCCCTGCATTAATTTATCTTTGCTATTTCCTATTCCCACCAATCCTGATAACTATAGATGCCAATTTCATTGTATCAAGTTTGATGAGTTAAAAGCTATAAACGGTGACAAAAAGAACAATTTTTACTTGTCATAGTAGATTCCCATATACGATGAAAACAATCTTGGGAGGCTGATTTATTGCAAAATCCTTGAAAGAATGCTTGCTATGTACTCATACCTATTTTTCCTAGCAGATATTCGATAAAAATGGTGGGCAAATGGCCCTTTCGGTCACGCAATGCGGTATAGAGAAAGGGAGAGGTAACTGGTGAGATGGGCTACAAGCGATGGAACAACCAATGTTTAAAACGAGCGATCCACCACATCTAGCACATGGTGGGGAGCCGCGATGTCGACAAACATAGACAACTAACCTTTCTTGCTTCTGTTTGTGTCCAAAGGACCTACCAACTACCGCTTCAGCTAACGGTAACTGTCACGTGGTTATTATCTATTTTCCATAAAATGAAATGTATAGCGTTCACATTTGTATATATAATGATACTTTCTTTCATATTGATTGTGAGATTAAAATATTCTAACTACTTTTTTTTAAAAATAGTTTGTGATATAGGTAACATCCAATGTAATGCTAACATATATACTAACAATGAATTATTATCCAATACATTATCAGTAAAATTTTTAAATTTTATAAATATGATTAAAATGATGACACATAATATTCTTAAAAGGTGTGTGTTACTATTTTAATCTCATTTGTGGAATATAAAAACTTCTATGTCTATTAAAGTTACCTAAATTTGTAATTTTGCAGGTTTGAGATTCTAAGCTTTGGCACTTACGCTTTCCTTTAATCTAAATCAATGGTTTTCATTAAATAATATATATATATATATGTAAGTTAATTTGTTTGATTTGAATATACTTGTGAATTTTACTAACTACTACTTGTTTGTTTGAAGAAAGTAAGCCTCGACTTTTGTAATTAGTGAAATTAAATCAATTTTACCAAAGTCACTTCGACCATAATAAATATATAATATATATACAATAACCTTTAGGAAAGCTGAAGCGGTGGAAGGAAGTGGTGGTACTGTTGTTTAGTACCCATTCAGATTTCAGAGAAGGACGTTGGCAGCAGCGTGACCAACGATCCACTGCGAGATGAGAAAAGTTAGCATGTGAAATCAACGTCAATTTTAACAGATGATCACCAAACTCCTTTTTTAAATCATCCGAATTTCATTGCAGCTCAGTGGCTTGACTCGTGTCGTCGACTGTACTAACCAGTTCCTCTCTTAGGCTACGCGAAGTTCCTCCTCCTTTGGTTTCAGCTGGTTTTTGTTCATTAATTAAGAGAAAGGCAATATAGTCAGAAATAATAATAATATAATAATAATAATAATAATAATAATAATAATAGTATACTAAATAGAGCCAAATGACTATCAATAAATGGATAAAAAAAGTAAAAATAGATTTTTTTTCAAGCATTTAGATATAATATGAATTTTGAACTGTTAAAAAAATTTTACTGTTTATTACGATCGATTTAAATAAAATTAATCTCAAATCGTAAATCAAATAAAGATATCTGTAATTAAAAAAAAACCAAATGACTGCAGCGAGCTAAAGTTACGTGACTACATGAAATTATTGTTTCCACCTCTTCGTTTCTTGCTAAATCTGATTTTCTGTACCTGGTAAATCTCTATCATTTCATAGCGAAAATATGCAAGCTATTCACACACGATATGACTAATCATTGAACCATATATAAAAAAATATACTATACTTATAATGTGAGTGATACAGTTATCTAACAGGTAGAATGAAGACTGAGAAGCTTGAGTGCAGGCAGTGCCAAGTCAGTGAGCATCCTCTTCGTGATCATGTTCAGATCTTAGAGATGAGCTGTAGAAATTGACCTTGTTGGGAGATCTCTGCCCATAAGCCAGCCAAAAGTGTTTAGTCAGTGAAGCTTCTCCACCTTTTTCTCTGCCGCAACCAGGCAGGTTCTGCAAAATTATTGGATGTAGTATGTATTATATTTTATCAAAATTAACTTCCATCAACTATTTGTGGCCACAGTTTTGATTCCCAAGGAAGATTCCAGGCAATTATAAATATGGGGAAATTAACTAAAAAAAAAAAAAAGGGAAAGTTGAAATTTGGCAATTTTGACAGTGCTGGTCGATCGGGAAGATTACTATTAACTACTACAAGAATCTTAAAAGTAGAAGCGTATCCTTGTCAAACAACGTGATTTGGCGCTTTTCCTACAAGAACAAGACTGATCTGTGTCTGATTCATGTGCAAGGGGACCATAACAACGTACCGTTTTGGCCTATGATAATGTCAACTCTAAATTAATTTTTCATCTTTATCCTGCTCCAATCACATGAAATGTAAGTAGATCTGATATTTTGTGTTTCCATATCATGACATGATACGACACGAATTATCGAAACACGAACATGACATAAATTATAAAACATGTTTGAATTATAAACATGAACACGACACTTTTTTTATGTGTAACACGTGACATGACACGACTAGGGATGTAAATGGGTACTCTATAAACAAGTATCTGGTACTATCTGACCCGATTAAGTAGGGTTAGGATAGTTAATAATCGGGTTCGGGTAGTGATCTTAGGGTACCTTATTACCCGAACTCAATTACAAATAAAATTTTTAAATATTATTATTATTTTTATTTATAAAAAAGTTATTATTAATATAATACTTAATTAAATTAATCCATTAAGTACTTAATTATAATTTTTAACATTAATTTATTTTTATGAATTAATTTAAATGTATTAATTTAATTTTTTTAAAAAATTAATTTTAAATTTAAAATTAAAAGTCAAATATTGACTTAATAAATAGGTATTTAGCGGGTTTGGATAGTTAAATGGGTAATTCTTATATTAAATGGGTAGGGTTTGGGTAGTAAAAATCAAAATAATCGGGTATTGAATCGGGTTCAGATATTTTAAAATATAATCGAGTTCAAGTTCGAGTACCTTGAATTTCACAGGTACTCACCCCGTTTACATCCCTAGACACGACTAACACGTTATAATTATCCGTGTCACATGACACGACATGGTTAACACGAAATTGACACGACACGAATAGACACGACGTAGATTACATTATTAAAAATAAAACATAATTAAAAAATGATAAAAAAATCATATTTACATTTATTCACATTTATATTAATTAACATTCAAATATAAGTAACAAATATAACAAAATAATAATATCTTCAATCCATACAATCCATAATATATATTGAAAATTGCAAAAACATACAAACAAAATATAAATAGTTAATTTAAGTCAATAAACATAAATAATTTAACAAAACATTCAAACATTAAATCATTAATAATGCAAGTCCAAGTCTCCTAATCTTATTATATATAATATCATCAATTCATTGTTATCATATGACTATGATCTAAGATCAAATATATAAAATAAATCAATAAATCATCAATAAGTATATTAATATTTTATTCTTATTATAATAATTTGTATGTTAGTATTTTGTTATTTTAATTTCTTATAATATGATAATTGATATAGAATAATATCATCAATTCTACTATTCATATTATATATAATATCATCAATTCATTGTCATCATATGACTATGATTTAAGATTAAGTATATAAAATAAATCAACAAATCATTAATAAGTATATTAATATCTTATTTTTATTATAATAATTTGTATGTTAGTATTATGCTATTTTAATTTCCTATAATATGATAACTGATATAAAATAAATTAATAAACTGTAAAATTTTTTAGTATACTAAATAATGTGATTCTGTAAAGTATAAACTCTTAATCTCTTATCAATATCATGTGATACAGTGTCCGTGATATAAAATAACTAATTAATTATACAATCTCTTATTAGTATAATACAATATTTATATTTTATACATTATAATAAAAAATATCATATATTTCTACATTATAGTATCATATATGTAAAGAATTGATAATTGTATCTTAAGTTCTTAACTTAAGCTCTCAATACTTTATTTTCAAAATTTTAAAATTTAATTATCTTAACCATAATTAACTAATTTAATTTTATAATTAAATTTATTAATTTATTTTATTGCAGTATTTATTAAAGCATTAGTTTGTTTTAATAAATTAATTTTCATAACATGTTATATTAATTTATTATAATTGTTCATTTGGTAAAACACTTAAGCTTTTTTGCTTTTGGCAAAGGTTCAATTCCCACTAAAAGCAACATGGTTAACGTGTTTTATATGTGTCTCTGTGTATTCATGTATCCGTGTAACACGGTTTTTTTTTAAACGTGTTTCTCATGTCATGTATGTATTAATCGTGTATTCGTGTAACACGATTTTCTTAAATGTGTTTCAGTGTCTTACACGTGTTTAGCTGTGTCAGACACGGTTAAACACGAAAAATACCATGTCTAAATTTATGTCGACATTGATAAACACGAAAAACGAATTTTTCAAACATGTACACGGATTGTTCATATCCTATTTGTGTTCGTGTTGTGTCACTCATGTCGTGTTTAGATTTGCCAAGTCTAAATGTAAGAGACTAGTCAACTTTACTGACTAACTACCACTCGGACCTTGGATTTTTTTCTTTTTTGGGAATTTCAATAAATATTCAATGGAGCACTAGGTAAAGCGAGTGAGGTACATACAATTATTTTCAATATTAAGCTCATCGATATGAGGTTGAGGTGATGAATTTTATCAACTTAAACTAAGAATGGTATCGTTTACAACCTATTTTAAATTGTATTAATTGCATTTTTAGTATACAAAATAACTGGACATTAAACCGATGGTTACCAATTTTTTATAATTAACACGATGCTAAATTCCCCCCCCCCCCAACAAATTGTGGCTGGTCATAACTGTCGTATTTTGAGTGTGGATAGTAGACTGATTCATTCAATTTGATTTTGAAGAAAAACTTCGGGTAAATAAGATATTTTCAAAATGCTATCTTAAGAATAAAGGTTTCCTCCCACTAATGTAAATGGTTTAATAAACGTGGTTCCTATAATACAATACTTATATTTAGAAGAACTCAATTTTTTGAATTTTATTTGTGAACTCACTGGAACCAAAATAAGAAAATAGAGTACAAGAAGAAAATACTAAAAATTTCAAAGTTTTAGAGAAATTATGTGTAAGATTATTTTTTTAAAAAAATGTGTGTTAATAGAAATATTTACAAATTCTAATTGGTATTAAAAACATCATGATGCTTCTTTTGAATTAAGAATTATGGTCTTTGGAATGAAGAGACACAACCACTAAACCTATTTTTTTAGTTTATGGAATGCTTGAGTAAAAAATTGACTACTGTTATTGCACAAAACAACAATGATTAGATGCTGACATAGATTGCTTGTTTCTTCTCCACACGTGGCAATGAGAGCTCTGCAAAAAAGAGAAGTTAGAGAGACGCAGGGGACGGTTCCCTGCGTAGACACTCCAATGCTTAAGTCAGTCAAAGAATTCTTCAAAGTCTTCGTCCACAGAAAAGTAGTACTTAGATAATAAAATAATACTTGTGACCTATTTATAGTGGAATAAATTACCTCTACTGCTGCAGTAATTATTGGAGGATAATTTCATCTTTTTGAGCACTTGTGGAGTTCGTTCCTTATAGGTAACAAAGACTTTTTCTCGTCTTTTGTCCATGGCCACGAGAAAGTACCTTTCGCGAGGCGGGAGGCTATCTCCCACGATGTGGAAGCTTGCCTAAGATGTGGCGGGAGACCATCTCCTGCGGTATGGGAGGCCATGTCAAGGTCGCAGGGAGGCTACCTCCCATGCGACGCCGGAGGCCATCTCCTGCCATTGTTGCCACATGACCCAATGATATTATGCCACGTGGCATGCTTTTAATGGCTTCTTCTAGGCCTACCGAGCCCGGTCTACTTAGTTAGGGACTTTCCCATACAATTGCTCCCCTTTCTCTTATTGGAGAATCCAATAAGAGAGTATATATTTTGGGCATTTCGGTCATTTTTTCAATTTAGTCATTTTCTATACTCTTTCGCAGATTGCTAAGCATAGCTCTCTGGGAGGTGTTTCTTGGTTCATGACCTTGGGATTCCTACCACGCCTATATAAGCACGAGAAGGTACGCAAATTTGTTGAAAATCCTTTGAGATTATACCATGCTGTAGACATATAGCCTATCACGTATTGCACCCTGCCGCATAACCACTTTAACAAAGTTGTTTCCAGACTTGGTCCTTACTGCAGAGCTTTAGCCTCTCACATTCTGCACCCTGCCACTAATTTCTTAATTATCTACACTTTTTGTGTCCTTTAGCAGGTATTAAGCCTACCGTATAGCTTTGTTTCATTTCTTCGTTCCCTATGGCCACTCACGGTATAGGTAAATCGTTAAGCAAGAGTGTTCCTTCTAGGTTAGGCACTGCAGACTTAAAAGAAATTAGCACTAATTACCCTCTTCATGAAGGTTACCACTATAAGCTTCCAACTGATAAAGATGCTTCCCCAAATTTAGTTACTAGTGGAGTGGCCGTGAATAGGGCTTCCATTCATTTTGGTTTTCGTTTTCCTCTTCTCGAATTAGGATTAGACTTTCTTAGATATAAGAGCATCGTTCGATGTTAGCTCCATCCCCATGATTGGGCCCAACTAGTAGGGTTTTTAATAGTATGTCACGGGCTAGGTATCACACCCTCGATTCCTTTACTTAATGCCTTCTTTTGGGTCCGTGGGTTGACCGAGTCAATCTCGCATTCTCTCTAAAGGGTAACGAAAAGAGGCTTTTATAATAAGATTTTTGCAGACCACTCCAATAAATTACATAGGTTCAAGAGCAAATGGGTTGTTGTAAAGCTTCCAAGGGATTTAAACATCTCTACCAAATGGAACAGGGATACCAGTGACCACATAAAGCTCTCTGAAAGATTTAGTTTTGCCTTTTTTAAAAAAACAATACAACGAATCCATAAAACTCATATATTCCATCGGGAAACGAAACTTGTTCTATCTTCTGAATCCTGAAAATATCACTGTGGCTGGTTAGGAAATAGGCAGTGTCGTAACAGTTTCGCGCTCGACGATTTTGAAAAACTTTTAAAAACAAAGAGGAGTCGCCACCAATCTTTTTTGATTAGGTGTGATTGGCCACCTAAAATATTTATCTTTTTAACAAAATCTCAAAATTAATTAAGTTTTATTAAAAAGACAATTTTGGTCTGCGAAAACAAAAATCGGGTTCGGGAGTACGGTTACGCGTGGGGAAGAATTAGCACCCCCACGACGCTCGTTAAAAAACGGTACCATAGTAATCATGTGTTATCCTTTTTGTTCTAATAAAAATGGTCTTAATTTAATATTTAAAATTAATTTCTTTTTATTCCATTATTGAAGCATTTTATTATTTATCAAAATTATTTTTTCATTTTAAAAAAAAAAAAGGTTAGATTTTATTTATCGAAAGTGAGTGTGAACCCTTTTGTATTGAATAATTAAATCGAATACTCCAATACTTTTGGCAGCATTCGAAATAATTTTTCTCACCTAGAGATTTCCTAAGAATCACTACTTGTGACTTCTATAAAATCTCATCCTCGAAAAATTCACACTTGCTTCGAAAATTATTATGAATGCACATGATGCAAACAAATAAAAATGATGCAAATGAATTTTTAATTTTAAATTTCATTATTTATTTGTTTATTTATTTATATATCTTTGTTTTTAACAAAACTTATTCATTTTCATTTTTAATAAAAATTTAAATTATTGAAAAATCATACTAAATATTCCAATACTTTTGGCAACATTTAGTAGACTCTTCTCACCTAGGGATCAGTTAAGGAATCACTATTTGTGACTTCCATAACATCCCATCATCGGAAAAGTATTTCATTTATTTTGAAATTAACTTTTATTATTAGTTTTCCTTTTAAAAACTTATTTTTTATTTTTAAAAAAAAATTAAATTATTGAAAAATCATACTAAATATTCCAATACTTTTGGCAACATTTAGTACGACTCTTCTCACCTAGGGATCAGTTAGGAATCACTACTTGTGACTTCCGTAACATCCATCATCGGACTAAATATTAATTAAATTTCTTAGTTATTATTTATGCACATGATGCAAGCATATAGAATATGATGTACATGAATTTCTATTTTTTATTTAACATATTTTTAAAAAAATTTTTTATTTTTATTATTATTTTTAAATATATATTTTTTTTAACAATGAAATAAATACTAATATTTAATTTTGTGTTTTTGTTTTTGTTTTTTTTCTTTTTCTTCTTTTTTTTAAAAAAAACAAATTATTAAAATATATTAATTAATAACAATATATATAAAAATTGAAAACAAAGTAATTAAATAAATTAATGGCGTAATAAAGTAAATAGAAAAAGGAAAGAATTATACCAAAATGATTTGGGTTTAAAACCCAAAAAGAGGTCTTTCAAAGCAGCCCAAATCAAGCCTAAAAGACGTGGGCCCAGCCACTTTCCAAGTGGCCCAAAGCATGTGGGCCAGAGGTAGGATGCGGGTCAGCAGCGGAGCGGGTCGGGTGCGATCGGGTCGGGTCGGATGGAATGCGCGCAGATCCTCTGCTGGACCAGGCGCCCGGATCCTAGGTCGGATCCGGGTTTGCGAGCGGGTCGCCCTCCTTTTTTTTTTAAACTATAAAAACCCCTTCTTTTTTTTATTCTTTCATTTTCTTTCCCTTTTTTACAAAAAAAAAATAGAGCCTCACAAGGCTCTCTGCGGTGCAATTTTCGGCAACCGCTTAGACCGCCTACCGCCGCGTCGGCCGTCGCCTCCAGTAGCCGAAAAAGGAAAAGCTTCTAACTTTCCGAAACCTCGTTTCCTCTCCTTTCCGTTTCTAGCCTTCTCTTCCTCCAAAAACACCTCTAGTCCGACGAATCTGAAGCTAAACCGAAACCTTTTCCCTTTTCTCTTTTTTTGTTGTTGTTTTTTTTGGTTTTGTTTTTTTGATGATTCGGTTGTGATTTTGGTTTTGTGGTTTGTTGGTATGTGTGATTGGTTTGTTTTCCCTCTTTTTCTTTTTGCAGGCGGATAAAGATTTAGGTCCTAGGTTCAGGGTTTTCGGGTTTGGGGTTTCTTGGATCTGGGGTTTCTGATGGTGATGGTTTTCTGGTGATGAGGATGAGATTGGGGGCCGTGATGGTGGTGTCTGGTGTTAGAGGGAGTAGCTGTGATGGCTTGTGTATGGTGTCGTGGTGATTTGGTGTTTTCGAGAGAGGCTCTGTGTGAGTGTAGCTTGTGGGTGTTTCGGTGATGGTGGATTGGGAATGGGTCTCGGGTTTCGGTTGTGGATGATGGTTAGGCGATGGTGGAGAATTTTTGGGGCTTTGATGATGATGGAGGCTCTAGACAGAGGCAGAGGTGGTGAGGGAGTTTGAGGGTTTTGGTGGTTGCTGGTTTGAATGGGGGTTCATTTGGGTATTGAGGATGATGTCGTGTTGATGGTGAGCCGAGGATGAGGGGATTGTAAAAGGCTTAGGTTTGGCCTCGGGCTGGTGGAGATGGGATTGCTGGCAGGAGTAGGAGGCTGGCTGATGGATGGGTGGCAGAGTCGCTGGCTGGTGGACAGTGGTGGTGATTGATGGACTGATAAATAATAATAATAATAATAATAATAATAATAATAATAATAATAATAATAATAATAATAATAATAATAATAATAATAATAATAATAATAATAATAATAATTGTAGACACCTAATTTTGTCCGAACAATTTTTTTTATATAATCAAAAAATCAAAAATCAAAAATCAAAAAAATAAATAATGATAAAAAGAAACAAGTCAATTTTGGTCAAATCTCATGTGAAGCACATGCAAAATTCACACCTTCAAGAGTTGACTAAAGTTGATATTGTTACCAAAATAAAAGAAAAAATAATCAGCCATTAAATCAATGAATAAATTAGTAAAAGGAAGGAAATAAATTGGGTGAAATAAAATTGATTACCAAAAATAAAAAAAATGAAATGGAAATAAATTTTTTTTTAAAAAAAGAGGGAAAGTCAAACAAAATAAATGAAAAATCCCATGATCATGGGATCAATTATAAATTTTTGATTGCTTTCCATGAAACTTTGAGGCTATAAAAGCCAATGAAAAGGAAAAAAAAGAGGGGGGGGGGGGGGGGGGGGGGGGAAGAGAAAGCTACAAACACACGGGGTGAAAAAAAAAGAATTTGAAAGAGAAAGGTAGGACCACCCGTGCCTTGGCTATTCATTCTGCATTCTCGGCTTTCTTCCTCAGTCACTATCCTTGCATTTTTCTTAGCTTCCCATCATCCTCCTTACTCTGCAAATCTGATCCGATTAGCACACCTTCACTGTGTTCCTTTACCGCATTGCCTTCTCCTTTAGTTTCAGTCAAATTACCGTTACCATCCCTTTACATTGTAACGTCATACTCATTGCTGCTATCGGGTTGCTGAGGAGAGGACCGCTTCTACCATTTGCTGTTGCTCTCCTGAGTGCATCGCATCTCTTCCGCTTTGTATCATTTCGCTCTTGCCTAACCCCCCGCCCTTGACGCCGCTTCAGCATTATTCCACCGTTGCACTACAACATGCCAAGACCGCCCTACATCGCCTCACTGCAGAAGCACACCCTCCATCGCTCCACCGCTTCTTCATCTTGCTTGATCGCTGCTGTCGTGCGTGTCTGCTTTCTTTGTTGTCGTCGCTATAAGGGGAGAAAAACCGGAGAAACCTTGGAGAAAAAAGATCATAATATCATCCTCTGTCATCCTTGCATCGCCCAATCTTGCTGCACTTTCCCTGCACTGCCCGTGTCCCCTGCTTGCCGTGACTGCCAAGCATCATAATCTTCTGCAAGTGTGTCACTTCCACGCTCAGACTTGCTGCATCTTCTATATTCTGCTTCGAGTCTAGCCGCTGCATTCTCACCTCATTTTGGTTGCCTACTGGAGCCTCCTCATCTACTCTAACCTATTTCTTTGCCGCATCACCACATCATCTCCATAGCATAGCCACCTCATGCTCCGGTACTGCTGCTGTTTCCTACTTTGAACCGCACCCTTGCGTATACAGAACCGAGCCTCCCTGCCTTCTGCACCGTCTGCACGAGCTGCTATGTGCCATTGCCCCGACCAACATCATCCTCCGCATCGTTGCTACACCGCTTGTCGCTGCTGTGGATACACCGCTTGTCGTTGCTGTTGAGTCCGAGTCATCATCACTAAGGCTCCTGTTCGACACCATCTGCACTACACGGCCATAGCCATCTCTTGCATCAAGCCCAGGAATAAAAACGTGAATTGCAAAGGAAGGAAGACCATTAGTGCATTGCAGTACTGACGAAAAGAAAGTAAGTTTTGATTTTTTTTTTTTGCCATTATCACTATCATAATTATCTTATTGGTTTATAAATATTAAAAGTTTTTTCATTTGTTTGAATTATGTATATATGTGTGAATATGTTTGAAACGTAGAAATAAGTTTAAAAAAGGGGTAAAAATAAAAAAATTAAATATAGGATCTAAATTTTTGAATATTCATAATTAATAAATAATAAATATCCGATGATAGGATTTCTTAGAAATCGCAAGTAGCGATTCTTTGATAATCCTTAGGGTCGAGATAAAATCTTTAATGTCACCAGCGTATTGGGGCATTTAAATGAATTTATTTCAATAAAAAGGAAATATTAACAAGATTTCTTAGTATTAAAAAAAATATAAAAATGGTAATAAAAATAATAATATGAGAAAATAGTAAGTGAATAGAATTAAAAACTTTTAAACAGATAAAACTCTAGGAATTAAAATAAATAAATAAATATAAATACACTGATAAATGCAAATATAAGTATTAAAATAAATATAAATAAAAATATACATTTTAAAAGAATATCCTATGATAGGATTTGTTAGAAATCACAAGTAGTGATTCTTCGATAATTCTGAGGGTCGAAATGAAATATTTGAATATTACCAGCGTATTGGGGTATTCAAGTAATTTTAGTTCGATGAAATAAATTAATATTAATAAACAAATAATAAATAAATAAAATTTTTAAACAAATAAATAAGAGTACAAAATTGTTACAATTAACCTTCGGAAATAAATGATAATAAAACAATTAAAAATTAAATAAAAAGTATAAGTTTTAAAGATTTTCCGATGATGAGATGTTACGGAATTCACAAGTAGTGATTCCTAATTGATCTCTAGATGAGAGAAATATGCTAAAGGTTACCAGCGTATCGGAATATTTAGTATGATTTTTCAATAAAAACAAGATTTTATAAATATAAATAAATTACAAAATAATAATATAAGTATAAATGAATTAAAAAATAATAATAAAATGAAATAATGGATTTCTCATGTGCATCATCTATATTTTGATTGCATCATTTGCATTCATGAATTTTCAAAATAAGTGTGAATCTCCCAAAGATGGGATTCTATAGAAATCGCAGGTAGCGATTCTTGAGAAATCTCTAGGTAAGGAAATTATTTGAGATACTACCAGAAGTATTGGGGTATTTCGGAATAATTTTCAATACAAAAGGTTTTCATTTATTTTAAATAAAAAAATAAAATTTAACATAAATAAAAATAAATTTTAATATTTCAAATAATAAATAAATAAATAAATGATTTCAACATAAATGGAATTCTTTTTAAATGATTAATTAAGACCATTTTATTAAGATCCAAAGATAATACATGATTAAGTGGTACCGTTTTTAACGGGCGCTGTGGGGGTGTTAATCCTTCTCCACACGTAACCGAACCCCCGAACCCAAACTTTGTTTTCGCAGACCAAAAATTATTTTTTGATAAAACTTAATTAATTTTAATATTTTATTGAAAAAATAAAATAATTTTATGTGGCCAATCACACCTAGCCAAAAAAGATTGGTGGCGACTCCTCTTTATTGTGTTTATCCAAAATCGTCTAGCGATCGAGTCCCCGGATGAAAATCGTTACGACAATAATAATAATAATAATAATAATAATAATAATAATAATAATAATAATAATAATAATAATAATAATAATAATAATAAAAAGTAATAGAAATAAAAATAAAAATAAAATAAATAATATATAAGTAATATTAATAATAATTATTATAATAAAAGAAGAAAAAATAATAATGCTAATAATAATAAAAACAAATACAAATATATAAAAATAATAACAAAAATGGGACAAAATTAGATGTCAACAGGCAGGATTGCTTCCAACACTTACATCATTCCTTCAAACCTACCCTTAGCCTCAGGCGCCCATAGTTTTGATCCCACAAATTCACCTACAGCCCTTTTAGCCGAGCCAACAGGCCCTATAGGTCATTTAATAGGGGACCTTTCCTCAAGTTCAGACGATGAAGGGGATGAGTCAGTTGGGGCCACAAACGCTAGTGGTTCATTCGAAGAAGACATAAAGTGGAACTAAGGCGATGCATTTGGAAGTTCTTTATACGATTTTCCAACGGATGAGAATTTAGCCAATATAGGCGATCCTGATGCATTTTTAGGTTTCAAACAATAATTTTGTATTTGTGCATGTGATTAATGCCTTTAACACAATATGTTAAGGCCTTTTCTTTCATTGTGTAGGTATGAGTTTCCAAGACGCTATCCATAAGAGGAGGGCAACTGTATCATCCTCCAGGGCTCTTCCTGATGTTCCTCCTCCACTGAAACAACCTCATGGCGACACTTCCGTTCCAGAGTGCCCTTGCACTCCTACTCCTCTACCAACTACTGGTAAAGTTGATCGCTCTGTGCAAGAAGTCGAACGGGGAAAAAAGAGGAGGTTTATTATCTGTGACTACCCCGCACCTAGTTCAGAGGGTTATGAAAGTTTGCGGTCCCAAAGAAGCGAGTCTGCTCCTAAGAAGGTGACCTCGATCCTTCAAGAGAAAAGCTTATTCCTCGTAAGCCTCATCGAAAGAATCAAAAGAGGCTCTATGTTGAAGATGCGATGGTTGCGAGGCCTATTTTGCCAAAGGTGGCACCTCCTACACTTAAATGTTATCAAGTGGATGGAGGCAAGGTTGTTGATGGGAAGGACCTTTAAATCTAACTCGACATTAATAACAATGATAGTATTGAAGATGTTGTGTTAGCTTCTCACCTAACTTGGAGCACCATCCTTCCTTGAGACGAGAAGGAGATTTTTAAAGGTCTTTCTGCAGGCAAAGACAATTCTGATTATTTTGTCATGAAGGTAAGAGGCTTCAACTCCTACTTAAATGCATGTACTTTTTTATTTTACCTTTTCTCATTTCTGAGTATTCTTCTCGTTTTGTCAGGTTGCACAGCAAGTAGTGGCTATGAATGCACAACACAGGACCTGTTAGAAACGAACCCAGAAGAAGCTACAGCAGCTTAGGACTAACAATATGAAACTTCAAAATGAAGTTCAGTAGCTTCGTTCGCTTCCTAATAGAGTGGATGAGCTGAAAAGGGAGAATGAGGGCTTGAGATCTCAGATAACTATCTCCAACTTAGATTAGGCAATGAGCAAATGAAAGCTCTTTTTTTATAGGGGTACAAGAAGGCTTACCAAAAAGCGAGGGAAGACCTACGACTTATGCGGTCCCAATGTGATGAAGCTCTTAATAAGGTACACAACTTGCAAGACTGACAAAGAGAATGGAGACCGATCATGAGCATGTTCAGGCTATGTGATATAGGAATATCGCCTCTCCTAGGATTGTTTTAAGAAGAAACAAATATACTCTGCGAGCTTTGTGAAATATGGTTTCTACCATGCTCGTGCCTGGCTAAAGAAGAAGAGACCTGGTGAGACGTTCTTGGAGCTTCAATACTCAGATGAGGTCGAGTTATATGAGCCTCCCCTTGGACCCAATACGAGTCAAACTCTAAGAAACCCGAAGATTACTTGGAAAGAGGGGTTAAAGACAACTTGGAAAATCTTAGTGGCCCTTGGCCTCCTCGTCAACCACAGGGTCAACTAGAGCCAATGGAGGCTTTGGAGGGTCTAGACAGCAAAGACTTTCAATTTTCGAACTAAACTGCTATTGAGCTTGTTTCAAATCCCATAGCTGTCGAGACTATAAGGCTTCCTAGTGATGACCATTCTACCGATGTTGCAGCCTCTGAGGGTTCTGTTGCGTGATGGGTTCCTATTTTTCCTCTTGATTCTAGCCCTGCAGTTGTGTAGTCTAGATATTTCTTTTCTTCTTTTTATGTGATTTTTGAAATTTTACAGTTGTATACATTTACTTTTAATAAAAGTTGGTGATGATTTCTTTCTTAGTTTTTCCTTTGCCACATTACTTTTCACACATGCTCGTGATATTGTGATAGATTATTAAAACACAACTGTAATGATGAATCATTAAAACACAACTGTAATATGTATAATATGCCAACATGTTAGTATATTATGGGATCATATCTAAGGATAAGACTATAACATTCTTATAACTGCAATGTTACATAACATGCTAACATTTTAAGATGTTACAAAGCTGAAACATATCCATTGATAAGATTATAACATATATCTGACGATAAATTTGCAACATACTGTACCATATGGCCTATGCTCTCCAATTCTTTTTGCGAAGGAGTATTATTTCTTGTAAATAAGAACTCTTGCTTGGGTTTTGTGCCCCTCTCGCACATTTTTCACTCAGGGACTTTTTAGTTTCCTTGTTTCACGCACTTTTCGCCTAGGACTTTTTTAGTTTGCCTGTCTCGCGCATTTGCGCTTATGGACTTTTTTAGTTTGCCCGTTTTGCGCATTTTTCGCTTAGAGACTTTTTTAGTTGCGGCCAGATTTTGCCTCTCTTATTTTTGTTCCTATAATATATCTGTCATTCATGTAAGATTATCATTATAGAACACACAAAGATACAAGCAACTGGCCCTTTATTCTCATAAATCAAATAATATCATCACATGATAGTTTCTACACATAAAACAAGTAACAAAGTAACTACAAAAAAGTAATAAAGCAAAAATATAAAACTTTTACTACCAGTACAACTTTAAATAGTTAATATTCCAAGTCTTTGAGATCCTTTTTCGCTATAAAGTTTCTAAAGTGCATGTGCTTGGTCCAATAATGCTTCTAATTCTGTAAGGTCCTTCCCAATTTCCCTGGAACTTACCATCCTCCTTGTGTGCATTTGTGATGGCTAATTTTCTTAGCACCAAGTCTTCTTCTTGTAACACTTTGCTTTTAACTCAAGCATTGTAATATCCAGCTATTCTATGTTGGTAGGCAGCCAATCTTAATCTTGCCATATCCCTTTGCTCATCAATTAAGTCGAGGTTTTCTTTGAGCCTTTAAGAATTGATTTCTTGCACATAAGGGACCATCCTAGGCGATACTGCTCATACACCAAATTAAATGGTGTCTCCTTTATTAAAACTCGACTTGTAGTCCTGTAAGCCTAGAGAATACTAGGGAGTTCATCCACCCATGCTCCTTTTGCCTTATCTAGTCTAGTTTTCAATAAGTGGAGTATGGTTCGGTTACTGACCTTGGCCTGCCCGTTGGCTTGAGGGTAGGAGACAAATGATATCCTAAGCTGGATGCTCAACCTTCCACAAAATTCTTGAAAGGCATCACAATCAAATTGCTTTTCATGGTCAGCATTTAACACCTGAGGAATCCCAAATCGACAAAAAATATCTTTCCACCATGGCTTCCATTTCTTTTCAGAAATTATGGCTAAAGGTTCTGTTTCTATCCATTTGGTGAAGTAGTCAGTAGCTACCAATAGATACTTCCTCTGCCCTGCTCTTGAGGGAAAAGGACCCAAAATATCTAGTTCCCATTGTGCGAATGGTGTTGGTTGGAAAGTGTTTTGGAGGGCTAAGGCAGGTGCTGAGGCAATGAGAGCAAATTTCTAGCACTTATCACATTTGCGCACTTTGTCTGCAGTATCGTGCTTCAATGTTGGCCAATAAAACCCAGCTCGAAGTATTTTTGAGACTAGTGCTCTAGCTCCTTAATGTTCTCCACATATTCCCTCATGCACTTTGGCTAGTGTATATCTGGCTTGTTCTAGTCCCAAGCATTTTAACAAGGGGATGGTAAACCCTCGCTTATATAGCTCCCCATTTATCACCATGAATCTGGCGCTTTGTAATTTTAACCTCCGAGCTTCTTCTTTATCATTAGGAAGCTTTCCCTCCAGAATGTAGTCTTTGATTGGGTTCCTCCAATCATTTCCAATCTCAATATCACAGATTCCCTTTTCTACAATGCTTGGCTCAGTCAAATATTCCACCTTCACTATTCCACCTTTCGCTCCTCTAAAAGAAGCTAATTTAGAGAGGGCGTTTGCATGGTTATTCTTAAACCAATTAATTTGACCGAAAATTCTTTGAATGACTGTGCTAGTAGTTGGATCTTCTGCAAGTAAGGCACTAAAGTAGGCTCTCGTGCCTTATATTCACCGAGAAACTAATTTACCACCAATTGGGAGTCAATGTGGGGCATCAAATTGCTGACTTAGAGCCTTTTCAGCCAATTTCAATCCGGTTATCAAATCTTCATACTCTGCTATATTGTTCGAACTCAAAAAATCAAAGTCTAAGGAGTACTCAAAGGTTTCACCCTTGAAGGAGAATAAAACAATGCTTGTTCCACTACCATCCACATTGCAAGCTCCATCCACAAACAATTTCCACCAAACCAACTCTGATTCTTCTTGAGCTTCTCGACTAGTGCATTCAACAATAAAATCCGCTAAGGCCTGCCCTTTTATTGCTAAGCGAGGCTAAAAGTGTATGTCATATTCGCTAAGCTTAATTACCCATTTGGTTAATCACCTTGAGTATTCTGGCTTTTGCAATATATACCTTAGAGGTTGATCAGTCAGAACAGTTTTTGGTGTGCTTGAAAGTACAGGCGTTATCTGAGTTGCCATCACCAATGATAGGGCCACCTTTTCAACTTCCGAATATCTTGTTTCTGCATCCAACAGAACCTTACTTACATAATAGATTGGGCAGTCCTTATCCCTATCTTTCTTCAACAGGACCGTACTAACTACTTTCTCACCCACTCCCAAGTACATGAAAAGTTCATCCCACGACTGGGGTTGTGACAATAGTGGCAACCCCTTCAAATACTCCTTCAACTTATCAAACGCAACTTGACATTCCTCAATCCATTTAAATTTTTTTTTCCTCCTTAATTGCTTTGAAGAATGGTAAGCTCTTTTCTGCTGATTTAGACAAAAACGATTCAGAGCCACTATCCTCTCAATTAGTCTTGGCAGTTCTCTTACTGTGGTTGGTGGCTTCATATCCAGGATAGCTTGAATCTTTTCAAGGTTAGCTTCAATTTTTCAATTAGTGATCATAAACCCAAGAATTTTCCTAATCTAACGCTAAATGAGCATTTGTTGGGATTTAATTTCATGTTACATTGTCGTAACACCTTAAACACCTTCAACATTGTTTCTACGTGTGATTCCCCCTTGTTGGTTCTATAACAATACCGAGAGTCGGGTGAATCAATTTTTAGCTAACCTTATATTCATTTTTCGGTTCTTCTAAATTCACTAGCCTATATTAACGTTTTCTAAGTTTCTAGGCTATGCAAGCATGCAATACAAATTCAATACAACAATCACAATATAATTGCAAATAAATAAAGAGAGAAGGGAAAGAGAAATGTACGCAAGTGATTTATAGAGGTTCGGCAACCTTGCCTACATCCTCTACCTTGAGACACTCCCAAGGATTTTTCCCAAATTCACTAACTTGAATTTGTCTTTACAATTCCTCTTTTTCACAGGCTCAAGAGAAACTTCTCTCGTTTTAAAGGCTCAAGAGAAACCTATCCCCTCATTTTTTCGGGCTCAAGGAGTAAACTTATCTACCCAATATGGCACTCAAGGGTTCACTCCCCTTTACAATTTGTGATTGGGTTTACAAAGAGTGTAATCAAAGAAGGCCTCTAGATAGGCAAATGATTATAAATGTTAAGCTCTAGAAAAGAAACTCTAAAGTATTTGTGCTATAAAATACAAAGATGTTGAGAGTAATGAAAGATATTGAATTCTAGCTCTTATAATCTTTGAGATGCTTGGAGAAGATGAAGAAATTGAAGAATGAAATGTCTTAGCTACTCTCTCTCCTTTCTTGAGCTCCCAAGCCTATATTTATAGTCCCTTGGATGTATTCTTGACGTTGGGGGGAGCCAAAAATAAAAGTTACCGTTGTATCTTACAAAAACTAGCTTTGAGGCTTTTCACGTGTTGGGGGATCGATCCTATGCCCTAGGGGATTGATCCCTTGCTTCATTTTTAGCCTCCCATGCATTCTGCCAAGAGGGGATCAATCCCTTCCCTTAAGGGATTGATCTCATGCCTCATATTTTGCCTCTTGAGCTTTCTGCCATTTGGGGATGGATCCCTCAACATGGAGGATCAATTCCTCATGCTTTTCCTGCACTTTTCTGAGTCATTTTGGGCTAGAAATGATGTGATCTTTGGTATTAATTCACCCCAAAACATTTATGAATTTTATGGGAGTTTTTCTTGACTTTCTCAAATGAAGACTTAGTCCAAAAACTTATTAAGTAATTTTCTAAACTTGTATTCAATATATTCTTGAGAAAATTACTTAATGAAAATATCCAAACTCATTTTGTAAAGTATTAAGACCAATAAAAATATACAATTAAATCATGGTCTTAATGTTTGATAAGATTACCTAAAGTGGTTTGAAAGAATCATGTGTGATAAAGCAAATTTACAATATGAAAGAAACATTAAGGCTTACTTAAGTTTTTGTCATTTCAAAATACTTAGGTCAATTTAAAGCTAACAATCTCCACCTTTTTTATCTGATAAAACTTAAGGTAAATTTGTTTTGAAAATTCTTTGATGAAATACCCCCTCAAATAAAGCATGGTTTTAAATATAAAGCTCCCCCTAAATATTAGCATGGTTTTCAAAAGAATTTCCAAACCCTATTATTTCTCCCCTTTTTTGTCATCGCCAAAAGAAGGGAAATTAAAAATATGCTCCCCCTAAAAATATGGCTTAATAAATGTGAGAACCAAGAAATATGCTCCATCCAACAAGAAACATGTTAGTACATGGGACTAATAGCACAAATAAATAGATCAATGTCCATAAAGAATGTGAGATGTTAGTGCATGCAAAGGACATTGGTTATGATCCTATCCCAATTGTTTATAAATAATTTTGCAAGAAGCTCTCAATTGGTAGATAATGAAGCAAATCATCTATAAATTTTCTACTAAGTTCAATAACTTGTTTATTTCAATTTATCAAGCACCTAGAAATATTAATTGTTCTTAAAAGTCCAACAAAGGTGCATGTCAAAATATCAAGCTTATGAGCTGAACTTAAATGACATATTTATGCAATGAGCTCATAAAGTATTTCAAGAAAGAGCGTGCATAGAATTAAATCATATGTCAACTATCCACAAATTCTGGCACGAAAATTATCTCATGCAAAAATGTCCAAATAAATTCTTCTCTATTTGTTATTTTACTCTAAAGAGAGTGAGAAGAATTGTCAATTTAAAGCTCATACCAATTATTACCAATGGTTGACTTAGTCATTTTGCATAATGCTAATTGTTATGTGTGATGTGCTTAACCAAGTCAAACATGTAACAACACAATCACACACCATCAAATATGCATATGGATTAATTAAAAGTTAGCGTCCTATTATAAAATGTTAATCCATATTCATAAGCATAAATGGAAGATTCAAAAATTTATATCATCACAAATTGTAGGCCAAGGACAATTATGACTTTAGGTAATGTGTTAGGCATCTTAAACATTATATTTACCTAAGTCATATTTGAATTCAATCCTTAAGGTCTAGTTTTGATCATTTTATCATTCAAGCATATATATTGACCTTTAATTATTCATATTCCACTAAGAAATATATCATGATGTCTAATGGGAATATGTGAGTCAAGCTATGAAATATAATCCTCTAAGCATGCTTGACTAAGATGAACAAAAGGTATGAACAATGCACAAGTTCAACTAAAGTTTTAAATCAATACACAAATCATTGAAATAATTCTCAAACCAATATTTAAGCATTCATTGAAAATATATTTCAGGATTATTTTAAGATTTATGCAATTCATGAACGTCTTCAACATTGAAACTAATTTTGCACTTATGAGTTCAATGAAAATGATATTAATTGTTGAAAATAATACAAATTGTTAAAGTTAAGGCATTATACCAATGAAAAATGATTTTCATATCCAAAAAATCATTAAAAAGAAGTTAAAATATTGAATTTTAAGTTGAGAAGAAAGAAAATATGAAGGTAATTGGTTTAAATAGTGCAAGAAAGGCATTTTACCTTGAGGGGGATCGATCCCTTGTATACAGAATGCTGATTTCTGCATTTTGGCCAAAAGGGGTCAATCCTTTCCTATGAGGGATCAATCCTCAGTCTAAAAACTGTAGCATTTTGATAGAAAATTCAACTTTTGAGGTGCCAAAACTCCGTTTTTGGTATTTTAAGTCCAAGTAAAAGTTTAAATATTTGTGTAACATGATTTTGGACTTGTATGAATGAAAAATGTGGATGAAAAATCATTTAACAATAGATTTCACAATTTTGGAAGGATTTGCACCATAAAATGTATTTTTGGTCTCAAAGGAGGTCATTTTAAAAGTTATGCATATTTTGACAAAACCAGAGCATTGGAAAACACATATATGCCAAAACAAACATGTTCACATAGATTTTAAGCGCATATCATCAAATCACCACACTTGTGAATATTATGCCATGATTTCTAATATACAAATTCCTTATTAATGCTCATGACATGACATTTTGCATACATGACATATTTGACATTTTTAGACCAAAAAAATATATTATCAACACATAGCAAACTTGCTCAAATCACAAAAATCCAATAATCATTTCAAAATCATGTTACATGCTTTTTATCCAATCATCAAGCATTGTCCACAAAATAATCAAAAATCATTTATCATGCCTTTTGTTCAATCATTCAACTCACAATGCATCAAGGATCATTAACAAAATGCCTCATTGAATCATACAAATAATTTTAGCAAATATGAGTTTTGAGAAGATAGAATTTAAGCTTACAAAGCTCCTTTGCTTAAGAATGCTTTGCCTTGATTTTGTTGAGTCTATCTTGAGCTATCCTTTGAAGAATTTTTGTGACCTTGCCAAGGGTGGATTCCCAAGCTCTTTCTCTTTCTTATTGGCACAAGCAAACTCCATGGAATGTGTAGAGCATTTGAACTTCATTGTTTCATTATAGCTCCATGCTCTAACACTCTTACAACAAACAAATTCAAGCATGTTTTGGTACCTAAATTTTCTTGGATCCTTGAGAGTTAGTATTCAAAATTTTATATCCTTTAAGGATCCATTTCAAACTCAATTCATTATTATTTACAACATGCTTTGGCACCCACATTTTTCTAACTACTCTTCCTCTAAATGTGGTTTTTCTATAAGTGCATGCTTGTGATGAGTGTCCTATTCTGTTGCATAGTGAACATGTGAGAGATGTATCATACATAGAATTTTTGTTCACAAGAAATTTTTTAAGATCAGTTTCTTTTTTATTTGCATTATAAGCTAACTCACCTTTATCAAAGAAAGCTCTTTGGGTCTCAAGCATGTGATCTAATTTTTGTTGACCCATGTAAAACCTAGAAAATGAGTTTTGCAAATTTGTATTCTTTTTATTCAACTCATTTATTTCTAAGTTTGCTTCTTCTAATTTCTTCTCTAGTTCTAACTTAGTATTTATCAAGGCTTCCTTTTCTATTTTCAAATTAGTAATGATTTTTTTATATTTAGAGTTCATGAATTGAAATTCATTTGCTAATTCATTAAAGGCACTTTGTAATTCATCAAATGTATAAACATTATCTTCACTAGAACTAGAACTAGCCTCATCATCACTAATAGCCATAAAGCATGAATATGCTACCTCATCATCTATGTTTCCTCATCGGAGCTATCACTATCGCTCCATATAGCCACAAATGCTTTCTTCGTTGGCTTTCTATCATTTTCTTTCCTAAGTAAGAGGCAATCTAGCTTAGTATGTCTCGGTTTATTACACTTATAACACACTAAGGGGTCTTTTTTTTTCCTACTTGACTCTCCTCTTATTACCCTTCTTTTTTTATGTCTCCTATCATTCTCTCTCTCTTTCATCCTCATAAATCTATTAAATCTTTTGGCAAACATTACCATTTCCTTTTCTTCCTCATCTCCATTCTTATCAATATCATCTCCAATGTTCTCATGAGTGGATGATTTAAGAGCTACCCCTACTTTCTTTGAAGACACTTTATTTCTTTTTAATTTCATTTCATATATGAGTAGGAGCCCATAAGCTCATCTAGAGACAAGGTGCTAGGGTCCTTAGATTCTTCTATTGCGGTTACCTTTGCCTCCCGAGATTTTGGCAAGCTATTCAAAATTTCTTAACCATTTCTGCATTAGAATAGGTCTTGCCTAATGCCTTAAGTCCATTGATTATGTCATTAAACCTAGTACACATTTCACTCATGGACTCATTTTCTTTCATCCTAAAAAGCTCATAGTCATGTATGAGCATTCCTACTTTGGTTTCTCTAACTTGATTGGTCCCTTCATGTGTAATGGCCAATTTGTCCCATATTTGTTTAGCATTCTCACATAAAAAGACTCTATTATATTCATTTGGACCTAATGCACAAAAGAGAGTGTGCATAGCCTTGGCATTCAATTGTGTCAATCTCATGTTGTTTGAGTACCACTCATCCTCACCTTTAGGGACATCCTTTCCATCCACTTTCTTCATTGGAATTTTAGGACCATTAACTATAAATCTCCATACTTCATAATCATTTGATTGCACAAACAATATCATTCTTGTTTTTCAATATGAGTAATTTTCTCCATTAAAGAGTGGAGGTCTAACTAATGAGTTTCCCTCTTCTCCTAAGGGTGTACCTATGTTTAAATGAGTCATCTATGATCGTTTTGCTCAATGGATGTTAATCCAAATCAATCTCGAGCCAAGCTCTGATACCAATTGTTGGCTCTATAACAATACTGAAATGGGGGTGAATCAGTTTTTAGCTAACCTCATATTCGTTTTTCGGTTCTTTTAAATTCGCTAGCCTATATTAACGTTTTCTAAGTTCTCTAGGCTATGCAAGCATGCAATCCAAATTCAATACAACAATCACAATATAATTGCAAATAAGTAAAGAGAGAAGGGAAAGAGAAATATACGCAAGTGGTTTATAAAGGTTAGGCAACCTTGCCTACATCCTCTACCTTGAGACGCTCCTAAGGATTTTCCTCAAATTCACTAACTTGAATTTGTTTTTACAATCCATCTTTTTCACAGGCTCAAAAGAAACCTCTCTCTTTTTAAAGGCTTAAGAGAAACATGTCCCCTCCTTTTTTCTGAGCTCAAGGAGTAAACCTTATCTACCTAATATGGCACTCAAAGGTTCACTCCCCTTTACAATTTGTGATTGGGTTTACAAAGAGTGTAATCAAAGAAGGCCTCTAGATAGGCAAATGATTACAAATGTTAAGCTCTAGAAAAGAAACTCTAAAGTATTTGTGCTATAAAATACAAAGATGTTGAGAGTAATGAAAGATATTGAATTCTAGCTCTTATAATCTTTGAGATGCTTGGAGAAGATGAAGAAATTGAAGAATGAAATATCTTAGCTGCTCTCTCTCTTTCTTGAGCTTCCAAGCCTCTATTTATAGTCCCTTGGATGTATTCTTGACGTTGGGTGGAGCCAAAAATAAAAGTTACCGTTGTATCTCACAAAAACTAGCCGTTGAAGGTTTTTCACGTGTTGGGGGATCGATCTTATGCCCTAGGGGATCGATCCCTTGCTTCATTTTTAACCTCTCATGCATTCTGCCAATAGGGGATCAATCCCTTTCCTTAAGGGATCGATCCCATGCCTCATATTTTGCCACTTGAGCTTTCTGGAGCATTCTGCCACTTGGGGATGGATCCCTTAACATGGGGGATCGATCCCTCATGCTTTTTCTACACTTTTCTGAGTCATTTTGGGTTAGAAATGATGTGATCTTTGGTTTTAATTCACCCCAAAACATTTATGAATTTTATGGGAGTTTTTCTTGACTTTCTCAAATGAAGAATTAGTCCAAAAACTTATTAAGTAATTTTCTAAACTTGTGTTTAATATATTCTTAAGAAAATTACTTAATGAAAACATTCAAACTCATTTTGTAAAGTATTAAGACCAATAGGAATATACAATTAAATCATGATCTTAATGTTTGATATGATTACTTAAAATGGTTTGAGAGAATCATGTGTGATAAAGCAAATTTACAATATGAAAGAAACATTAAGGCTTACTTAAGTTTTTGTCATTTCAAAATACATATGTCAATTTAAAGCTAACACCCGTCACGACTTTTTATGATCGTCATCTACATAAGTCTCTATGGTGTTACCCAACAGGTCCTTAAACACTTTGTTCACCATTCGCTAATATGTGGCACCTGCATTTTTCATGCCAAAGGGCATTACTCGATAGCAATATGTTTCACTATCAGTAATGAATGATGTTTTCTCTTCATCGTCAGGATGCATCAAGATTTGGTGGTACATTGAAAAAGCATCCAAAAAGCTCAGGAGTTCATACCCCGAAGTTTCATCCACCAATATCAATACGCGGCAGCGGATAGGAATCTTTGGGGTAAGCTTTGTTCAGATATGTGAAGTCCACACACATCCTTCACTTTCCATTAGCTTTTTTCACCATTACTACGTTCGCCAACCATTCAGGATAATTAACTTCTCTTATGAACCTTGTTGTAACAATTTCGAAATTTCTTCATCTATAACCTGCTGTCTTTCTGGGCAAAATTCCTTTTCTTTTGCTTAACTGGCTTGGCTCTTGGAACACATTCAATCGGTGGCAAACAACCTCAGGGTAGATTTTGAGCATGTCGGCAGGTGTCCATGCAAAGATATCAAATTTTCCTTCAAACATTGAATTATCTCCCCCATGGTTTCATCAGGCAGTTGACTTCCCACATAAGCCACCTTTTCCTTATCATCATCAACTAGCTAAACCGCCTCCATTTCCTCATTAGGTTTTGGCTTAGCTATCCCTTCGATTGTGAGAGTTTCTTTTTTCTATATCTCCTTACATGTAGTGGATGCGATATAACACGTCCTTACCCTCCTCTGTTCTCCTCTTACTTGACCTACCCCCTGAGATGTTGGAAACTTCATCAATAAGTAGCAAGGGGAGACTACTGCTCTCATGTCATTCAGTAGCAGCCGCCTGAAATCATGTTGTAGGCTACTGAAGTCGACTTTACCACCATAAACAGCACCTGGCAAACAACATTCTTCAGGCTTTCCCCTAGGGTAACGGGGAGTTAAATGGCTCTGGTACCTTCACTTTTTCACTGGAAAACTCATATAAGGTGTAGACACTGAATTTTGTCTGAAGAACTTTAATTCAAAAAAAATCAAAAAAATCAAAAATATAAATAAAATAATAACAAATAAATTAAACTCATACACCATACAAATTCTTCAATGCCCATGCATCATGCAAATTAAAGCCAAAGTTGACTTGAGAGATTTAGACCAAATATGAATAAGTAAATAAAAGGAAAACAAATCATACAAAAAGGAAATAATCAAAGCGAAGTAAAAGCTAAAAATCAATTACCAAAAAATAAAAACAATGAAAAGGAAATAAATTTTAAAAATGGAAAGGTTAAAAATTAAATAAAGAAAATAAAATCCCATGATCATGGATAAAAAAAATCTCTGATTTATTTTCGAAAAAAGAGAGACAATATATATATATATATGAGTAGGGATCCACTTACACATGTGTAAAATAAAGTTATTTTACACAGTTTTATATTTTCATATAGGATTAATATTTTTGCAAATCAACCGTTGGATTTAACAACCTACTCATATTTATTATGGATGTAAATTTTTTAATCAATTTGTTATTTCTATCATTTTAATAGAGTAGTATTTTTTCAATATATATCAACGGTTGATATTTTATTTTACGAAATATATAGTTAGACGTATTCGATTAATTTGAAATTTGGCATGCATGATCAATGTGAATATAACATAAAATTCAACGGTTGGATTAAAAATTATAAATCATATAAAAAGATATGAAAATGTGTACAACTAAATTTGTTTTACATATATGTAACTGAATCGCTCGCGCGCGCGTGTGTGTGTATATATATATATTAAGGGGATAGAACCGAAACTTTTGGAGGACACACAGCCATTGTTCATCGTCTTCTTCGCCAGCTTCACCACGCCTACTTTGCATTTCGCCACTTCATCACCAACACCTAGCCTGGCTTCATTGCTCATCCCCTGCCAGTACCAGCATCGCTGCACCTCTGCCTTGCTGTTCTGCCTATGCTTGTCGCTCCATCGCTGCCCGTTTCTGCCCAGTTCGCTGCCACAGCTTGCAGTCGATCTTCATTGCACCAACATCATCTTCATCGTGAAGCATCCTAGCCCTGGTCGTTAGCTGCCCTTGCCACACCATTGCCCCTACTTCGTCCTTCTCCAATACAGTCATGCTCCAGCACTAAGCCAAGAGATCCTGTCTAGCTCCCTGCGCCCATTGTAGTCACTGCCTTCACCACTGTGGGCCGCTCCTCCACAGCGAAGTTGCCCCAAAGAGTTGCTGTAGTGCAGATTTTTGAAGAGCATAGAACATGTCAGAGTGAAGAAGAAAGTAAATAGCTAGCCGGTGTGGGTTAAGGCCTTTTCCAAAACGGTGAGTTAAGGTATCTTCAAAGTTTTTATATTTTTATTTCATACATTCTTTTGTGTCTCATTTGTTTAAAATTCCATCATTTTATTTACTAAAAAAAAGTTTTTATGCCAATGAAGCCTTAGCTTAGTGGCAAGAAGAGGCCTTGAGACTTTGAGGTCTCAGGTTCAGTCTTACCAAGTGTGAGCTTGAGTTAGTCTAATTATTTACTAGTTTGTTAGTTTGTTACAGTTATTTGCTAGTTTGCCTAATTTGAGTAATGTGATTTTCATAGTTACCTGTTTATAGAATGTAATATGCTGATTGTGATATAACTTCTAATGAAAATGTACTACTAAAAAAAAAGTGTTTTATTTATTCTCTATAAATCTAGTTGTTTATAAAAAAAATATATACATGTAAAAAAAAACGTAATGAAAAGAAAATTTTGTAAAATACTTAAACAATGGAAAATAATAATGCTAATAATAAGATTTCAAAGAAATCACAAGTAGTGATTCTTCGATAATTTTTAGGGTCAAGAAAAATCTTTAGATGTTACTAGCGTATTGGAACATTTATTGGGTTTTATCTCGATATCAAAGTTTCTCAAAAATATATAAAAAATAAAACAATTAAAAAAAGGTAAAAATAAACAAATAAATATTTTTAAAATAAATAACAAAATAAAATCACTAAATAAATAAATAAACAAGAAATATAAATTTTAAAAGAATTTCCTATGATGGGATTTCTTAGAAATCACAAATAGTGATTCTTTGATGATCTTTAAGGTTGAATAAAATCCTTAAATGTTACCAGTATATTGGAATATTTAAGTGATTTTATATCGATTTTATGAAATAAATTAATTTTTAAAAAATAAAAAATATATAAAATATAATAATTAAAAATATAAATTTGACTTCCGATGATGAGATGTTACGGAATTCACAAGTAGTAATTCCTAACTAATCTCTAGGTGAGAAGAATCTGCTAAATGTCAGCAACGTATTGGAATATTTAGTATGATTTTTCAATAAAAAAAATTTTATAAAATAAAAATTAAAAGTAATAATATAAATATAAAAAATAATAATAATAAAATAAAATAATAGATTTCTCATGTGCATCATCTATATTTTGTTTGCAACATTTGCATTCATAAAATTTCAAAATAAGTGTGAATCTCCCAATGGTGAGATTCTATAGAAATCGCAAGTAGCGATTCTTAAGAAATCCCTAGATGAGAAAATTATCCAATTGCTACCAAAAGTATTGGGGTATTTCGAAATAATTTTCAATACAAAAGATTCTCATTTAATTCAAATAAAAAATAAAATAAATAAAAATAAAATTTAATATTTCAAATAATAAATAAATAATTAAATGATGTCACAATAAATGGAATTCTTTTTAAATGTTTAATTAAGACAAGTTTATTAAGATCAAAGGATAATACATTATTAAGTGGTACTATTTTTAATGGGCATTGTGGGGGTGCTAATATTTCCTCATGCGTAACCGAACTCTCGAATCCCAAACTTTGTTTTCGTAGACCAAAAACTATTTTTTTAAAAAAACTTAATTAATTTTAAGATTTTATTGGAAAGATAAATGATTTTGGGTGGCCAATCACACATAGTAAAAAAAAGATTGGTGACGACTCCATTTTGTGTTTTTTTTTCAAAATTTGTCTAGAGATCGAGTCCCTGAACGAAAATTGTTACGACAAAAGGCGTGGGCACCAGCTTCAACCTATCCTCCGAAATATTCATTTTTTCAAAACAATTCCAATAAATCAAATTTATGAACTTCCGTTGTCGATCAAAATTCGACTAACCGGATGTTTTGCAACAACTATCGAAATCACCATTCGGTCATCGTGAGGAATCACTACATCTCCTTTATCAAGTGGCATGAAGGTGATGGGTTCTTTATCCTTACTTTCCTCCATCACCGAGTTGACCTGATAAGCTTGTCGAGCAAAAGACTTTTTGGATGAGGAAGAGCTACCAGCCATCAATTCTCCTCCCTATATGACATTGATCGTCGGGCCTGTAGGCTTATTATCTTCATCCTGATTTCTCCTGTTTGTTCTTCTGCCCTCATTTCTTCTAACATTTTCATTTCTCCCACCGGTTCTCCTATTTCCATCTATTTTATTCTTGGGATTATTGTCCCTATTTTGTGCGGGGTAGTTAGTTCTTTCACTTCTCCACACAAATCTATCTTTCCTTCTCGAGCCATTTTTCCAACTAATTCATTAATTCACTGTATTTTTCAGTGGAGTGCCCATATGCGACATGAAATTTATAGTATGAGTCAAGATTTCGGCCCAAGCTTTCTGTTGTCTTCTTCGAGAATTGTATAAGGCCCGATCCTTCAATGGTTGCTAGCACCGATGCTGAGATTTAGTGAGCGAGGTATAATTGGTATATCTTAATCTGGGAGCCTTTTCAGATTTACTTAACTGAGTGGCAAACTCACCAGAGGATTCTCTCCCATGCTTCTTTCCTTCCTTCTGCTCCCTGTCGATACCATCTTCATTACTTCTTCCTGAGTAATGTACTTATTTGCTCTAGAAAATAAATCTGAAATTGTAGTGGGTTGATCCAAGCATAGGGACTCTTGAAACTTTTCAGACTAGTCTCTTGTAACATTGCTGCCACAGTAACCCCCACTTGCAAGTCTCAGACTTCTAACATGGCATCTCGAAATCGGTCTACATAATTTTTCAGCAACTCCTTACTTCCCTGCTTAAGTGTGAGCAAATAAGTTAGCTCCTTCTTCTTTTGACTATGAACCACAAACCCCTTCAAAAATTCACTCCGTAATCGAAAGAAGTGATAGAGCCCTTAGGCAAACTGTTAAACCACTTCATCGTGTGTCCTGTCAAGGTAAGCAAGAAAGCTTTACATATTATTTCATCTTTCCATCCATGAAGCAACATTAACTCTTCATAGTTATGCATATGATCATACGAGTCTGTCTTTCCTGTGTACGCAGTCATTTGTGGCATTTTGAACTCCGAGGGTAAGGGTTTTTCCATGATGGCTGCGCCAAACGGTACCCTTCTCCTTTGACTTTCTTCTACCGACACCAACTTTTTCTCTTCTAAAACCTGCTCGATCATCTTTTTCATATCAACCGCAGGATTAGGTTGATTTCTTCCTTTTTTGTGTGAGATAAATCAAGTTAATCATCAACAACCACTTCCTTCCCCTTGCCTTACGAGGCTTCTCCTCACACCATCGTGTATTCCAAGTGGGGTCAACTTTCGACCTAATCTACTAAGCGCTTTCTCCACCATAAGTAGGTTGTGTCTACCCCAATCCGGTCTTCCAACACTTCCTACACCTTGTATTGGCTCGGGTTCGCTTTGCTGATCAGCAAAATTTGGTAGACTTCAACGTAAGGTAAAGGATCCTGCGCAGCATACGTACTCTACCGCCTCTGAGGCTCTGCCACAGGGTGAACACTTGCCGCATCCTGTACATCCTGTCTCCGTGGTGACCCTGCTGCAAACTACACACCCTGTCTCCGCAACAGCCTGCTGCAGCTTGCACCACCTGCAGCCCTGCTGTAGCCTACCCCTCCTATCACCCTGCGGCAGCCTGCAGCTCCTGTCCTAATGGTGGCCCTGCCGTAGCATGCACATCTTATCCTGCAGGGTCCTGCGGTAGCCTCCCTCGACTTGTCTCTCCCACGAGGTTCTACACAGCTTCTGGAAGTTCAGTTGGGGGAGGATTCTTTTGAACAGATCCACCATAGCTCGTAACGCATGTGTTGTCTCCTCACTTTGCCTTTTCAAAGCTTCAAATACAGCCAAAGGCACAATCACCCTAGCCTCTTCCCTATTCTCATGAGTTCTTCGACAAGGCTGCTGTTCAGGAGAACTTACAAAATTCTCGTCACTACCATCTCTAATAGCTGTCGACCTTGTTCCCACCATCTTCAAAAAAACTAGCTTTTTATATCGGTTCCCACAAACAATGCCAATTGTTATTGCACAAAACAACAATGATTAGATGTTGACATAGATTGCTTGTTTCTTTTCCACACATGGCAATGAGAGCTCTGCAAAAAAGAGAAGTCAGAGAGACGCAGAGGATGGTTGCCTACGTAAGCACTTCGATGCTTAAGTCAGCCAAAGAATTCTTCAAGTCTTAATCCACAAAAAAGTAGTACTTGGAGAATAAAATAATATATGTAACCTATTTATAGTGGAACAAATTACCTCTACTGCTACAATAATTATTGGAGGATAATTTCATCTTTTTGAGCACTTGTGGAGTTCGTTCCCTGACATAACAAAGACTTTTTTCACGTCTTTCATCCATAGCTGCGGGAGAGTACCTCTCGCGAGATAGGAGGCCATCTCCTGCAGTGCGGAAGCTTGCCTAAGATGTGGCAGAGACCATCTCCTGCAGTGCGGGAGGCCACGTCAAGGTCACAGGAGGCCATCTCCTGCGGCGTAAGAGGCCATCTCTCGCCACTGTTGCCATGTGGCCTAATGATATTGTGCCATGTGATGTGCTATTAATGGCTTCTTCTAGGCCTACCGGGGCTGATCCACTTAGTTAGAAACTTTCCCATATCAACTACCTTAGTATTTTTTTAGGCAGTTGATTACTTTTTCATATACGATTTTGGTCGCCATTATAATCACTACTCGCTACAATTCAACTCGCCATTTCTAGTTGCAGTAGCCAACATCCAGACTGACCACCCATTGGTCAGACACTTGACTGGTCGCCCATTAGTGAGCTACCTGACTAGTCATATGACTCATCATGGGTTGTTATCACAAGTTGTCTCATTCCTAACTCCAAATTTCTGTCGCCACAAGACTGTTCTCCACAAAATCGGTCGCTACAAGGTTGATCACCCGAAGTACTGGTCAACTAATTATACAATTTTTAATAGAGATTTAATTTTATACATTTAAGCTTCATTTTCTTTAACACATAACAAATGAATACAAAACATGTTTTATTTAATATATATATATATATATATATATATAAAAACTGTGCTAATGACTCTATTTGAAGCAAGACTCTGTCTAGGAAGATCGTCTTCCTTGTAGAAGTCACTGGACACGAGATGATCAACCAAGGAGGAAAAACCGAAAACATCATTGAACACATAGGGCGGAGATTTATCGGGAGAAAACCAAATGGATGCCCACCTCCGGTTGGGACCAAATTATTTAGGCCTTTTCGTTTTCCATGTAAAGTCGTATTCTTGGGCCAACCCAATTAAGTTTTTGACCTAACAGGACATCAACATAGACCATTTCACTTCTAATTTTGGTAGAGCCACTTCAGTTCCGAATGACCAATTATGAATACTCCCATCACACGCATACGATATGTTTTTGGAAATAGAGACACACAGACCCACCATCTCAATGCAGAAAGATATATGAGCGTTTATCACAGGAACAAACGCATCAAAAAGCAACTCTTGCACATGGATGGAACATAGTTACTACACGAAGTCAAAACGTAAACAACACAACTTTCTTTCAGAAAACAAGTGAACTTAGTAAGTATTAATAAATTGTTGAATTTTTATTACGCCTAGCTGCTGCAGCCATGGCAGCCCCCACTCCACCAGGCGTGGTAGTCAAATCAGGTTTGTTTCTGAGCTCCGCATCTACCACCCTATCAGCATCGTCACGAGTCACTGGCTTATCCCTAGGTAACATCAAAGTAGCATCCTGCCCAAAAAGTTTAAATCTTTTTAAAAAGTTTAAATCTTGTTAAAAAGAATACCCTTACTTTTGAAAGCATATAGGAATTTTCCATTTTGCAAATAAAAACCAATGGGAAATTGGGTGTAAAGCTATTACTGATAAAACGTCCGATAGTGTGGCTTGATCTTCAACACGCATGGTTCGGGTATTCCGAGTGGCTGCAGACTAAGCCTTGGAGGCGATACCGCCAGGCTGATTCTCGTTACTACCAGTAGCTCTCATTTCAGCTGCTTGAATTGCAGCCGCATCGCTCTGATCAATTGGTTTGTCAGCTGCAGAGAACGCTGCGGCCTCCAAAGCTTCCCCAACCGTAATTGGATCAGGAGAAGCAATGTTGCTGGAGTAGTGACAACTGAAACAGCTGGTTGGACGTATTGTCCGACCACCTGTCTCAACAAACGAACAATTTAAAGTTGTTAACAGATTATTTTTAGAGCACAAGTGATACAGCACCTCCTGGGGATCGCCAAGAGAGAGTAACCGTCAAGTCCTACAATGTCAGCAAGATTATCTGATGGTGCCAACAACCAAGAGCAGACGAGCTTGAGTTGGCAAGCATAGTAGGCGAGCTTTAGTTGACGAGTAGAGTATAGTGTTTTGTTAATTTTTGTAAATGATAAAATAGTGTTTTGTTGTTTTGTAAGTGGGCGTGTATGTCATTAGTTCGGCTCGTAATTGTCAAGTTCCACGATGATAGCAGGACTATGTGATGGTGTCGACAACCAAGAGCAAATGAGCTTGAATTGGCAACAAACCAAGAGCAGGCGATCTTGAGTTAGCGAACAAAGTACAGTTGTTAATTTTGTATAAAGTTTTATTGTTTTGTAAGTGGGCGTGTATGTCATTAAAGTATACGTATACGAGATTGACACATATCATAGATGATTGTACAAATAATGTTTAAATAGCTAATGCATTAGAGGAAATAAGAGAGAAAAAATTGCGCCAAAAACAAGCATCTCTTCTCTCTCTGTAGAAATCTAGAGTTGAAAAGATCATCGAATTGGCTTGTTTTCCTTAAAACTTTTTTAGTTGCTATCAACAAGCCAAGCTTAATGTAAATCCTAATATTTGACCTGTCCACCAACGGCTTCTGTGACCATAACATCGCCATCTGCGTCCCGTGACGCCTTGATCTCTTGCAACGTCAGCTTCATCGTGGCTAAGGAGGCCTGCTTTTTCGTTGGCGGTTGCTGCAGATTGCATGACAGCTGGAGGACCTTTTCTTCGCGTTTGTCCAAGGACAAGGCTCTCAGCCGACTGCATGGTCTACAATTACAAGTGTCGGCATCAGAATGAGACTTAGGGAACCATTACGCCAGGTGTCATAAAAAAATGGAGTTAAGACATACTTAGCTTGATGGTGCTATTCCAACAAGCACACGGCTGACACTTGGCAACACGTTACTTTGTTTTTTAAAATAAATAATATATTAAAATTTTGATCATTTTAATTTCGATAAGTAGATTAAAAATACTATTCAAATTTGGAAAAAAGCTATATATAAATTGATATAAATTAAATAAACATTTTTATTTAACGTATTTTGACATAACCCAGTTTTCATGTTTTATAGTACAGTGACATTATTTAATTTAATATGAACACACGAACTATGTAATGAAATTGTGAAATCTAGCATGTATCCCCTAACCATCACTTTAGGGGTTATTTTGATTACATTTAAAATATTTTATATTTGAGAATTTGGGAATGTAGATTTTTGCGTTTAAGAGGTGATGTGGGTTAGGTTAAACATTACTGAGTTTTTTATAAGTCAAGCTGAAGATCATTGAGCCAAATGATAATCTAAGCTCAAGAGGAAAGAGGACTCAGAAGGCCATAAATAGTCCACTGGGTTATTATTTAAGCTGTGGGGCTTAAAGGTAATTACGCGCAAAATAACTCCTATAAATAGGTCACAGGTATCATTCTAAAACCCTAAGTTTTATTTGCCTACTGAAACCCTGCCAAAAACCCTATCTGACTTAAGCATCGGAGTGCACGCGCAGGGGAAAGCCCCTACGCCCCCTGATGGTTTTCTTTCTTGCAGAATTCTTGGAGACAGACTAACACGAAGATCGAGAATCGACGTCAGCAATGAATCATTGTTGTTTTGTGCAACAACAATTGGCGCCGTCTGTGGGAAATCAAACAAAAAAAGCCAAATATAGAATTCTGCAATAGGGTGCGGGAGACCTAACACCTACGGGAGACCTATTACCTGCGGAAGACCTGTTAAAAAATAATAAAATATATATACACGCGACAGAGTACTATCGCACAGAAGGTTTCACGCGATAGAGCGATTCGCTCGCCCACATACATGCGACAGACTCTGTCACAAGCTAGAAGGAGGCTCACGCGAAAAAGCAATTAGACGAGAGAGTGGCTTCTGCACGAGATAGCATTGGGTGAGAGAGTGGCTAGCCTGTCGCACAAGTCTGTCGTCAAAAGTCTGTCGCACAGCCTCACATAGCTTGTCGCATAAAGCCTCACATAGCCTGTCGCACAAAGCCTTACATAGCCTGTCGCACAAAAGCCTGGCGAGACAAAAGTGGAAGCTAGCCTATCGTACAAAAGCTTGGCGAGAGAGGAATGGGCGAGAGACAGCAATGGCGAGAGATTGGCTCTTGCGCACGGCATGCTAGGCGACAGAAGCATGGACGAGAAGTGGCTCTCGCACCTGACGGCTCATCAGGCCATAAATCAGATCATTCTGTTCGCAATCTAATGTGTAAAGGGCCTTTGAGAACCCGTCAGGCCTGGGAAGCCTGTCAGTAAAACCTGGATCTTTGCTAAAAAGCAAACATGCACGATATTAACCATTGTAATAAATGATAAAATATAAACCTTCTCCCAAAAATTGTATGGCACTTATTGTAGAATGTTTCTGAAACATTCCACAAAGCCTGTATATCTAACCTTCACCATTGCACACAGATTGATTTAAAGAATCAAATTTAAACAACAATTTGAGGGGAAGAAATTTTTTTCAAAAAATTGGAGAGTACAAAACATCTGTTCCATGAATCAAGAATACAAAGGAATTTTCAGAAATCCTTCGCAGGGTCATACTGCTTATGAACCTTGCAAAGGGAAGAGGCACCGAGGAGGGACTGAACTAACAGAAGCTGAGAGATTCACCTGCACTCGCAGGAGCGCACTCCGGTCTAAGGCCTTGGCTGACGTACAATCCCCGCGAAACTCCACCTTCAAAGGGAGCTATGTAGACAAATTTTTTGGTCTTTACTTTCGTGTTTGGAGTAGGTAAACCGTGAGGAACAGCAAGAAAATGGGTTTTTAGCCAAAACAGTGTGAGTAGCCCCAATCAATCAAGCGTAGCGATCGCTGAACGATTGATTCCTACTCTTATTATATAATATTATTTCTTGGATGATATCTTCATCTGTAGGTTGAAATCCGTATAATTTACATAAGAAATGTGCTGAGCTGCCTCTGGAAATAAATCTTATTTGTCACCGCAAACATCCTCTTGTTCTACAATTTAATGGTGAACAACTATCATGCAAGATATGCCAAGAAAAAAATAGAGGAAGTGGATTAGTTTATTGTTGTTTCCTTTGTAAGTTTGCTGTTCACATTGAATGTGTATCACCTTCGCCCATTATTAAAGATAAAAGGCATCAACACCCATTCACCTTGTTTCAAAGACGTTCCTCTTCCCCGTTCATTTGTGATGCATGTGGTGTTGAAGGAAATTATGTTGCTTGTATATGTTGTACATGCAACGTTATGGTACATAAAAAATGCATTTCATTGCCACGTGTCATTAAAAGCAAGTGGCATGATCATCGTATTTTTCATACCTATTTCCTTGAAGAAGACTTTAAAAGTTTGGACTGTTTAATTTGTCATGATGACGTCAATCCAGTCCACGAGCAGCACCAAGGGCTATCTTTATCCGGTCCGGGCATCCCAGTCAAGTGGTGTAGACACCTTGTCAGTTCCTGAAAACAAACAAAACAACGGCAAATGTAACCATTATCTACGAAACTGAACACTAGGAATGCTGAGTATTGTAACCCTGTAATAAATCCACAGAAAACACGTAGTTTAATTACCATGCAAGTGAGATTCAACACTACCATTTGGAATGAGTTCACAAACCAAGCTGCGGTACCGCTCCTCTGTGCATATACCAATCAACTTCACCAAGTTTCTGTGGTGAAGACGGCTAAGCATCTCTACCTCAGCCAAGAGTTCCCTGCTACCTTGTTGATCATCTCTCTTTAGAGCTTTGACTGCCAGTTTAGTTCCATCTTCAAGTACACCACTGTAAAAACAACCAAATCCACCTTCCCCAAGTATTCTTGAAGCATCAAAATTATCAGTGGCTTTTTCTATCTCACTTGCACTGAAGGTCTTAGCAGATCCTGTATAAGCTACAACGCTAGAGCCAAATGACAATGATGAGGAACTTGGACTTGTTGACTGGCTTGCAGTGAGTAGGCACATTGCAAGGTTAAACAATTCGGAAGGGGACCGTGTGCATCCTCATACTGCCACTGAAGCTGATAATAAGCCGGACCCTACAAATCTGACAGTCGTAAGAATACGACTTTTAAAAGGTGTGCAATCAGCCTACGGCAAATCTTTTGATGCAATCTGTAGATGAAGCTATTAACGCGGCATCCCATGAACCTTTATGTGACTGGAAGGGCTTAAGATCTAAGGTTCTTTTCCCAAATTATTACCAGGTTCTTAAAAAGAGCAAGCTCCCACAAAAATTTGCATATTTCAGCGAGAAAATGCAAAAATATGAGTGCTGTGTTTGTGCTGCATTTCTTCGAGCTCACAAAATCGCTCAAAGGCAACTTCATGAGTTTGTAGGCTAAGCTGCTACACCGCCTTGCGCTACATGTTTGTCGCCACGCCTCAAGTCAGCAGCTTGTCATGCCATCTCCTGCTTTCTTCATTTCCCAAGCAGCCACACAGCTTATAGCAATTCAGAAGAAGAAGAAAAATAACGTAAAAAGAGACTGCCATGGCAACAGGGTCAAATAGAGAGAGGGAGAGTTGGTAAGGCAAGGCTACAGGCTTTCGGACAAGGGAATGGAAGAGTGGCTCTCGCACGCTACAAGCTGGGCGAGAGAGTCGCTCTCGCACCTGACAGACTTGGGCGAGAGAGTGGCTCTCGCCCACGACAGGCAATGTTCTTTGTCAACAGTCTAAGACGATGGCCCACCTCGAACATGAGCTGAGAGAGCTAATTAAGATGTAGGAATTAGAATAGTGGAAACTTTGTTTCCTTATTATAATGGTTAATGAAAGGTAATAGCGATGACAGAATCTCATTCGTAGTCTTACCAATACCATCACCTGCTCAGTCAATTCATGTCCCAAAGCGAGTTTCTATTAGAAACGAACATGCCCAAGATTTTTAAATGCATTGAATCAACGTTGCAGTGGGTTTTGACTCACTACCTTGACCTTGACCTTGTCCATGTAGAACTCAAGTGCAATGATTTTCCTCTGCTGTGCCCAAACGAGGCCATTAGATCTCAAAATGCCATTGCCGAGCAAGGGTGCGAATCTCTTTGTTATGTAAGAAGGCTTACCTAAGTCCAAACTAATGCATTGCTTCATTTCCTTCACTAGCTCCGGCTGGTTCACATATAAGTGTTGTCTCGTTCCTGTTGAATACGTGTATATTGGACCTGCATTTTTGCAAAAATACAAATTTAACTGGATTGATGTTCGTGCTAATCTTTACTCAACATGTAACAAAAATGATAAAGGAAAAGAAGTTTCCTACCTGTTTACAGGCGTCACGTAAACATATGAGGACAAAAATTTGTAAAGGAAAAGAAAAAGAGAAGGCCGATAATGTTAGGCGGTTGCACTTGCAAATGCTTTGAACAAATACATGTGTTGGCTACTGAATTTAATAATTAAAATTAATGGGGACAGGTCTGAAACACGGTTGATTGAAAATCCGCGTCTGCCCCAGCGATTAATGCCATTGCCACCTCTATTCTGGGCAGTTCGAGTTAGAGACGATTAAATGTTATTTGATCAGATTCATGGCTTTGTTGTGAGACCAATCATCATAGGTTCCTTTCAAAAACTAATATTGCAGAAAAGATTAAATATTACCTTTTGCATAAAACATCGCATTCTAGAGCATATAGTATTGATATGAAGATTCAGTGGATCATCTTAATTGATATTACCAGATTAGTCAGCGACAGGCGTTGGGCGAGAGATCCTCCCGCACCCGACAACTAACTCAGGTGAGAGAGAGTCTCCCGATCGCGACAGTCGAAAACGATGAGAAAACGGGCTCCCTCACACGACACCTCCCCTGGCAAGAGAGTGAGAGAGAGTCTCCCGTAGGCTACACTTTGGAGAGAGAGTTACCACGCTCGCCAGAGAAACGGCAAGAGAGGGTTATCGTGCTCACAGACTTGGGAGAGAAAATGACCACCCTCGCCAAATAATCGGGCGAGAGAGGGCTCGCTGCGCATAGACTTGTGAGAGAGCGGACAACCTTGATGAGAGATTATGGCTCGCCTATCGACAGCCTGAATAGGCGAGCAAAGTTAACGCAACATGAGTTTTGGCAAAAGAGTAAGCCACAATGGCGAACACCGCACATACACGATAGTCTCGGGCAGTAAAGAGACGATGGCAAGCATGGCCTGTAGAGTAAAGGATCGAAAAAAAAATAGCTAACGTACGACAAGCACCGCTGCAACAGAAAGGTTCTTGCCACGATAGGTCAATCCATCATACGCAAGGTAGAAGTGCAAATACACGAGCATTGATCCCAAGTTGCATGCTAGCCCAATAGGTAAAAGGTCATGGTGAGCACATTTGACAAGTTAGATTGCGATAAAGCAGTTCATCATATGCAACAGCCATACGGGCGAGAAAAAGTCACACATCAAGCATTCTAGGTGAGCGAATGACCCTCATGAGCCCAGCCTTCCGCACACAAGGTGTAAAGAAATGTTGATGAATGCAGTGTCATGTGACGAGCACAAGACCACTGCAGCAGACACTTTCGACGATTGAGTGGCATGTGGCGATTGCATGACCAACACCACAGCCCAGCCTCCACAACAAGGCTCTCTCGGTAAAGCACGTGTCAAGGCACGAGAAACGATCTGGATGAATCCCAAGTTGCATGCTAGCCCAATAGGTAAAAGGTCATGGTGAGCATATTTGATAAGTTAGATTGCGATAAAGCAGTTCGTCATATGCAACAGCCATACGGGCGAGAAAAAGTCACACAGCAAGCATTCTAGGTGAGCGAATGACCCTCATGAGCCCAGCCTTCCGCACACAAGGTGTAAAGCAATGTTGATGAATGCAATGTCATGTGATGAGCACAAGACCACTGCAGCAGACACTTTCGACGATTGAGTAGCATGTGGCGATTGCATGACCAACACCACAGCCCAGCCTCCACAACAAGGCTCTCTCGGTAAAGCACGTGTCAAGGCACGAGAAACGATCTGGATGGGCAAGCCATTTTGGGTGACCAAAGCGAAAAAGGATTAGGCAACTCTGTACATCATCAAGCACAACGCTCGAGAAAAAGTTCATCTTTGAACAAGAATGACAACACTGTTTCAAAGAAGAACTTGAGGAGCTATATGGTGTAAAGGTACGCTAAATATAGGTATTGTGTCGCAAGAAATGGAAAGACAAAAGAAGAGAAAGAAAAAGATGAGGCTACGACCAATCACATATTTGGCAGCAGGTAGTGATCTCTGGCGGCAGAATACAAGAAGTGGGCTACAACCTTGCCTATCGCCCAAAAGTTCCCTGGTGATTGAGTACACGGAATGGGCAGAGCCCAGCCTGTCGCCTGGAAGATCTCTGGCGACAGAGCACAAGGAATGGGCGACAACAGTGTCCTTAATTCGGTGAGCATAGGCACGCACAGGACAAATTTTGGCGACAAGGTTCCAAGTGGTAGACTCTTTTTGCGAGAGGTGGCTCACGCGTGCGACAGCCAAAACGGCGAGAAAGGGGGACTACTATTGAAGATCTCACAAAGATGCCACTCTTTTGAATAGTCAGTTACATGCAAGACGTTATGCAACAAAACAATCTGTAGCTCGAAAGGTGCTTGCTACACTGCAAATTTGTGCGACTACAAGCATGCAACAGGCACTCTGTCCCGAGCTAGCTCAAGGCCATGCGACAGAACAATTTGCACAACTACAGGCATGCGACACACTCGAACATGGGCAACCTTATCTTCTTCGTTGTCAAATTGAACTTCAAAGCCGAGAAGCGCGACAGGCCTTGGACGAGACAAGAGGCCCCACGTGCAACAGGCCTTTGGCAAGAAAAGAGCTCCCGCGCGTGACAGGCCTTGAGTGAGACATGGGCTCCCACATGCGACAGGCCTTGAGCGAGACAAGGGCTCCCGCACGCAACAGGCCTTGGGAGACAGGGGAGCTCCCACGCGCAACAGGCCTTGGATGAGATAGGGGCTCCTACACGCGACAAGCTCCCCACTTTGATAAAATGACAACGAAGAAAATTAGGTGAACACAGCACCCATAGGCAAGATTCCCCCGTTAGCACAATGTAGGCAAGTAAAGAACACCCGGGTCATGCCTTTCGGCAATGACTAGCAACGCTGGTGAGCACGAAATCCAAACTACTGGTTCGCCCATTAGAAACAACTTTGGTGAGCACATCTAAATTTGACGATCCAAGCGCACGCCCAAGTGCGAGATCCGAGCGGAATGATCTAGAATCTTCCAGACCTAGTGCGCACACTAATCCGACAGAATGTCCAAAAGCTTCTTTCGGCCCATCTGTAGATCATCTGCACAAAAGCTTTCAAGAACTGCTTTAGCAACCATCTAGAAGTGGCGTAAGAACCACACACTTGGCATAGCCACTGTCGTGTAAGGCAGCAAACCAGGGAGAGCTTGGTTCGATCAAAAACAACTTGTGGTAAGCTCGTGAAGGTAGATTGCTGGTACCGAGGCACGACTTAGTGCACAATCCATGGTTGACAGCAAAACATCCCAGCACTCGTACTTTACAGACTTTACAAAGACAAAGACTAGGAATGGTACTGATGGTAAACATTTGCTATTATTGTTTTAACATTTGCTGCAATTATATTGTTACTTACTCCATTTAATTGAAAATACTACATTATGAAACGAAAGGCCAATAATTTTTATCTGTACTATGATAATCCTCCATGTTTGATAGACATGTTGCAGGAATAGAAAAAGAAAAAACAGAAGCTGGCCAAAGGAGACGGGCAAAGTAAAGTCCCTAAGCGAAAAATGCGCGAGACGGGCAAACAAAAAGTCCCTAAGCGAAAAATGAGCGAGACGGGCAAGCAAAAAAGTCCCTAAGCGAAAAATGTGCGAGACGGGCAAACAAAAAGTCTCTAAGCGAAAAATGCGCGAGAAAGGCAAATCAAAAGTCCCTAAGCACAGGAGGTGCGAGACGGGCGAAAAAAAAAGTCCCTAAGCACAAAAGGGTGTGAGACGAGCAAAAATAAGTCTCTAAACGAGGCCCTATGCGAAAAATGCGTGAGATGGGCAACACATAGCCCTAAGCGAAAAATGCGCAAGATAGGCATTTCTCTAAAAGTCCTTAAGAGAAAATGCATGAGATGGGCAACATATAGCCCTAAGTGAAAAATGTGCAAGATGGGCAATTCTCTAAAAGTCCCTAAGCGAAAATGCGCGAGATGGGCAGTCCTCTAAAAAGTCCCTAAGCGAAAATGCACGAAACGGGCAATTCTATAAAGTCCCTAAGCGAAAAATGCTCGAGATGGGCAAATTGTGAAATCCTCAAGCAATAAAGTGTACGGATAAGTGCGATACCCAAGTACGAATTCTTCTTTAGATGTAAGTGCTTCATAAGAAGAGCTAGGGAGCACTATAGATTAACTTCTGCATTAAAAAGAATATCGAAACTAATAGGCACCCATGCATATGCGTCCTGAGGTGCTATAATGTCAAGAGCTTGATCCTTAGGAAATTTAGTCTTTGGGTTATCTAAATAATCTTCGTCCAAGCTTGTGAGAACCTCGACCATGTCGAGTCGACAAAAAGGCTTCTAAGAGCTGGTAAGATCAGATAAATCTTTACAAGTGCCTATCCTCCGAAAAGGTTCCAAATTCTCAGCATCTGGATCGAGCTTCAACCAATCAAGAACATGCCGAGTACAAACCACATATGATGAAACCAGATAAGAACATATGCATTCGCTTATGGCACTTCTGGATGATGTGCTCTCATGACCTTAACCGAGATTCGGTTTTCTTCCTCTTGGCTAATAGAAGGCACTTGACAAAAGAATTGATGACACGATGTCGTTTCTGTTACAAATAATAATGAAGTTCACTAGTTGAGCCCTCAAGTGAAGATGAAAAGACTCTTGTGATAATCCCGGAAGGAGGATAGCAAGAGAATTTGAAAAGCCCATTCTTTATATACTCTTTCACAGTGTAAACCCTGCAAAAGAGTAGGGAGCAATTGATGTTGGTTAGGTTAAACATTACTGGGTTTTTTATAAGTCAAGCTGAAGACCATTGAGCCAAATGATAACCTAAGCCCAAGAGGAAAGAGGACTCAGAAGGCCCATAAATGGCTCACTGGGTTATTATTTAAGCTGTGGGGCTTAAAGATAATTACGCGCAAAATAACTCCTAAAAATAGTTCACAGGTATCATTCTAAAACCCTAAGCTCTATTTGCCTACTGAAACCCTGCCAAAAACCCTGTCTGACTTAAGCATCGGAGTACGCGCGCAGGGGAAAGCCCCTGCGCCCCTGATGGTTTTCTTTCTTGCAGAATTCTTGGAGACAGACTAACACGAAGATCGAGAATCGACGTCAGCAACGAATCATTGTTGTTTTGTGCAACAACATGAGGAAAGTAAAATTTTATGCTTGGTTGGATAAGATTATCAAATGACATATTTTATTATATTATCTTAAGTTATACTACTAGTTGATGTTAATAATACGACAAAATCCATTTATAAAAAAAAAATTAATTACTTTAAAGTAATTTCGATAAAAAATAAATTGCTAATTTATGTCTCTTTTTTTTTGTGAAACTGTAGTATGTCTCAATATAAGAACTGTGCTACGTATGCTAAAATATTACCATCAAATGATATATTTACATTTATATTTTTTATTTTAAAATTTAAGTAAGACATATTAAATATAAAATCCTGATTCAATAAGCTTTCTCCATCATCGACCCAATGTTGAAATGGGAATTGCATCTTTGAAGTCATTCTTCTCATAAGAATGCATATGCTCATTAAAACATTAAAGATAATTATTTCATAGATCGTCGGTAAAGTTTTTACTTCACAAACGGAATTAGAATAATTATATTATATATGTCTTATTTTATTTATTTTTTATTTTATTAATATTTTTATAAGATAGGTGTTATAATTCTAATACCGTCACCACTTGTGGAATAAAAAAAAACTTCATCGCCACCTCTTGTGAAATAAAAAAAAACTTCACTAACGATATATAGAATAATTATCTTAAGATTAATCGATAGAGTATATAATCCTATATTGTACCAAGAAATAAATAAAGTTATACTACATAGGGAATATTCGGGCTATTTTCTCCGGCCTCCTTGGATCAAGGATGGATGGATTCAAAAATGAGGCTGAGGTCTTCGCCATTATACATGGTCTTAAATTCTTTGGAACAATTAATTGTCAGGATGTTTCTGGTTTGGTGATTGAATCTGTAAATCAGTTCAGAAACGGCCGATGAGATGGATAGGCTGTTATTATTATCTATTGAAAACGTCCGCTTCTTCAACATGAGAGGTTCATGGGTTGGCTGATGCCCTCGCTAAGCGTCTGTTTGGTTTAGTTAGAACTGTTGTAAAAATTATTATTTGAGTAAAATTTTTTTAAAAGTACTGTTAAGAAAAATTAGATTAGTGTTTGACAAACTTAGTATAAAAATATTGTATAATGTTGAAAACTATTTACTAAAATTTTTATATATTTTTGATAAATGAAAAAAATAAAATAATAAACTTTGTTAAATTAAATCACAAGTTTTTAAGTGAAAAAAAATAAAACTAAATAAAATTTTTTGTTAATTAAAATTAAACAAATGAAATAAATATAAAAATGGGACGAAATAAATAAATTACTGTTAAAATAATATGAATCCTCTTTTGTAATTTTGTAAATTATTGAAAAACAAAGTGAATATGTAAAAATTTCACTAAATACATATTATTAATAGTAGCACTTTTTGAAAAAGCTTCAATTTATAGTTTCATTAAAAAGCTTAAATCTGCTTCCCGCATAAGCTAAAATTTTTAAAAATTTGAAAGTCAAACACCTAGCTTCTGCTTATAAAGTAAATAAGCACTTTTATAAACTAGGCCAAACATGCACTAAGGCTGGAGTTACGTGATAGTTGCTCACTGGTAGCTTTGTGCTGAGAGGTTAATGGGTTGGCTGATGCCCTCGCTAAGGCTGGAGTTGCACGAGATAGAGATAGTTTCCGGTAGATATGTGCCGATTGCCTCTGTTCCCTGGGTATATTTTCCTCACATGTGGATAACTGTGTTCTTCAGTTTTCTCTTAATAAAATCCTCTGATTATAAAAAAGAAATGGAGAAAACAACCCAGCGGCATCTTTTCCGAGTTAAACAAAAATCAACATCTAATTTCAAATTATCTTTAGATGTATTGATTTTTATTGTTTGTTTTAATTATGATTATACGTGATATAAATTTTCATTATCATTAAATCATATCATATCTCATGAATTTAATAATTTTATATTAAAATTTTTTATTTTAAAAATTATAAATTAATAAAATAAAACATATCATGTTGCATGAGAGAAATTAATCTAAAAATTATTCAAGGGTTGTGGCTCAATTGGTAATACGATTGAGTTTGTGGGAAGAGTTTTCGGGTTCGACTCCTACTAAACACATATTTTGGGAGGGATGAAAAACATTAACTGTGACTAAACCTCAAACATAATTAGTCTCAGACCATTAAAAACGGATGCGGATACCTGTGGTTTATATCAAAAAGAAGAAATTAATCTAATAATTATTATAATATATAACGCTTGAATATGATTAATAAAATTATTAAGTAGTAGTAAGATATTTTTTCTAGGTTATTGGAATTAGGATCCAATGACGAACATTCAATCATTTAAATTCGTTTTAGTCAAAGAGGATAGCCCATAATTAATATTCATGATTTGATTACATTCCCTTAGAAACCGCCATGAGTTACACAATCTTCCGGGAAGAAGGAAAGACTTAACTAAGCAAAACACTATTACTTCCATAAAAACTGCTTCGGTACAAAAGGAAACTTGGACACTGCTTACTTAATATACGCTACAACACAATAGTCCGAGATGGATGAATATGGACTTCATCGGTACAAAAACCTGGAAGATATATAAAGCCGGCCTGCAGCTGAATCACTAGTATGAGCTACCATATATAATAGACAGGAAGGATTCATGGCGAATTGTCCCGATTTACCCTATCAGCTGTCGCCATGGTATCTGCGACTCCACCGGGCGTGGCCATCATGTCAGGCTTGTTAGTCAGCTCCGCGCCTCTCACCCTATCAGCATCTTCTCTTGTCACTGCTTTATCATGAGTCAACTTTCCAGTAGCATCTTGTAACCAAAAAAAAAAAACCTTTCCAGTAGCATCCTGTTCCAATGAAAAATCACAAAACATGATTTCGGAAGAAATGCAATCAAACTAATTTAGCGAAGGGGGCAAACTATTATATATGAAGTTTTAGTTACCGATAAAACATCAGATATAGTGATCTTATTATAGTCATAAGCCACACGAGCATTGAAACTAGCAGCAGCTTGAGCTGTGGCGCCAAGGCCGCTAGGTTGGGTAACATTGTGGCCTGCAGCCCTCGCCTCAGCCGCTCGTATTGCGGTTGCATCACCTTGGTCAACCGGTTTGTCGCCAACAGCAATAGAGGTTGCCTCCAAAGCTTCTCCAATGGTGACACCACTTGGATCAACGGCATCGGTTGTAGTTGGGGTTGGAGTTGGAGATGGAGTTGTCCATCGCAAATCCCCTCTAGTTGGAATTGGAGATGGAGAAGGGGTTATCCCCCGCACATCAGATGGAATATTGTATTGTCCTACAATCTGCTTCAGAAAAACAATCATTCTCCTATGAAATCATAATTTATAAAAGTTTAAAAGAATAATAACATCGTTGTTAGTTGAAAAAGCCAGGGGAAATGTATGTATTCGACCTGGTGAGTAACAACATCGTTTCCTTGGGCATCTCTTGATTTAGAAACGGCAACGCCCTCTCTTTCGACCATCTGATTACCTGGTCGCGACCAACAACACCGGACACCACACCACATTTAGATCAGCTGCAGATTGCATGACCAAGGCAGCATCAGAATCCAGCGTCTTACCCAGCACTGGGTTCTCGGCAGTGGGCATAGTAGCCGCATCTCGTGGTGCAACTGGTTTAGATGCCAATCCATAAGTGACTTCGAAAACGTCACCGTACTTGATAGCTTCCGGGTCGGATGCTTGGTCGGCTTGGCCTTGGGGCCTCCTTGGTTGTCTGTGGCTCATTTTCTTTTGCGTGGAACTGTAAATCAAAGGCTTATGGAATTGGTTGTAAAAAGTATGGAGGGTTCAGGAGTTCCACTAGCGTATATAAATGCGTAGTAAATTTACACGTTTCAGCTATGCAACGAGACATTTGGGGCTTGGGTAGATAGCAGGTGGTCGGGTTTCACATCTAGCTCCCAGACACGAACATATGGCAAAGGTCTTAAACTGAACCTGAGTTGGCCATTTGTTGCACACTGGCAACACTGGCACTTAGCAGGGGTTGGGCAGGAAGAACTGGAAAGTTGAAAGAAGCAAAAGTCATTTAGGCTGATCGATATCACGTCCGGCTTATTTTCGGGGCCATAGCCCATGATGTTCTTAGGACCAATGTGGGCTTGTTGTTAGTCCCAGCGGGTTACAATTAGGGATGACAATAGATACCCTATAAACGGATATCCGACACTATCTGTCTCGTTTAAGTAGGGTTATGGTAGTATATAATTGAGTTCGAATAGGGTTCGGGTAGTTATCTTAAGGTACCCACTATCCGAACCCAATTATAAATAATAATTAATTAATACAATATTTATATTTTTTATATATAAATTATTTATTATTAATGTTGTATTTAATTAATTAAGTCATTAAATATTATAATTATGATTTTTAACTTTAATTTATTTTTATGAGTTAAATTAAATTTATTAATTTAATTTTTTTAATTAAGTTATTCCAAAATTGATTTTAAATTTAAATTTGAAAGTCAAATTTTGACTTAATAAACAGGTAGTTAACGGGTTCGAGTAGTTAAACGGGTATTTTCTATTTTATAGGATTAAGGTTCGGGTAACATAAATAAAAATAATCGGATAGTTAATCGGGTTCGGGTATTATACATATGAAAAGGGTTTGGGTTCGAGTATCCTAAATTTAGTGGGTACCCGACCCGTTTACATTCCTAATTGCAATCCATACTCTTTGTATGAAGAACCATCTATTAACACTACGGAGTTTTGCAAATTGAAAATTTTTTAAATTGGTATTCTTTTCATTTTTTTTTTGCACAGAAGAGATTGTACACTTTAAGAAGTTGCCGTATAATACCACTCAAACAAACCATCAATGAAATATAAAAATCGCCAATGAAGCCTTGGCTTAGTGGCAAGGAAGAGGCCCTGAGATTTTGAGGTCTTAGGTTCGAGTCTCACCAAGTGTGAGCTTAAGTTAATCTAGTTATTTACTAGTTTGTTTAGTTGTTATAGTTATTTACTAGTTTACCTTGTTTGAGTAATATGTTTTTCATAGTTAATTGTTCATGGAAGGTAATATGCTGATTGTGATTGTAACTTCTAATGAGAATGTACTTCTTAAAAAAAATAAAAATATGTTGTTATAGCTCAATAATCCTTGTACTTACGGTAAAAATGTGTATTCCAAAGGACTTTTAACCATTGGAATATCCTTTGTTGATGGATCTATTTTGATGAATTTTTAACTGTAGGAATAAGTAGTAGGATTATACCAATGGTTTAAGTCCATTAATAAATCCATATGACCATACCATTGATATAGCTTCTTCGCCTATACCAACGACCTAAATAGTTAGAATTAGTAATAAGTATATACTAATGGTCTGATTCAAGTGGTAAATCTATAATTATTAGTATAGCTTCCTTACCTGCATCGACGATCTAAATTGTCAGAATAAGTAGTAAGAATATACCCATGGTCTAGTTTCGTTAATAAAATTATAACTATTGGTATAACTTCCTTGCCTATAGCAACAATCAATCTGATGACATTTTTATCGACGGTCGACTCGTATTAGTAATTTAGTATAGCCTTGTGTTTTTAATTTATAATGATGATCAATACTATACTTTACTGTAGAACCTTGAATATTGCAACAGCCTCGTAGATATAAATGTTAAAGTGTTGGTAAAAATATTTCTTTTATTATATTTTTTAATTATTAATATTTATTTATAATACTAATCCGGTATAAATTCATGTAAAGTAAAAGTATCACGATAAAGTTCAAGATATTTAATTGCACTTGAAATAAAATTACAACAAATTTTTTTGCAATCTAAAAACTTAGATCCAATTAATAACTAAAAATATTGTAATAAATCTAGATAAAAACAAATATCACTGAATGTCTATAAACATGGTACTTGAAAAAAATTCAACTATCCCAAGTTTAATAGTGATCATCATATGTTTTTGTGAAACATCTGCATAAAATAAAAAAAAACATAATTAAATATTTAAGTTAAGAATAGAATCGATTAAAATAATTTTAAAAATGATTCGTATGACACTCTTAAGATTAAAATATTACAAAGTTGATGCTAACACAATATTAGCAAAATTGCATTAAATAAAAGAAAATAAATATAACACACACAAAAAAAAATAAATGTCACTTAAAAAATACAAAATAGACTATGATAAGAAAACAACATTCATTCATCACCTATATTATTAATTATTAATCAACAATGCATCTTATTTTGAATTTCATATTTAAGATTAAAATTCAACGCTATTATTTTTATTATCAACACCTTCATTTTTTATGCGCCAATTAAGAGCAACCAAGCAATCAAACTCGATAATAAGACCAACAACTTAATAGACTCGGCTTCACTGCCCGGCTTGCCTTCAGTTTATAATGCAATAGAAGCATTGCACCTTAACTACTGATGAACTAGATAAATGAATTACAAGAAAAATGAACTCCCATGCGTTGTAGGACTGTCTAGTCACTTTATCATCACCTAGAGGTGCTTGTGGGTCCAATCCAACAGGATTCATGTCGGGCTAAACCGGTTTAGATCGACAAGATATGTAAACTGAACCAGTTTAATGAACCAGATCGACCCAGGCCGGTTCCACAGGGCCAAACCTTTGAACTAGCCGGCTTGGCGGCTTGGCAGCTTGGTTCAATAAAAACCAGGTCAAATCAAGCTAAAATGGTTGGCTCGATTTTTTATTTTTTATTTTTTTAAAATTTTATTTATTAAATTATTTTAATCAAAATAAATATTTATTAATATATTTTTATGATTTAATCTAATAAATTTATTTTTATAATAAATAATATTAATAGTAATTATAAATTTATAATAAATAAAGTTATTATAACTTATTTAAGATTAAAGTAATTATAATAAAGATAAAGTTATTATAAAATTATTTAATAAAGTTATTGTTATAATAAAATAATAAATAATGATATTATAATAAAGTTATTGTGTGATAACCAGAAATTTTTCTATTTTTGGTATTAAATTGCTCGAGAATTTAATTTTAATGCAAATAAATAAGCAAAAGTAAATAAATAAATTTATTTACGAGATAGGAATATTATTGGAATTCCGAAACTGATGAAGTGATGAAGTTGAGGAAATTATTTCGAATAATTTTCGGATATTAAGAGATTCAAATATTTAAGAAATGAAAGTGAGTATATTTATTTTAGATATTAAGAAATCCAAAATGCAAGGAATAAAAATGTGTGTGTATATATATATATTTACTAATCAATATTTATATTTATAGATACTTATTTTTTTAAAATATAATTAAAAAATAAAAAAATAAAATAGAAGTGGGAATCGGGTTTCCTGATTCCCTTGTTTTCCTTCTATTTTAATGAAACAGAAAGGAACAAAAGGGCGATCGACCACCGTCAGCCGGTCGCCGACTGAAGGAGAAAGGAGAGGAGATGGCGCCGACGAAGAGAGGAGAAGAATCAAATGACTGGAAGAGAAAAAGAAACGAATGGAAAAAAAGGAAAGGAGAGAAGAGGAAGCGAAGCGGAAAACCCGAGAGGAAAAGAGAAAGGGGAATGGCGGTGTCGGTCGATCCAAGCACCGCCACCGTAACCCTGATGTCGGCAAAGGCGAACCAAAGGGAGAGGAGCCGCCGACGGTGGAAGAGAAGACGGAAAAGAGGGAGAAAAAGAGAAGGAGGCCGGAACCCATGCTTCCAGATTTACCGCCGCCACCGATTGAGAAACGGAGGCTAGATCCAGCCTTGCCGCCACCCCAGCAAGCTTCGGAGTGGATGAACCACTGGGGAAGGTGGTCTCCAGAGGCTAAACCGGCTAGCAAGGGTTGAACCGGCCAAAAAAAAAGAAAGAAAGGAAAAAGAAGAAAGAAGAAAAGGAAGAGAAAAGAAGAAAAAAAAGAAAGAAGGAAAGGAAAAAGAGAAAGAAAAAAGAAGAAAGAGAAGAAAAAGAAGGAAAGAAAAGAAGAGATGGTAAGAATTTAAAGGTTTTTGCTATATCCGTAGAAATTTATAGAATTTATTGGATTAATTTCTAAGCGGATATATGTGTGTTAAATTGTGGCAGCGTGGAAATGAGGCTAGTGGTGGATTTCGGCTAGGCACGGAAACACGCTAAGCTTTGGCAAATTGGTAAGGTACTTTTATAAAGCATTAGTAGCATTATATTGTATGATTTGGAATTATGATTTTTGATATGATGCATTGATAAAATGATGTTAAAATGCTAAGAGAACCCACAACTGATGGTGGAGGTCTTAGTAAAAGGTAAATGAATTGTGAAAATCAACGGCTGTGGTATAAATTGTGTTTTTTTTGCAGGAGGTTTAATGAAAATTAAGCCGTTGTGCTACCGAAATTTTTATAAAAACGTTTGAGGAAAAAGATTAAGTTTCTCATATAAATGGAATATTGGAAAGAATTATCAAAAATTAAGTATTGAAAGGACTTTATTGTATTGCCGGAAAAATTGGATATTGAAATCGATGAGAAGGTAGATCGTTGAGCATGATAACATGATGAATTATATTGTTTAAGTCTTATGGAATCGATAAATCAAATTGTCTTAATATCACAAAGTCGTTATCAAGGTGAGATTGAGGTGGAATATCTATTAGGCAGATCATTGATAAGAGTAATGATGGTTATATGATATAACTTAAAAGAGAAAATCAAAGTTGTAATTAAATAGTCGAATGACTAAATTTCGAAATTATCGATGGAGTGATGATTTCAGAATTGATAGATTTAGATAAATGGATGTCACACACATGATTATACGGATTTGATTATAACCTTGGAATAGGGCTTGAAAAATATTCTCTCACATTTGAGTGACTTGGAGAAATTTGGAGGACATGATGAACGGTTCGTCTTAGTGGTATGATTGAGATGATGATAATAAGAAAGTAGATTGTGATCTCTTATGGACATTTGATAGAACACACGTCTACATAAAAATGTACTTGTACATATCGATATTAAATAGATGTGAACTGAGATTTTTGCAATAACATGGATAGTCGCGAGACGACTTAAATAATTGAAACACTGTTGATAGTGGAAATTGGCAAATTCTTTTAAGTGGGTAAATTGCCAACCCAAAAATTGAATTGATGATGCTTTATAGAAAATTCTAGCATGGTATTACATTATACAGGCCATATGAAAAGTGAATTGAGGATTGTGACATCATTTTGTGATAGTGAATGAGATTGAACCTCAAGTCGAAAATTATAATCATGTGCTAATTGAAGGAAACCGAAACAAACACGCAGCGGAATTTAAATCATTCGACCTCCACCAGGATCGATTCGGAGAGTTGCCTGATTAGGGTTTCGAGATTTTACCTAACGTTTTCTCTGATTTTCTGTCGTTGGTCGAGTCACAAGCAACAACTTTTCGTTCCTACCTCTATGGTATCCACACGAACGGATCTCACGACTCTTGAATGTCTCACGATCAGAAGCCTTAAAGAGCGTTTTTGATTCTTTATAATCGAATTGCTAGCTTCGATTAAAGAATACCTTTTCTGTTTTTTTTTAATTGTACAGCTATGTTTTAGAAAAAACATCCTTTTATAGGCAGTAAATTTTACCCTAAAATTTACTGCCAAACAGAACTCTAATCCTACTTAGAATAGGATTAACTATATCCTTAATCCAATTCAGAATAGGATTAGATATATCCTTAATCCAATTCAGAATAGGATTAATTAAGCTCCTCATTGATCGTTCTAAGTGTGCGACCCAATAGGTTCTCAAAACAATGGCAATGACAAAATTGTCACAGGCAATGAGCGGTATCTAGCAACACATCATTGCTACCCATGTAACGAGAATGTCAATGACTCGACATAACCTTACTCATGATAGATGTTACCGTGTAGTCTAATCCCTTTATCCTTTGATGTCTTGATTAGACACAAGTCATGGAATGTGTCACACTTGTATAGTCTAATCAGCGTTTCTTGATTCCTGAGTAGACTAATTAAACAAATAAAATCAATATCTCATATTGACTTATTCGAGCACGGCCATGCATTTCTTAGTCTCACTCTATCAAAGGGCCCAAGACATCACTCTTGTTATATAAGAGGGATAAATCCTATCTTGATCACTCAACATCCCTCTACATAGATCAAGGCATACCCAATTACTACCTTTATAGTCCATCTTGTTACGAATGACATCTAGCAGCATTAAAGTATGCAATTCTCTATGTTGGGATCTCTGATGATCTCAAGTCAAAGGATCACATACACCATCATCACTATGAGAATCGCTTATGACACATATAACAATCCATGTAGCGTTCTCATGGAGGGTCAATCCAGTACATAGTTCTCTAACATGTACCTATGTGATGACTTGATATCCTATATCCATGACAATGGTCATCAGTCAACCACATACTAGTCTTATCGTACATTGTTATCCTTGTTCACAATAATACTTGACTAGGGATATTTTAAGAATAGTGTGTTATTACTATTCTAAGGACATTATCATATAAGATTACATTACGCAGTTATAAGACAAATATAATAATGAGCTATAATAAATAAAATGTCATGATACATAAAAAAATGCCAAAGTCAATCATCTAATGAATGGTTCTAAGGGCATAATCCAACACTAATAGGTCAAACCATAGATGGATTTGATAAGTGACTATTAATCTTATGGTTCTGTGATCCTCGATGTCGACTCTGGAATAGATATCGAATAAGGATATCGGTATTTGCATAATTTCAATATCTTGATGGCTATATAGAAACATGGTATTTAAATACTCATAGATACTAAGAGGATTCATACTAATGATGTGGTCCTAGTATCGATAATGAAATGTACAAATGAATTGTTATAGTCGATAACTATTGAGAAAGGTTATTGGATACCGAATGGTTTGAATACCAAGTGATTTGATCACTGAATAATTGAATACTGAGCAAATTGAATACCGAATGAAATGAATATTAAATGATTTGAATATTGATTTACTGATTTGACAGAAAGAAAGTTTTGAAACAGAATAATTGATGGTGATAAATTTAGATGAATTGCTTCATTGTATTAGACGAAAATATTGCTTATATCGATAATTGAAAATAGTACCGAAGTTGCATACTGAAAAGGTTTTATAGCATCACCTTTAAGCATGACTTGCTACAACTTGAGATGTTATAACAACATTTATATGAATACTATAAAGTATAGATTAGTTTTAAAAAGAAAGTATATGGTATATAAATATTTTTATACATGAAATCTCTTAAAGAATCTTACCATATACTTTACATGATTTTGACAAGAAAAGCTAAAATTTAAATGTTTTATGAGACTGTAGGCACCCTAAAAGAATTAAATTCAATGAAGCATAGTGAAAACCGCCTAATTGGAGATTAGTCATTAGGCAGAGATGCTTGTCTGACAATAGTCGTGAACAGGTCTCAGTCACGCCTGATCAGTGGGGCTGAGAGAGATGAGGTCTATGGCCATAGATAGCGCCTTAGTTGGTTTCCAGGGGACGATGACATGATTTTCACTGCTAGCTACAGTGATTTAAGTCTTTATTGATAGAGCATTAGGGCTCTAGTCTAGTCTTAAACTGATATGATATGAAGTCTAGAATATGATTTTATTGATATGAACTTAGACTTGACATGATTTATACAGTACATGAGACATGTTTGAGATGAGATATGTTTTGAAACTGTACATGTTTTAAACATTTTTTAAAACATGATTTAAAAGTACATGAGATATGATTTCGACACTTATATGATTTATATATGATTTTGTGTCGAAACATGACATGATATGCGGTCTAGAGTATAGTTTGATTTGATATGAACTCTAGACCTGATATGACTTACAGTATATGAAAAATGTTTTGAAAACCGGACATGTTTTAGACATGCTCTATAAACGAATATATGATTTGCAAATTGTACATGTATCCGATCATGTCTTAATAGTGAATATGAAATGAATTGAAATTTTATATGTTTGAGCATGTTCTAAAAGCATATATGATATGAATTCAAATGATAACGGTTTATATAGTAAAGCTACATATTTCGCCTACTAAATCATGACATAATAATATGCTTTTTACATAAGATATGTCATGATCTTATATTGTACACAAGCATGAAAATTATATGAGGAATGTCATGACTCAGTATTAACGATATTCCATCTACATGATGTTATGGTATGATACAATATGAACATAAGATTGATATGAAAAGAATTATGACCTTACACTATCGTGATCATAATTTCTCACATGAAAAGTGATATGAGTTGATGTAATACAGGAGTATAATTGTTAAATGTAAAGTGACCTGATATGATATCTTAATTAAACATGATATACGATGAGATTGATGTGAGAATAGATTAATAGTACATGATATTCAAATTATACTCGATGCATTGTTGTGTGATGCAATGTAGTATAAGGACAAGAAGATCGAAAGTCATTAAATTGATCTATTTAGAGGTCTGAATGATAGACAGATGACAGGAATTGAGATAATGAGATGTTATCGATGAAAAAGGTGAACTGTAATTGCAAACTTGCAGGTTTTAGGCATTGCAGTTTAAGACAGTATAATTCTACTCCTGCATTTATGTTAGTATTTTATTGAGCCGTGGTTTTGCTCACCCTACTTAATTTCATCTCTTTTTAGATAATTGAGTTAAACTCTGCCATGAGGGCTTCTGAGTGGGCCTCCGAATACGGTATCTGGGTTTGGTACTAGTCTTCTGAGGTATATGTTCTTTATAAAATGCTTGTTTATATGTAAGACTTTAATTGATGCACAGTACATATTCTGTTAAACAAGTCGGGATGTAACTTAGAACCGTTTCCTCGCTAGTTTAATATTTAAATGAAATGACTATAGGTCACCTAGATAGTATAGTAACTACACTGACACTGAATACAAACCTTAAAATGAAAAAGAAAAATTTAGTCCATAAATTTGTAGACTAAGAAAAAGTATGAGTATAAGTGAAAGTCGCGGCCTTAGGGTCGTGACATATTATAACTTATTTAATAAAACTATTAGTTTAAAAAAATTATAATACTTTTAAAATTTTTTAATTTTGTTAAACTTATTTATTACATTTGAAATATAATTAGACTTATCATTTATCATTTAAAATATAAGTAAACTTGTCATTTTGCATTTAAAATAGTTATTCATTTATTTAATATATTTTCAAAATATTCATTCATTTTACATTTTAAATATTTATTTATTTTTAAACTTATAACATTAATTTATTTGATATTTAATAATAATAAATGAAAAGAAAAAATTAAAAAAATTGGCCAAGCTGAGTTCTTATCGAGTCGGACCACTGAATCAGATCAAGCCCTTAACGGGCCAGGCTCTTAAAGGGATCACCATCGCTCTCTAATAAAGAAATCCTGTCTCTCATAGTGCTAAGCAATTCCATCAATCAAGATTCCAATAATTTCCACATGCTAGTTTCTAGCTTTTCTCACCCCAACCCTTAGTTACACTTACCCCCATTATGATTAATAATTTTAGCTACTGCTATATATCTGTCTATCTATCTAAATCAATATTATATACTAATTTTGTCTCCTCACTATCCACGTGTCACGTTTTTGTTTTTTTTTTCAATTTTTTGTTTCTTCAACCTTTTTTATTTGTTTTTTTTCATACTTTTAATCTATTTTTTATATTATATAAGTACTCTACAAATTGGTACTGTGCAATTTGTAGTCCAATTTTATGCCAATTGCCTTGATGCAATTGTTTGTTTTTTTTTTTCATTTAATATTTTTTATGCTCTTTGTGTTGTTTGGCCTTTCAAATTTTTGTGACACATGTCAAACTATTATTGGTCCATTTTGGTTTTCCTTCTGCAATCTGATCGGAGCTGTTCGATTTATCTCCCCTATGTTTTCCACGTGTTACATGATGATTAATCCATTTTTTTTCCAGTTCCGTTTTTTTTCTTCTACTTTTTATCCTTTTTAATTTAGTCATCTAACCATTTTTTACCTGAATTTTTTTAACCGTTTTTCAGTTTTTTATTTTTAGCTCTTCAATTTTTTGGGTTAAACTCTCTAATTTCTTTGTATATTTAATGTTTTAATGTTTTTTAACATGTCCTTTTTTTCAGTTTTTTGGTTCTTCTCTTATCCATACTGGCTTGACACGTGTCCTTTTTTTTTCAGTTTTTTCTGCTTTTGGTTCTTCAACTTTTTTTTATTTGTTTTTTTAAATATTTTTTAAGAAAAAAAAGTACCCCTGCGTCGCAGGAGCATTATTCTAGTTGTCATATATTTTTGTCTTTATCTCTCCCATTGTTTGACATATGTCCATTTAATTTTTTTCCCTCAACAATTTTTTTTACTTAGGTCCTTTTATTTTTTTCTCAATAATTTTTTAGTTAAATCCTTAACATGTTTTTTACACGGCTTTTGAACTCTTTTTAATCCAGTCCTCTATTATTGTTTTATGGTATTGCTTTATATTTTTATCTATTTGCTTCTTCTATTTGCATATATTTTGCTTTCGAATGAAAATTATTATATGAAAGAGTTTTTTTACCTCTTAACTTTTTCAAAAAAATAATTTTACTTACATATTGTACTTTGGAGTAAATATAAATAGTTCAATTAGTTATTCTTAAAATAAAAATACTTACAAATGGGTTTAAAACCTTACACTTGATTAATAATATGAATAAAGCATTCTTAGCTAATTTTTCTTACTTCTTTGTTAAATTGTTTGAACCACTATGCCGTATATATATTTTGGTGCTTTTACTTTTTATTGTTGTCGCATCATTATCTTAATTTGTTTGTTTCTAGAAACATTATCTATTTGTCATACTATTTAACTTAAGTATTGTGTATTTTTTTAATCTAAGCTAATCCAAATTTCTCAAAAAATTATTTTTGGACATTGTGTTTGATATATAAACTCTATCTTTAGTAAACATGTTTTTCTTTTATACTAAACAATATGAAAGAAATAAATATTTTGATGAGCAATAACTTTTATCTAATAATCAATTTTACTAACTTTAAGAATTGTAAAATAAAAACAGACCCGCAAAATCGCGCAAGTTTATGTCTAGTATTATATACTATTTTTGTCTCTTCCTCTCTCTAAGCTTGACACATGTCCTTTTATTTTTTCCCTCAACAATTTTTTTTTACTTAAATCCTTTTATTTTGTTTATCTTAAGAAATTTTTTTTAGTTAAATCCTTTTATTTTTTTTTTCTCAACAACTTTTTTTAGTTAAGTCTCAACATATTTTTACATGACTCTTTAACTCTTTTTAATCTAGTATTCTATTATTATTTTTTTTACTATTGCTTTATATATTTATCTATGTGCTTTTTCTACTCACATATATTTTGCTTTCAAATAAAAATTATTTATATGAAATGGTTTTTTTACCTCTAATTTTTTCAGAAAAAAATACTTTTACTTTACATATTGTACTTTTGAGTAAATATAAATAGTTCAATTAATTATTCTTAAAATAAAAATACTTACAAAGGGGTATAAAACCTTACACTTGATTAATAATATGAACAAAGCATTCTTAACTAATTAAATTTTTCTTACCTCTTTGTTAAATTATTTGAACCACTGTGCCGTGTGTGTATATATATATATATATATATATATATTGGTGCTATTACTTTTTATTGTTGTTGCATCATTATCTTAATTTGTTTGTTTTTAGCACAAATTATCTATTTGTCATATTATTTAACTTAAGTAGTGTATATTTTTTTTAATCCAAGTTGATCCAAATTTCTCAAAAAATTATTTTTGGACATTTTGTTTGATAGATAAACTCTTTCCTTAGTAAACATGTTTCTCTTTTGTACTAAACAATATGAAGAAATTAAATATTTCTTATGATCAACAACTCTTATCTAATAATCAGTTTTACTAACTTTAAAAATTGCAAAATAAAAATACTAGTGTGTGTGTGTGTATGTAGGGATCCATTTACCCATGTGTAAAACAAATTTATTTTACACAGTTTTATATCTTCATATAAGATTAATATTTTTGCAAACCAATCGTTGAATTTAACAACCTACTCATATTTATTATGTATGTAAATTTTTGAATCAATATGCTATTTCTATCATTTTAATCGAGAATAGTATTTTTTCAATATATCAACGGTTGAAATTTTATTTTATAAAATAAATAATTAGACGTATTCGATTAATTTGAAATTTGGCATACATGATCTATGTGAATAGAACATAAAATTCAACAGCTGGATTAAAAAATTATAAATTATATAAAAAGATATGAAAGTACGTAAAACTAAATTTGTTTTATACATGTATAACTGGATCCCTCCTCGTATATATCTATTTATATATATATATAAAACTAAAATTGAGTTATATAAGAAAGCTATTATTTTACCGAGCAAATTATAAGAATACATATTGGTAAGGCAACTAAATTATCCAATTAAAATTTTTTTTTTAGATTCAAGGGAAATTAAATAATTGTTGTTGCACAAAACAACAATAAAGGTATGCTGACGTCGATGTTCGTACTAAGTCTCCACGTGTCTCCAAGAAGCTTCTGTAAAATAAGAAAAGTCAGAGAAACGCAGGGGTGGTCCCTGCGTAGACACTCTGATGCTTAAGTCAGCAGAAATTTCTTCAGTATTGGGAAACGTAAAAGCCAGTAGTCAAAAAATTAGTGAGTAAGATTGTACATGAGGGCCTATTTATAGGCCAATATTCTGGGTTAATTATTTGAGGATAAGTCCCTTATCTTGTTGAGAGTTTGTGTCCCGATATAACACAAGTTCCTCGAAAACCGAGAGAAATCAAGGCCTGTCGCCAGCGAGAGACCCATACTGAGGGACATTGTGGTGAGGGGTCTGTCGCATAGCGGGAGCTGAATATGGCGCCATGTGTCGTAGACGGGTAAGACCTAGCGACAGGACCCTGACGCCAGCGGGAGTCGAATATGGTGCTACGTGTCGCATTATGATTACAGGCGATAGGCCTAGAGTCTGTCGCCACCGACAGACGTTATTCGGATACTTTGGCTTCTGTCGCCGAAGGCTACGTGGCCCAGTGATCCTCATCCACTTGGTGAGCTCTGACACTATTGGGCCTGGCCAATCGTAAGTAAACTTTGTCATATCAATTGCTCCCCACTCTCTTGTTGGATTTTTCCAACCAAGAGAGTATAAATATATGTTTTTAGGCCTTAGCCTATCGTGAATAGTGCTCTTTGTTTTTTTCGTGATTTCTTCTTGTATTTTTTTGTATTTTTTGTAGGTGGAAAAAGCTCTATCTTGCGAGAGACACGATCAGACGCGACGTTTGGCATTCCCTGTCGCAGCTATATAAACCGCTGAGACCCGACGGGAGAGCGCACGAAAACCTCTGAACAGCCGTCTATCGCCCATTTTCATCTCTCTCGCCAAAGAGTCTCTCGCTTACCTTAGTGACAGTAAGTATACATCTGTCGCCTTATTTACCGCCTCTCGCATTAGATTTAAGTCTCTCGTTGGTGTTTAGTCTTTCGCGTATAATTTTTAGGTCTCCCGCGAGTGTCTTATTCAGTAGGTCTGTCGCTCCACAGCTTTGTCGCCCAACAGGTTTGTCGCCTATCGGGTCTATCGCCGGGTAGTTTTTTCCTTTTTTTTGCCATGTCTTTGCTACGCCTGGGTAAAACACTTAGAACGGGTGGTCTTGTGTGTTCTTTGACAAATGCTGACTTAGAGGATATCAGGACTCGTTTCCCTCATCCTTCGGGTTATAGCTATAGACTTCTAGTTCAAGGGGAGGTTACACCCGACTTGGTTAGAAATGGTGTAGCCGTTCATAAGGCTTCCTTGTCTTTCGGTTTTTGCTTCCCTCTTTCGGAGTTTGGCGAGGCATTTCTTAGATATAAGGACATCGTCCCATGTCAACTCCACCCCCATGCGTGGGCTCAATTGGTAGCGTTTTCCATAGTGTGCCACAACTTGGGTATTATCCCAACAATTTCTCTTTTTAGCGCCTTTTTTAGAGTTCGTGGGTTGAAAGAGTTAATAACGTTCTCCCTTCAACGGTTAAAGGTCGCTGAGTTTCCTAACAATAAAATCTTCTCGGATCTCCCCAACAAACTGCATGGCTTTGAGAGCGAGTGGGTCGTTGTCGAGATTCCAAGTGACCTGTGGATTCGCTCTAGATGGAATCGTGATACTTTCGACCACTCATAGCGCTCGGAAAAATTCAAAGCAGAAGTTTTAAGAGATCAATTTGGTGAGCTTATTCGGCGAATCTGTTCTACCGGGGAGCATAATTTATTTTCCCTTTTAACCCCGAAGAATATTGCTGCAGCCATTTGAGGGGTAAGCAGAGCTGTTTTTGGGGCTTCTGCTGTTTCATCTGACCTCCCTACAACTCCTCGCGTATCTGATGCTAGTCCTAGTTAGCCATCCCCAGTACTAGTAGCCGAAGCGTCCACCCCCGTAGGCCGCCTTGTAGATGAACCCTCTTCAAATTCGAAAGATGTGACCCCTGAGGTTGCGGGTACTAGTGATCAAATAGAGAACCCTGAGTGGGCTCAGGCTGACGCCTTTGGGAGTTTTTTTATCGATTTTCCATTGGATTCAAATTTGGATAGTTTAGAGGACTTTGGTGATTTTTTATGTTTCCAATCTTTTTTTTTGTATGCATGTATGTGGCGTTTTACTTAGTCAGCTAATCTTTTCTTTTTATATTGTGCAGGCATGAATTTTCAAGATTTACTCCGTAGGAGGGAGGCCAGTGCTGCTGCTCAAGCAGATCCTCCTTCTCAATCGCAAATAAGAGCCCTCCCATCTGGACCGGCTTGTGCTCTTACTCCTCCTCCTCCGGCCACTGGTGAACCTAGCCGTCCTGCTCAAGAGGTCGGGAGAAATAAACGGAAGAGGCCTCTTGTTCCTGATCATGGTTTGGGCGATCGCGAGAGCTCTGAGTCTCAAAGGAGTGATTTAGCCCGTCAAGAAGGCGGCTCTCGAGTTGCTGAGGATCGGTCTGCCCCTCGCCAGCCTAGGCGCAAATACAGAAAAAAGCTGATTATTGAAGCCACAATGCCTACAAGACCGATTTTGCCTAAGGTAGCCGATCCGACTTTGAGGCGTTATCCGGTTGATAGCAGGGTCATTGTAGGTGGAGAAGACTTCCAGACGTATCCCAGAGTAAATGACAACAACAGTATCGAGGATGCCGGGATAGCGTCTCGTCTGGCCTGGAGCACCATCCTCCCTCGAGACGAGGCGGGCCTTTTTACAAACCTTGCAGAAGCGGAGGATAATTCTGATTATTTCGCTATGAAGGTGAGAGCTTTGTGCTTGTTTGGTAATTAGATTCTCCCCTTTTTAAGCTCTTTCGTCAAGTTTTTTGAGTTACGACTGTTTTTTTTGTCAGACGGCTCAACAAATTACGGCGGTCAATGCTCGACATGGGGCCCTCAGGGAGCAAGCTGATAAAGAGATTCGTGAGCTTCGAGAGTAGAGAATGGAGCTTACGAACGAGGTTGTCCAGCTTCACCCCTATCCCAAAAGGATGGAGGAGTTGAGTAAAAAGTATGCTGATCTCGAGCAAAGGCTCCGGGAAGAGCAGGCGAAGGTGGCTTCCCTCCAAGGGTACCAAGAAGCCTACAATAAGGCCGTCAATGATCGGGGAGCTATGGAGAGGCAGTGAGATGAGGCTATTGAAGAGCTGCACAACGTGCTGGATCGTCAAAGAGAAGCTCGGATCGAGGCCGTTCGTGAATACCGCTTGTCCCAGCATTGCTTTGACAAGAAGACAGAGTTCGCGACGTGATTCATTAAGTACGGTTTCTATTTGGCTCGTTCTTGGCTAGAGAAGCATCGACCTAGTGAGGCTTTCCCTGAATTGCTCTTTACTGAGGAGGCCAAGTACTATGACGCTCCTTCTTGGACCAAGTATGAGCCCGACTCACAAAGTTCGGAGGCCTACTTAGCGGAGGGAGCCATAGATAAGTTGGACAATCTTGAGGGTCCATGGCCTCCTCGACAGCCACAACATCAGCCTGAGTCTTCTGGGGCATTTGATCAATCTGAGCCTTCAGCAGTGCGTGATGTTTTTGAGTCTATCGAGGCAGGCGATCAGCCTGACTCTATCGAAGCATTGCTGGGGTTAGACAGCGATGAGTTCCAAATTTCTGATTTCGCAACTATTGATCCTGTACCAGACTCTGCGGCTGTGGTAGGGCCTTCAAGTGATGTTCCTTCTTCCAGGGTGGCTTCTTCGGCTCCCGAGGATCCTGATTCTTCGAATCCTCTAGTTCCTGAGCCTCAAGCTTCTCAAGATGCTAGTGCTGATGTAGCGCCTTCTCAGCCGACTAACCCGATCGTTGACGTACATTAGAATTTAGTTTTTTTTTTAACTCCAATGTATGGATTCATTTTGAATGAAAAATACCATTTCATTCTGTAGCTATTTCTTTTGCTTATGTGAATTCAGTAGAATACCTTGTATTATTGTTGCATTTTAATGAAAAGTACTGATTCATTCATAGCTCTTTTTTTTGCATATGTGAATTCAGTAGAATACCTTGTATTACTGTTGCAGCACAAAGTTTCATTCTGTAGCTCTTTCTTTTGCTTATGTGAATTCAGTAGAATACCTTGTATTACTGTTGCAGCACAAAGTTCTTTACCCTTACACCATGTTGCTCCCCAAGCTCTACTTTGAAACAGCATTTTTATTCCTGTGCAAAGATGAACTTTTCTCAAGCATTGTGCCTATCTTGCGCTTTTTTCGCTTAAGGAGTTTATTGAATAACGACTAAAATGTCAAAGTGTTAACCATAATTTGCTAACTCATTTCAACACATTAGTCTGAAAATTTCAACGTACCTCATAATACCTGGATATCGTGTTTGTTTGTTGCTGGATGGTTGCTCGATTTTGCCTTTCTCACGCACTTTTCGTGTGTAAGGACTGGTCTTTACCCGTCTCGCACTTTTTCATGCTGAGGGACTTTTAGATGTGCCCGTCTCGCACATTTTTCGCTTAGGGACTTTTGTTTTTGCCCGTCTCGCGCATTTTTCGCTTAGGGACTTTTGTTTTTGCCCGTCTCGCTCATTTTTCGCTTAGGGACTTTTGCTTTTGCCCGTCTCGCGCATTTTTCGCTTAGGGACTTTTGTTTGCCAGCTGTTGCCTCATTTCGATTCCTGTAACACATAATCTGTCTCACACATTGCATTAGAAAATTATAGGAAATGATGGGCTGGCCTTTATTAATGAATCAGATAATTGCAAAACAATAATATCTGTAAAGTAACGAAGCCATTAATGGAAAAGACAAGAATAATCATAAATGGAAAAGTAAAGACAAGAATAATCATAATCAGAAAAGAAGTACAACGTTTACTGCCAGTACAGTTTAAGATGGTTGGCATTCCAAGTCTTTGATATCTTCTTTCCTTGCAAGGTTTCTAAGGTACATGTGCTAGGTCTGATCGTTCTTCTGATTCTGTATAGTCCTTCCCAATTAGCCCGGAGCTTTCCATCTTCCTTATGGGTAGACCTGCTCAAGGGCCGGGCTACCCGCCCTAGCCCGAAGGCCCGTTCAAAATTTGGTCGGGCTTGGACAAAAATATTAGACGTATTTATCGGGCCTGGACAAAACTTTTAGGCCTGGACAAAACTTTTAGGCCCGATCAAAAATGGGCCGGGCCCGGGCTTGACTGTCTAAAGCCCGAGCCCTGCCCGGCCCGAACATATTATTAATTAAGTTTTTTTTAAATATATCTATTAAGTATAATATAATTATATGTATATAAAATATTATTGATTAATAAACATGATTATATATATTTAATATGAAAATTAACATGAAAATTTTGACAAATCAAATTAAATTTTAAAGGGAATAAAAGAATAAAAAACAAATAAATAAAAAATAAAATACGGGCGGATAGGGTCGGGCCTCGGGCTTATGTAATAAAATTAAAAACGGGCTTGGACTAAAATCCAGGCCCGAATTAATGGGCCGGGCCAGGCTTGGACATAGCCAAAATATGTTGTTATAGGCCTTCGGCCCAGCCCGAACCCGGCCCACCCGCCCAATGAACAGGTCTACTTATGGGCGTTTGTAATTGCCGATTTTCTCAATACCAAGTCTCCTTCTTGTAACTCTCTGTTTTTAACCCGTGCATTATAATAAGTAGCTACCCTCTGTTGGTAAGCAGCCAATCTCATTTTTGCTTTGTTTCTTAGCTCATCTATCAGGTCTAGATTCTCCCTTAGTTCCTTAGAATTGAGCTCCTCGATGTAGGAGACCAACCAGGGTGACTCAGCTCCAACTTCTACTGGGATGAGGGCTTCAGTCTCATACACTAAATTGAACGGTGTTTCCCCTATCGACACCTTGCTTGTCGTTCTGTAGGCCTATAGGACACTCAGGAGCTCGTCTACCCATGCTCCTTTTGCTTTGTCCAGTCTGGTCTTCAACCCATGTAGTATAGTTCGATTACTCACCTCTGCCTACCCATTAGCCTGCAGGTAAGACACAGAAGATATTCTTAGGAGAATGTTCAAGACTTTGCAGAAATCCCAAAAAGCATCACAGTCGAACTGCTTCCCATGGTCTGCATTTATCACACGGGGGATCCCAAATCGGCAAATTATGTCCTTCAACACTACTACTTCCACCTTTTCTCAGAAATTGTAGCCAAAAGTTCGGCCTCTATCCACTTCGTGAAGTAATCCGTGGCCACAAGCAAGTATTTCCGTTGTCCTGAGCCTAGTGGAAAGGGTCCCAGGATATCTAGTCCCCACTGTGCGAACGAAGTTGGCTGGAGTGTGTTCTAAAGGGCCGAAACAGGCGCGGTTGTTATTGGAGCGAATTTCTGACACTTTTCGCATCTTCTCACTTGTCTGTGGCATCCTTCCTCAATGTAGGCCAATAAAACCCTGTACGCAGTATTTTTGAGGCCAAGGCACGAGCCCCTAAGTGTTCTCCGCATATTCCCTCATGAACTTCAGCTAAGGTGTACTCAGCCTGTTGGGGCCCTAGGCATTTCAGCAAGGGCGATGTGAAGCTTCGCTTATAAAGCTCTCCATTTACTATGGTAAACCTGGCACTTTTCAATTTCAACCTTCGAGCCTCGTCACTGTTAGCTGGGAGTGTGTTCCCCAATTCTAATCTACGGCAACGATCGGGTTAGCCGGCTGAGAAGGCGCTACATCAGCACTAGCATCTTGAGAAGCTTGAGGCTCAGGAACTAGAGGATTCGAAGAATCAGGATCCTGGGGAGTCGAAGAAGCCACCCCGAAAGAAGGAACATCACTTGAAGGCCCTACCACAGCCGCAGAGTCTGGCACGGGATCAATGGCTGCGGAATCAGAAATTTGGAACTCATCGCTGTCTAACCCCAGCAATGCTCCGATAGACTCAGGCTGATCGCCTGCCTCGATAGACTCAGAAAATTCACGCACTGCTAGAGGTTCAGATCGATCAAATGCCTCAGAAGACTCAGGCTGATGTTGTGGTTGTCGAGGAGGCCACGGACACTTAAGATTGTCCAGCTTATCTACTGCTCCCTCCGCTAAGTAGGCCTCAAGACTTTGTGAGTCAAGCTCATACTTGGTCCAAGAAGGAGCGTCATAGTACTTGGCCTCCTCAGTAAAGAGCAATTCAGGGAAAGCCTCACTAGATCGATGCTTCTCCATCCAAGAACGAGCCAAATAGAAACCGTACTTAATGAATCCCGTCGCGAACTCTGTCTTCTTGTCAAAGCAATGCTGGGACAAGCGGTATTCACGAACGGCTTCGATTCGAGCTTCTCTTTGACGATCTAGCACGTTGTGCAGCTCCTCAATAGCCTCATCTCGCTGCCTCTCCATAGCTCCTCGATAATCGACGGCCTTATTGTAGGCTTCTTGGTACCCTTGGAGAGAAGCCACCTTCGCCTGCTCTTCCTGGAGCCTTTGCTCGAGATCAGCATACTTTTTACTCAACTCCTCCATCCTTTTGGGATAGGGGCGAAGCTGGACAACCTCGTTCGTAAGCTCCATTCTCTGCTCTCGAAGCTCACGAATCTCTTTATCAGCTTGCTCCCTGAGGGCCCTATGTCGAGCATTGACCGCCGTAATTTGTTGAGCCGTTTGAAAAAAAAAACAGTCGTAACTCAAAAAACTTGACGAAAGAGTTTAAAAAGGGGAGAATCTAATTACCAAACAAGCACGAAGCTCTCACCTTCATAGCAAAATAATCAGAATTATCCTCTTTGACCCCTCTGGAAGAAGCCAATTTTGAAAGGGCATCTGCATGGTTGTTCTCTGTCCAATTTTTTGAGTCAGCTGGAAGTTCTGGAACAACTGTGCCAACAATTGTACCTTCTGCAGATAAGGGACTAAGGCGGGTTCTCGTGCTTCATACTCTCCCGAGAACTGGTTTACCACCAATTGTGAATCGCTATGGGCCACTAAGTTGCTGACTCTAGTTTCTCAGCAAGTTTCATCCCAGCTATCAAGGCTTCGTATTCGGCTGTATTGTTCGAACTTGGAAAATCAAAACGTAGGGAATATTCATAGGTTTTCCCATCAGGCGATATTAGCACAATTCCGGCTCCACTGCCATCCATGTTACGAGTTCCATCAACAAATAATTTCCACCAGACTAACTCTGTTTCCTCTTAGACCTCTCGGCCAGTGCATTATACAATGAAATCTGCCAATGCCTGTCCTTTTATTGCTTGGCGAGGCTGGAAGCGAATGTCATATTCACTCAATTCGATGCCCATTTAATTAGAAGACCGGAGTGTCTGGTTTCTGCAGTATTTGCCTTAAGGGCTGATCCGTTAAGATGGTCACCAAGTGAGCTTGGAAGTAAGGCCGCAACTTTCGAGTTGCCATCACTAGGGATAAAGCTATTCTTTCAACTAAGGGGTACCTTGCCTCGGCATCTAGCAGGACTTTGCTTACATAATAGATCAGGCAATCTCTGTCTCCTTCTTTCCTTAGTAGGACTGCACTTATAGCTTTTTCTCCTACACCGAGGTACATGAGGAGTTGGTCTCCGGCTGTGGCCGAGATAATAGAGGCAATTTTTTCAGGTAGTCTTTCAACCTTTCAAAGGCGTCGTTGCACTCTTCTGTCCATTTGAAGTTCTTTCCTGCCTTTATCGCCTTGAAACATGGTAGACTTCTTTCAGCTGATTTGGACAAGAAACGACTCAAGGCTGCTATCCTCCCTGTCAGCCTTTGAACTTCTATTACAGTATTGGGTGGCCTCATGTCCAAAATAGCTTGAACTTTCTCGGATTAGCCTCTATCCCTCGATTAGTAATCATGAATCCCAAGAACTTTCCGGATCTCACCCCAAATGAGCATTTATTGGGATTCAACTTCATCTCGTACTGTCGCAGCACATTAAATACCTTAGTCATTTTCTCAGCATGTGATTCTTCCTGTCGGCTTTTGATGATCATATCATCAACATAAGCTTCCATGGTGTTGCCCAACAAGTCTTGGAACACCTTATTTACCATGTGCTGGTAGGTAGCCCCCGTTTTTCAAACCGAATGGCATTACTCGATAGCAATATGTCCCACTATCGGTAATGAATGAAGTCTTTTCCTCATCATCTGGATGCATCACGATTTGGTGGTACCCTGAAAAGGCATCCAAGAAACTAAGTAATTCATACCCACAAGTTTCATCTACCAACTTGTCAATTCGGGTCGTGGATACGAATCCTTTGGGCAAGCTTCGTTCAGATCCGTGAAGTCCACACACATTCTCCATTTCCCGTTGGCTTTCTTTACCATAACAACGTTGGCCAACCACTCTGGATAGTTAACTTCTCTAATGAATTTCGCTTGTAACAACTTCGAAATTTCTTCGTTTATTGCCTGTTGCCTTTGGAGCAAAATTCTCTTCTTTTGCTTTATCGATCTTGCCCCCGAGACTACGTTCAACCGATGACAAACAACTTCAGGGTTAATTCCGGGCATATCGACTGGGGTCCATGCGAATACATCACTATTCTCTCTTAGGCATCGGATTATTTCCCCTTCCACTTCTTTAGGTAACTAGCTCCCTACGTACACTATTCTTTCTTCATCTTTCTCATCCAACCGGATTGCTTCCATCTCCTCATCAGGTTTTGGCTTAGGCTTTTCTTCAATTGTAAGAGTTTCCTTCCTCTGAATCCCTTTACATGTGGTGGATGCGACATTGCACGTTCTGGCTTTCTTTTGATCTCCCTTCACTTGTCCAACACCGTGAGGAGTCGAAAACTTTATTAACAAATAGCAGGGATGTACCACCACTCTCATGTCATTTAACAATGGCCGCCCGAAGATCATATTGTAAGCCACAGACGCTGATCTCACCACCATAAACAACACTTGTCGGATGACATCTTTTGGGCTTTCCCACAATGTAACAGGTAGCTGAATGGCGCCTGCTACCTTTACCTTCTCTCTAGAGAAACCGTATAAGGGTGTAAGTACTGGCTTCAACCTGTCCTCCGTGATATTCATCTTTTTAAAGCAGTTCCAGTAGATTAAGTTCACTGAGCTCCCATTGTCGACTAAGATTCAACTAACTGGGTGCTTTTGCTACCACAGCTGTAATTACCATCGGGTCATCATGAGGAACCACTACATCTCCTTTATCGGCTGGTGTAAAAGTATGGGTTCCTCATCCTGATTTTCCCCCACTACTGAGTTAATTTGGTGGGCCAGTCGAGCATAAGATTTTCGAGATAGGAAGAAGTACCAGCTAATGATTCACCTCCGATATTACATTAATAGCTGGCCCTGTGGATTCATTATCTTCCTCTCGATTCCTTCCTTCTGTTCTTCTGTCATTATCTCTCCTGTCACCTTCATTCCGTCTCATAGGTGCCCTGTTTTCACCTCTTCTGTCTCTAAATTGATTTCCTCTGTTTCGCGTAGGATAGTTGTTTCTGTCGCCTCTCCACACGAAACGGTTTATTTTTCCTCTCGTGCTAGTTTTTCTAATTGATTCATCAACTCCCTGCTTTTCGGTTGTGTGCCCATGTGCCGAGTGGTAATCACAGTACGACCTTAAATCCTGCCCAAACTCCCTGATGCCTTCTTTGGAGTCTGTATAAGCCCTGATCCTTCAATAGCTACTAACATTGAAGCCCAGATTCAGTGAGTGGGGTATAGGAATTGTAGTTTAGTGCAGGAGCTTTCTCAAACTTTCTCAGTTGGCTAGAAGATGCTTCAGTGACCTCTCTTCCTCGTTTCCTTCCATCCTTGGATTCTCCTATCGCCACCATTTTCATTGCTTTTTCCTGGGTTACATATTTATGTGCGCGGGAAAGAAGGTCTGAGATGGTAGTTGGCTGGTCTAGCGACAGAGATTCTTGCAATTTCTCAGACCTTGTCCCTTGTAACAAGGCTGCCACGGCTATACCACTTGCAGATCTCGCACCTCCAAAGTAGCATCTCTGAACCGATCCACATAACTCTTCAATGACTCCTTAGCTCCCTGCTTAATAGTGAGCAAATAGGTCGATTCCTTCCTTCTCTGACTATTCACCGCAAACGCCTTGAGAAACTCGCTTCGCAGTTGGTCAAAAGAGATAATGGACCCTTCAGGCAGGTTATTAAACCATTTCATCGCATGTCCGGACAGAGTTAAGGAAAAGGCCCTACACATTATCTTATCTTCCCATCCATAGTTTTGTATATGGTCATAGGGTCCATCTTTCCGGTGTATGCGATCATCTGCGGCATTTTGAACTATAGGGGCAGAGGTTTTTGCATGATGGTCGTGCAGAACGGTACTCTTCTCCTCTGGTTCTCTTCTGCGGACACTAACTTTTTCTCTTCCAGTACCTGTTCTATCATCTTCTTCATGTCCACGGGGGAGCGAGCTGATTTCGAATATGAGATGAATCAGGTAGGTCTCTGACTACTTCCTTGCCTTTAGCTTGAGGTGCGTTTATCCATACCATTTGCGTGCACCAAGTGGGGTCAAACTCCAACCGGTTCCCCAAGTGCCTTGATCTTTGACACCGTTCTTTCTAGCACCTCCAATACCATGTTCCAAGTTGGTACCAGCAAAATTTGACAAGTCTGGTGATGGGCGGTAGACCCTGTCGCCCGATCAATGTCCTCTCGCCAGACACCTGTCACCTACACATTGAACCTGTCGCCTAACCCCTGTCGCAGGCTCCAAACGCTGCTTCCTCAGTCTTCGCTGGATGCCTGCGACAGGCCTCCCGCTCCCTGTCCTGCCAGACCCTGATGAATGTCATGCTCTTCCACAGGGGGAACCTCTCGCCGACGAGAGGGGTCTACCGCTGTCGTGTCCTCCTGTCGCCCAAACACCTGCGGCGGACACCTCTATTTATTCCTCCTACCAAGTTCTGCACGGCAGGCGGCAATCCAATGTCAGGAGAACTCCTTAGAACAGATCCACCATGGCTCGCAGCGCCTGAGTAGTTTCTTCACTCTGTCGCCTCAGAGCCTCGAATTCTGCTGCCGACACAGTAATTCTTTCTTCCTCCTTGTTCACCTGGTTCGTCTGGCGAATCTGTTGTTCAGGGGAGCTCACAGAGTTTTCCTCACTTCCGGCCCTTACGTTTGTCGACCTTGTTCTCACCATCTTAAAAATCTCGATTGGCTTTTTATACGTTTCCCACAGACGGCGCCAATTGTTGTTGCACAAAACAATAATAAAGGTATGCTGACGTCGATGTTCGTACTAAGTCTCCACGTGTCTCCAAGAAGCTTATGTAAAACAAGAAAAGTCAGAGAAACGCAGGGGTGGTTCCCTGCGTAGACACTCCGATGCTTAAGTCAGCAGAAATTTCTTTAGTATTGGGAAACGTAAAAGCCAGTAGTCAAAAAATTAGCGAGTAAGATTGTACCTGGGGGCCTATTTATAGGCCAATATTCTGGGTTAATTATTTGAGGATAAGTCCCTCATCTTGTTGAGAGTTTGTGTCCCGATATAACACAAGTTCCTCGAAAACGGGAGAAATCAAGGCATGTCGCCAGCGAGAGACCCATTCTGCGGGACGTTGTGGTGTGAGGGGTCTGTCGCGTAGCGGGAGCTGAATATGGCGCCATGTGTCGCAGACGGGTAAGGCCTAGCGACAGGACCCTGACGCCAGCGGGAGTCGAATATGGTGCCATGTGTCGCAGACGGGTAAAGCCTAGCGACAGGACCCTGACGCCAGCGGGAGCCGAATATAGTGCCACGTGTCGCATTATGATTACAAGCGATAGGCCTAGAGTCTGTTGCCAGCGACAGACGTTATTCGGATACTTTGGCTTCTGTCGTCGAAGGCTACGTGGCCAGTGATCCTCATCCACGTTGTGAGCTCTGACGGTATTGGACATGTCCCCCATCGTAAGTAAACTTTGTCATATCAATAATTAACAAAGGAAAAGATTATATAAGTCTAAAAAAACAATACCCATATAAGAATTAGAGAAAGGTGGAGCAGTCAAACTCAATTGAGTTCAAGATGGTCTCACATACTCTTTCACCGGTTTTAAAAAAGGATAAAGAAATTTTTTTTGAAAAATTTAAAATATTCAGAGGATTTGTTTAATATTTTAACCTACCACATAAAAGAACTTGTGAATGAGTTAATGGATGCCATTATTAAGAATTGAGTAAAGAAATGAAGATTTTAACTTAAAAACCAAATTAAAAGAGTATTATTACCTTCTTACAATTACTGAAAAAGAGATTGCGGATGGTGGCTGACGAAAAATGTGTGTTTAGAAATGACAAAAAAAAAATTTAATCTAAATTTTATTATCACCTTAAAAAAAATCATGTTTACAAAATCATCGTGTTTATGTTAATAAAATTAATAAAAAATAAATTATGGTAATAATTTGATTGAAATTTGAAATTTAAAAAAAAATCAAAAACATAAAGATTTGCATTATAATTCGTTTAAGCAGGAAGCCAGGGCCCAGAACAGTAATGTTGAATTATTGGCTAATATTTAAACGTTCTAGAAAGGAAAAAAAGATAATAAGTGCAGCTGGGGCAATCTATAAAAGTGGGCAGTTCGGTATGCCTTTCGGCGTGGGAACTCTAGGCTGAACAAAACGTTTTCTCTGCCAGCTGTGCCGTTTTTCGAGCCCCAAAGCAAGAACCACATGATGATACTCTACTGCTGTTTTCTCTTTAAAACTTTTGATAATCAGTACGTTTTCTATCGACGGTTTACAGTAAAAGAGTGGGAAAGATGGAGTCCCAGCAAGCGGCACGTGTTAGGGGTTGGTGAATACTAGTTATCCAGAATCGCGCCCTTTAGGCTTTTTCCCACTGCGCCAGCCTTTTTATCTCTATCTTTTGTCCTGATGCTGAAGGAAGGACCGACTTCGTTTCTTCAACTTTTAGACTTTTATGGGGCCCACATAGGAATCGGCTCTTTATTAGTATACTGTTATGCCCTCGATTAGACGTAAAATCTATTGGAAAAATTTCAAGGAAGACTATTAAAACAGTGATATTTATTTAAAAGAGTAAACGACATTTTTATTTACTAAAAAAATTGGAGTTTTTAAAATTATTATGAAGAAAATGAGAATTACTATTATTCCTTTAATAAAATACTGAGAAAGAAATCATGTCTTTTCATTTTTAAAATTTAGATTAAAAATTTGAATATCTAAAATAAGGTATTCAATTACAAAGAATTTTATAGTAAAATCACAAATTTTGACCTTATCGTTAAATCAATGTAAGCAATACATGATCTATAAAGTTTATGAAGGAAACCGAAACAAACACGCAGCGGAATTTAAATCATTCGACCTCCACCAGGATCGATTCGGAGAGTTGCCTGATTAGGGTTTCGAGATTTTACCTAACGTTTTCTCTGATTTTCTGTCGTTGGTCGAGTCACAAGCAACAACTTTTCGTGCTTGCCTCTATGGTATCCACACGAACGGATCTCACGACTCTTGAACGTCTCACGATCAAAAGCCTTAAAGAGCGTTTTTGATTCTTTATAATCGAATTGCTAGCTTCGATTAAAAGAATACCTTTTCTGTTTTTTTTTAATTGTGCGGCTATGTTTTAGAAAAAACATCCTTTTATAGGCAGAAAATTTTACCCTAAAATTTACTGCCAAACAGAACTCTAATCCTACTTAGAATAGGATTAACTATATCCTTAATCCAATTCAGAATAGGATTAGATATATCCTTAATCCAATTTAGAATAGGATTAATTAAGCTCCTCATTGATCCGTTCTAAGTGTGCGACCCAATAGGTTCTCAAAACAATGGCAATGACAAAATTGTCACAGGCAATGAGCGGTATCTAGCAACACATCATTGCTACCCATGTAACGAGAATGTCAATGACTCGACATATAACCTTACTCGTGATAGATGTTACCGTGTAGTCTAATCCCTTTATCCTTTGATGTCTTGATTAGACACAAGTCATGGAATGTGTCACACTTGTATAGTCTAATCAGCGTTTCTTGATTCCTGAGTAGACTAATTAAACAAATAAAATCAATATCTCATATTGACTTATTCGAGCACGGCCATGCATTTCTTAGTCTCACTCTATCAAATGGCCCAAGACATCACTCTTGTTATGTAAGAGGGATAAATCCTATCTTGATCACTCAACATCCCTCTACATAGATCAAGGCATACCCAATTACTACCTTTATAGTCCATCCTGTTACGAATGACATCTAGCAGCATTAAAGTATGCAATTCTCTATGTTGGGATCTCTGATGATCTCAAGTCAAAGGATCACATACACCATCATCACTATGAGAATCGCTTATGACACTCATATAACAATCCATGTAGCGTTCTCATGAAGGGTCGATCCAGTACATAGTTCTCTAACATGTACCTATGCGGTGACTTGATATCCTATATCCATGACAATGGTCATCAGTCAACCACATACTAGTCTTATCGTACATTGTTATCCTTGTTCACAATAATACTTGACTAGGGATATTTTAAGAATAGTGTGTTATTACTATTCTAAGGACATTATCATATAAGATTACATTACGTAGTTATAAGACAAATATAATAATGAGCTATAATAAATAAAATGTCATGATACATAAAAAAATGCCAAAGTCAATCATCTAATGAATGGTTCTAAGGGCATAATCCAACAGTTTAAATATTCAAATTATATATGGTTGGAAAGATTATTTAGTCTACTTTATAATGGACCAAACAAAATTAAAATCCAATTTTTCTATAAAAAAATATTGAATTTTTACTACAAAATATGCAAGGTGTCTAGCATCAGCACAAGTGGTTCATTTTTTTTCTGTATTCATCTATAATGTTTCAGTATTCATATTATATATGGTTGAAAAGATTTTTGAGCCTTCTTTCCAATATATTAAACGAAATTAAAATCCAAGTTGTTTATAACATGATGAATTTTTATTATAAACTATGTAGGTTGTATAGCACTTGCATAAATGGTAGATTTAATATTTTATATCATTTTTTATACAAAAGATTCACTAATTGATCTTTATAGATATGAAAAAATAATTTAGTTTAGTTTCATAAACTTCAAATGGATTATGATTTTAAATTTTCTAACTCAAGATATAGTCAATTTGGTTAGTAATGTACATATTTATAGTTATCATTTCGAAAGAGAATTAATAAGGTATCAGAATACTTATAAAAGGTATTAGAACACCTATATGCTAAAAGATATGCTCATTTTATGATAATTATATGTATATCATGATATAAACTCATGTACGTTTGTCCTAAGAGATTCTTGGTTCAATTTTAAAAGTTTTTCATTTCATTTGTAGTGATTAAATTTCTTGTTTGAACCAAACGAAAGAAATTCTTAGTTCATTGGATGTTTTTAGAATTTTCTCAAATCTATTTGGATAAACTGTGACACTTAAAACAAGATTAATTATTATAATGATCAGATTGATTATTGTATCAGTGAGATTAAAATTAAAAAAATGCATTTAATGCATATGTAACAGTTGTATAAAATAAAATTATAATAATCTCAAATGTAATGAAATATTTTGAGAAAAATAATTATTAAAGATATTAAATTAAAATTTATATAAATAAAATTAAATTAAAACTATTTTTATATAAAAAAATTGTATTGATAAATAAGTATTATTAAAATTAGTTTCATACCAAATAATACTTTTAGTATTAAATATTAAAAATTATTGTTATGTATATTTAAATTTTTTATTAAATAAATAATGACAAATTTATTTTTATATTAAAATAATATATTTAAAATTATAAATAATAAAAATTTAATAATTATATATCATAAATATAAAATAATTTATAATTTTATATATTAGTAATTTATAAACTTCAAAATTAAATAAAAAATAAAAACACCAAAATAAAGTAGGAAAAGATGAGGCAAAAGTGGGCCTAGTGAGCCATCAAGGGTGTGACATGATTGCAACTAAACCTGCTTAAGGGCGGCTACCCATCCAAGCTCGAAAGTCCACTTAAAATTTGATCGGTTGGGACAAAAATATAGGATGCAATTAATGAGCTTGGGCAAAAATTTTAAACTCGTTTAAAAAACGGGCCAAGCTCGGGCTTGACTCTTCAAAGCCTAAGCCCAACCAAAAATATAAATAAAATTAATTTTTAAAAAAATATATTTATTAAATATATTGTAATTATATGTACATAAAACATTATTGACAATAAATATGATTATATATTTAATATAAAAGTTGACATCCAAATTTTAACAAATCAAATTAAACTTCCAAAGGACTAAAAGAATAAAAAATAATTAAACAAAAATTAAAATAATAAAAAATAAATAAAATAGTACTAAAAAAGGCTAGGCTGAGCTTGGGCTTGTGATATAAAATAAAAAATAGTCCTGAACTAAAAGTCAGGATAGATTTTTTGAGCCGGGTTGAGCTTGGACTTGCTTTTAAGCCATTATTATGGGACATAGGCCCGGCTCGAGCCCGCGTATGATAACCTCTAATTGCAACTTTCATTGTGCCACTCCATACCCCATATTTCCCAAACAATTTTTTGCAAATACAAGCGGTGTTAGGAACTCCGCCTGTGTGAGTTAACGCAGCCGGTCCCAAGCCCGGGTGAAGGAGGAGGGTGGCGGTAGGTTTGGACAACCAGCCTTAAAAACTAGTCCAATCTCGTGAAATGAACCAATATCAAAACATCGTTGGGGCATCCCCTACACAGCGACGCGCTGCATTGGAGCCCGGGTGTAGTGAAAAGTGGGCAAGGGTTGCTAGGTCATCGCCCGGAAGTGACGCGCCACATCGACGCTTGGATGTGGTGTTAAATAGGCAAAGGTTCCCACACCACAATGGACAAGGGTGAGTAAAGAAGTTAGTCCATAACCATAAGCTTAGGTTAGGATCTTGGAATATAGGTACGCTTAGTGGTAAGTTAGGTGAGATTTGTGAGGTTATGAGTAGGAGGAGGGTTAACATCTTGTATCTCCAAGAGACCAAATGGATTAGGGAAAAGGCTAGAGAGATAGCACCTTGGCAATATAAGCTTTGGTACACAGGGAAAGATAGAGACCGAAATGGAGTAGGTATCATTATAGATAAAGAGTATCATAAGGATGTTGTACAGATTAAGAGACAAAGGGATAGGATTATTTTGGTTAAACTAGTTTTAGGAGAAGAGGTGTTGAATGTCATTAGCAGTTATGCACCCCATATAGGACTTGATGAGGTTAGTAAACGACAGTTTTGGGAGAATTTAGATAAGGTAGTACAAGAAGTACCCATAGGAAAAAACCGTTTTATTGGCGGTGATCTTAATGGACATGTAGGTACAAGTAGAGAGGGTTTTGAGAGAGTACATAGAGGTTTTAGTTATGGTGTAAGAAACGAGGGAAGAGATGCTATCTTAAATTTTGCTTTATCTTATGACCTAATCCTAGCAAATACATTATTTAAGAAGAGAGATTCTCATCTTATAACCTTTAGAAGTGGACCAAGAGCAAGTCAGATAGATTTCTTTTTAACTAGGAGTAAGGATAGACATAATGTTTGGATTGTAAGGTTATCCCAGGTGAGAGTGTTACCGCGCAACATAGACTCTTAATTCTAGATATGAAGATAGATAGACGACATCGAAGGAACTAACAAAAAGGAATTAAACGAATTCGATGGTGGAAGCTAAAAGAAGATTGTCATACAACATGTAGAGATAGTTGGATTCAAAAAGAGGCTTGGACAACAGAAGAGAACCCAAATGTAATGTGGAATAAGATGGCAAAATGCATTCGGGAGGTAGGCAAAGAGACATTAGGAGTATCAAACGGAAGAGTGCCGACTGGAAAGGACGCAACATGGTGGACTGCAGTAGTAAAAGATGCTATAAAGACTAAGCGAGAGCGTTACAAGGCTTTGAAGAAGAACAATACAGACGAGAGTTTTTTGGAATATAAGGTAGCAAGAAAGGAGGCAAAGAAGGCTGTGGCAGAAGCTAAGACGAAGGTTGCGAAAGAGATTTACGACAAGTTGAACACAAAGTAGGGAGAGAAAAGGATATACAGATTGGCGCGAGCAAGAGAAAGGAGGAGTCACGACCTAGGAGTCGTGAAATGTATTAAGGATGAGCATCAAAGAACTCTCGTTAAAGATAATGACATTAAGGACATGTGGCGAGATTATTTTAACAAATTATTTAATGATGGACAAAATAAAGTTTTGGATAATATTTCGGTGCCTCTCAAGGATTTAAATCAGTGCTTTATGCGTAGAATCCAAGAGACAGAGGTAAAAGAGGCACTAAAGATGATGAAGAATGGAAAAGCTGTTGGACCTGATGACATCCTAATTGAAGTTTGGAAATGCCTTGGAGATGTAGGAGTTAGGTGGTTGACAAATCTTGTTACACTAACAAAATGCCAGAGGAATGGAGAAAGAGTGTCTTAGTACCTTTATATAAGAACAAGGGAGATATTCAAAGTTGCGCCAACTACCGAGGCATAAAATTGATGAGTCACACGATGAAACTATGGGAGAGAGTGATAGAACGGAGATTAAGAAAGAATGTAGAGATATCGGAGAATCAATTTGGTTTTATGCCGGGTCGATCAACTATGGAGGCAATATATTTGCTTAGACAACTTATGGAGCGCTTTCGAGTAATGGGTAAAGATCTCCATATGGTTTTTATAGATTTGGAGAAAGCATATGATAAAGTGCCTAGGGAGGTACTATGGTGGTCCTTAATGAAGAAAGGAGTTCTTTTGAAATATATTAAACTAATTAAAACATGTATAGAGGAGCAAGGACACATGTGAGGACAGGTGGGGGGCAAACAAGTGAGTTTCCTATCACGGTGGGATTACACCAAGGGTCAGTGTTGAGTCCATTCTTGTTTGCGATAGTTATGACGAACTGACAAAATCCATCCAGGATAAGGTGCCTTGGTGTATGATGTTTGCGGATGATATTGTCCTATGTGCGGAAACTAGAGCGGAGATCAATACAAAGTTGGAATTATGGAGACAAACGTTGGAATCAAAAGGATTTAAACTAAGCAGAGTGAAGACTGAATACATGGAGTGTAAATTCAGTTCTAACCGACTAGAAGAGCATGATGTAGTGAAGTTAGATGGGGTGGCAATACCTAAGCAGGATAATTTTCGATACTTGGGATCAATAGTACAGATGGATGGAGAGATTGATGGTGATGTGACCTATAGGATCCAGGCTGGATGGAGTAAGTAGAGAAGTGCTACAGGTGTGTTGTGCGATAAAGGAATTCCTACATGGTTGAAAGGCAAGTTTTATAGGACAGTTGTTAGACCAACATTGTTATATGGTAGTGAATGTTGGGCGACTAAGAGGCTACATACACAAAAGATGAGTGTAACAAAAATGAGAAAGTTACGATGGATATGTGGATATACAAGAAAGGATAGAATGAGAAATGATGATATTCGTAAGATGATTGGAGTGGTACCTATCGAAGACAAAATGTGTGAAAATCGTTTACGTTGGTTTGGACATGTAAGACGTAGACCTGTAGATGCTCCAGTTAGGAGAATAGAGGCTATGGATGTTGAGAGAAGGGTTAAGACTAGAGGAAAACCGAAAAAGACTTGGAAGGAAGTAGTTTGGAAAGACATGGAGGTTTTAGAATTAGATGAGCAAATGGCCTTGAATAGGAATCTATAGAGGCAGAGAACACATATGGACGATCTAACGTGATTTTAGATATTGGTTCATATAGCTTACCCCAATCTATTGAGATAAGGGCTCTGATGATGATGATGATGACAAGCGGTGTTAGGAGTGTAAGCGAACTGAAAATGAATAAATGTTATTATATTCGTGTTCATTCATTTATTTTTTAAATTGTTTAAGCAATTCGAACATGAATAAATGTTAGTATGTTTGTGTTTGTTCGTTTATTTTTAAAGTTGTTTGTGTTTGGTTCGTGTTTATTATGCTTGTTCATGGACATTAATAAATATGTTCACAAATACGTGTTTGTGAATTTTAAACAAATATGTTCACAAACAAATGTTCATGAATATTAAACGAACATGTTTATGAACACTAAATAAAAATATTGTATAGACAAATTGTATTTACCCTAATATATATGATGCCAAATTAAAAAATCATATATAAATATATAATTTTAATAATTATATATTAAAATGACTTGTGAGTAAATATGTAATTTAAAAGTTTAATATTATCGAACAATAGACAAACGCTAAATGATTCATTAACCGAACGAGTTTTAAATAAACCTTAAACAAATTTATTCGCAAACATAAACAAATGAATCATACCTCTGTTCGTAATCATTAGTTAAGAAAACAAACAAAAACTGAACATTTTTATGAACTGTTTGTCAATAGTTCTGTTCATTTGTGTCCCTAAACGATGTAAAAAATGCCCTCATTGCATTGCATTGAAAAATTTTAGAAATAATACTATGATATAAGACAAAACGATAATATGAATTAAAGTTTTGACAAAAATTTTATATTAATTAAAAAATTAATCGATTTTGATGTGCGGCGCGTCGACATGTGCTATGACACAATAATTTTTGTGTATTACAAGATTTAACGGAATACAGACACATCATCGATTAAAAAAAAAACTCAACACTTTATTATTTTTGTTGAGTTCATTAATTTTTTTCTGTGCACTAATATTTTAATATTTTGGTAACAAAACTTATTATGTGTCGGATTAAGAGGAGAGAGATTGTTCCTCGTTTTGATTTCACTTAAATAAAAAAAAAAAATAGCACTACTTTCTATAAAATCATTATTGTTTATTTTCCTCAAATTGAATTAGAAGGAAAAAATTAAAATTTTTAAAAAGCTTAAAATGATTATTACATCTTTATTTTTCTTTTTTAATTTTTAATCAAAATGGCTTAAAAAATTTTATAAATTTAAAAGCATCTCTATTCTTGTAATTCTACATAAAATTCTCAACTAACCTTCTTGTAATCCGTCATCAAGTTCTCATTTGATCTAAATATACAAGTAAAATTTTCATGAACTTTTTAATCAAAGGAAAAAGTTTTTCGCTTTGAGTAATGGTAAGAATTTTACGCTAGCACATTCTTTTTATTGTTAAATTTTAATTGAATTATTTTCAGTACATTGTCAATAAAAATTTTAAATTTTATAAGTGGGACTAACATGATGATACCAATTTTTAGATTATATTAAAAATAAAAATAAAACAAGATATATGTTATCCTGTTAATCTCATTTGCAGGATCTAAAAAAATTTTCTGATGTAAACATAGGTATCCTCATCAGTTTTACGGTATGAAATTAATCATGTTCAGGTAAGGAGTGATAAACGGTAAAACCAACCAAACAGTAAGGATTTCAAGACTTAAAAAGTGTTCAAGTACCTAAAAAAATTCACTTCTATTTCTTTCAATTATTTGTTGACGTATCTAAAAAATTCTATAAACAATATATTAAATAATAATCTTTTTAATTAGTGTGCTATTGCTATTTGCTAGAGTAGACTTTTTTCCCTATTAATAAAATGTTGGTTGAATAAAAAAAATTTAAAAAGAAATTCGTGGCATTTATTCAATGCCATGTATGGGAATTAATATCGTTTGTTTTTTTTATTTCTAAACATGGAATTTTTAATTCGGCATTATAGTTTTTTTTTTTAAATAGTATTGTATTTTGTTTGAAAACAATGTCAATAATAATATTAGTTGTAGTAAATTTTGATAATTAATTTCAAAGCCAATCACATTATAAAAAAAAATTAAAAAGTTTAATAGTTAAATATACATTAATTTTTTATATAAAATAAAAATAAGCCTTCAACCAATAGTACAATGTATCATTTCATTTCTACACCCTAATCAAACAAACACTTTAATAACTCATTTATTTCAATTTTTTCTCATTTTTTTTTTAAGTCTCTCACTTTTTAGTTTTAACTATCCAAATAAGAAACTAATATATCATTTCTTCCTTTTTAAAATTTTTTCTTTTCTTTTAAAAATGCAATCCAAATATAATATTAAGTAGACATAATAATCTTAGATTCGACACTATAATATATAAGAAAACGACTAAAAACCGAAAATGATATAAATTAAAATTTGATAAAATTATATTAAAATTTGATAAAAGCTAAAAAAATGTTTATATTTGACATCTTGAATAAATTTTGATATATAATAATCAAGTTTTACTTGATACAAATATGATTTGATAAAAAATAAACATAAAATACATACACAAATTATTGAATCTAATATGAACTTTGATTTTTTTTTAAATAGCTCCGTACTTTTTCTTAAAAAAAAAAAGAGAATCAATCTTTTTTTTTTCAAATCCTTCAAATATTCGAAAGTTACTTTGGATAATTAATTCAGAGTCAAGTTACAATAGTATCCAATACGAGCAAGCTCTTTTAATACTATTTTTTCTATTCATAAAGTTCAAACTTTAAATTTTACAAAACAATAATTTTTTTTCATTCGATTTAATAAATATTGACTGTACAATAAATATTGACTATCAATCTTTTTTTTTTTAATCTTATTCAATTTTTTTTGTTGGATTGGGATATTGGGAAGAGTTTTGACCTTAATTGAAAGAAATGGAAGGGTTTGACGAACTTTTGTGATTTGCCTAGCGTTAGGTGGAATCATTGAGAAATGAGAGTAACCTAAAAACGTCGGCTTTAATTTATGGTAAGAGTGATAATTTACCACTGTCTTTACTTTCCAAAAGCGAGAAAAAGAAAAAGTATAAGGTGCCGTTTGGTTGGGAAAAATTTTAGATTATTGGGAAAATTTTTTTTCACATCATGTTTGGTTCCTGAAATTTTTTTATAACAAAAAATTTTTTTATCCATAGTGCAAAAAAGGGGGAAAATGATTTCCATCTCATCTTGAGGTTTTTTTTTAAAAATCTATTTTTTTACCTATTTTACCTTCTAATAATTATATTTTATTTTTATTTTACTCATAAACCTATTTAATATTACAACTATTGTTTTTTTTCTTATTTTGATGAAGAGAAAAATGAATTTAAAATCAAATGGACCAATAATATGATGGACCCTATGATTTTTGATTAATCAAAATCAATTTAATATAATAATAGTTTGTTAAATCAAAATAATTTACATAATAAAAATCTTATAAAAAAGTGACTAAATAAATAAATAAATATCTTAAATAAATAAATAAGTAATTAATTTAAATATAATTTATATCAAATATTATTCACTCTATATTAACTAATAATACGAAGGGTATTATAATAAAATAAGTAATTAAGTAATCTTATTTTTCTTTAATCAAACATAAAAATTTTATATTCTTACCAATATAATTAAACACAAAAATCTAATATTTTCATGAATATGTCAAATAAAATAAGTTTTTATCAAATAATTCTTAAAAATAACCTTAAATTCCGCTAACTAAATTGTCCATAAAAAATCTGATTTGATATATAGAAAATAATAAAACGTGGTTCCGCATTCCGAGCGTAAAACAGAAATGAAAACTATTCATATAATTTTACTTCCCTTTCCTGTGCCTGTGTGTCAATACCGTAAATCTGGTCAAAACGAGGCCCACTTTTCTAAAAAACGCAGTAAACGGAGGAGCATGTAGTACATGTACAATTTTTAAATATAACTGACAAAGTCATTTGAGATCCGTGGGATTCTGCTCTATCCATCTTACCCTCCTCAGCGGCTCGTTTTCATGGCGTTTTGATTCGAAACCAGAGGAAAAAAATTAGAAAAACCAAAAGGAAAGAAAAAGGAACACCACCGTATAACAATTTACATGAAATCATCGTTAACCAGAAGAAGAAGAAGAAAGAAGAAGAAGAAACTCTCACTCTCTTGTCAGATCTTACAATATCATATCACTTCACTCTTAACATTTCTGCAGTCCAACATTTTTACGGTAATCTTCCCGCTTATAAGTTTCTAATGAAAAAATGATTGTTAAATATTTCTTTTTGCTCTTAACTTAAGATTGAGGATTTTTTTTTTTTTTGCTGCCGTTTCTCATTTTTTCATTCCTTTATTTTTTTTTTGTTACAGTTTGATGATTGATGGTTGTGATCTACGAAGATCTTGTCTGATTGGAGGAAATATTGTTGTGGGTTTTTATTATTATCATGAATTTGCTTTGAATCTGCTGAGTTTCTCATTCAATAATTTTAGACAAACTAAATCATTTTGATTTTAGTACCGTCTTGTTGGATCTACGATGACGAAGATCTAGAAATTACGGTGTCGTTTATGCTTTTAGCCTCAAAGTTTTCATCTTTATTATATTTCAGTGGCCTGTAAATAGGATTTAGAGATTTAGAAGAAACTTGGTTTTTTTTTCTTGGTTGGGTTGTCATAGCACCGAGTTGAATCGTTGAATCAGTGCGTTTTGATTATCAAAATCAAGTATGGAGACTCTTGTTATGGTGGCGCAGCATAGAAACCAGTACTGTAGCAGGGTGAAGACGCAAGGGCCGGCCCGATTTTGGTCATCACCATCTAGAAATTTCAGAGGGATTAACTGTCGGACTTGTCAATCCGGAGCAGGATTACTCCCAAACCCGTTTAAGTATAGCTCTACTCCTATAACCAAACGGGCATCTTCCCCACCCTATTACTCCTCATCATCTTCCCCAAATACACCGTCTCCCTTTGATGATGGAACACACTCAACTACCAGGAAAAGCTCTCCCATTCCTATCAGCAACAAAAGAACCCCTAGAAATGGTAAGTCTTTTGGTGAGGAGTTCTCTGGGGAAGGCTTTCTGTACTCTGAGCTTTGGGCTGGACCGGCTTATTCCAATTCACCACCCCCTAGCTCTTTGCCAATACCTAAATTCTCACTTCGTGTGAAGAGGACTGTGTCACTTGATTTGCCTGCTGCTGACCCTGTTGTTGATGTTCACCCAACTGCCAAGTCTGCTCCTGCATCTCCCACCAGGGAGCTTAACGCTTCTGTAGCTGAACTTTTTGGTAGTGCTGACTCTGCGACTAAGACTTTGCGTCGCATTCTCAATCTTGACGACACTGATGACTGAGAAGAGTGAAGGGGCATTTCTACTTCTGTAAATAAGTTAACTATGCAGGTTGGAGTTAGTTTTAGATTGTATATAGACTAAATAAGATGTTTGGTAGCATGGGTCGGTATGAGTTTGTTTAGCTTTCCTTGTGCGTTGGTGTGAGAAGTAATGGCAATAGTAGGTCGACAATCTCCAGATTTTGCTTTATGAATTGATGCTTTGTGAGAGTTGGTGCCGGTTGAAAGTTTTGCTTTACAAGACAGGCACAGCATGTGATGTATGGGTTTTGCAATTCTGGAAGGAAGATTAACTCAAGCTGTTCAGGAAGCTGAAGGGAACGAAGTACGCTAGAATCAGAGTTTGTCTGCTCTCCGATGGCATGAAATAGCACAGATGACTGCCTTCTTTACCTCTTGGGCTCAGAGGAACAACTTTCCTATATCAAGTCCTTGGTGGTTAGTGTCACTCCAGTTGTTGACTTTTAACTAATTTCCTCCTTTAGCATCAGACATATGTATATATTGTAGTCTGTAGAATCTCAACTAAATTGCTTTCCCAAATTTCTTAATTTCTCTTTATTCTTTTTCTTGTCATCTTTAGTTCCTAGATCTCCAATCACTGTCCTTTGTTTCTTATAGTCTAACTTTTGTTTTTATTTTGTTTCTAATAGTCTAACTTTGAGTAGTCCCGTTGTTTCTTTTCTCAAGCTTCCCTCAACTGACCTGCCTAGATGATCTTTCTTTTTCTTGCAACTCTTTTCCTTTGTCCGTTATTGCGTGAATTGGCTGCTTAACAGTCAAATATGCCCAATATACACTCTCTTTCTTTAGTAAAGATTTCTCTCCTCTACATTCTGATTCTCTTAGGGCGTTTTCCCCCCTCACCATTTTTTCTGTTTTTTAAAAGGAAAAAGTGGGAAGGGCAAGTAAAGTGGTTATTTGTCACTTCTGCTTCCAAAGCTTGTTAGGTTAATCGATGTTGCCATGCCTGGTTTCAAGTGTTTGTTCATCCTTGTGTGTAATGTCACTCAGTAGACCATAGTGTTCATAGAGCCCATCTTTATTGGAGATTGTTGACTGAGCCAAGCTACTTACAAGGTAATAATTCATGAAATTTAATTTAGATTATTATGTTAGTTTAAAAGAATCTTTGTGAACTGTTACTAATGACTGCTCTATATTTTTCTTCAGGGAGCTACTGGTACAAGTATATGTGTTGGTGTTAGATTTTGTCTTTAATGCAAGTCGTGTAGTTACCAAATCTGCGTCTGGCACACATCTTTGAAATGTTTGTTATGTCTTTACATTTCCATGGGTTCTGTAAACAGCAGCTTGTGTAGTTGGACTGTGTTCTCTTTGAAGTGCCATGTTAATTTTCAAGAGTGCAGTATGTTCGTTTGTCACCGGTAGTTTGTTAATTTTCAAGAGTGGAGTATGTTCGTTTGTCACCGGTGTTTTTTCACTTTGAATTTATGCATGTCAGTCAATCTGTTGGAATGTTAAATTATCATGGTTGGCAAGTAGATTCTCTCCGAGCCTAGTAAAATGCTCATATTGTTTTGTCAAAGTTTTAATCTAGAAGTGAGATTATGACAACCGAGTCGAGAGAAACATAATCGGCACAATGTAAAATTTTGTTCGTGATGAAAAAATAAAAGATAAAAAATTAAAAAAGTACTATTATAAACTATCACGTTAAAAGAAAAATAAAATAAAAAGAAAGGATGCTCAGTCGACAAGAAAAAGCTAAAGACAAATACAGTAGAGAGAAAAAAGGAGTTCAACAAAAAAAGTGAGAGAGAGTGTTGCACCGAAAATTGCAAAAAAATAAAAAAACTCTGCTTTGTGCCTTGTGGGACTGGGAGGGTTGAAACATCTTAACTCTGTTTTGCCTATCAACATAATTGTACTTTATACAGCTTTAACTTGGAAAGCTCGCTCTTTTTTCTCAGTTTCAGCTTCCAATTCTCTCTCCCTTTTAATCTTTGTCTCTGTATTTTTTTTAAGGGGTTTGGGCTATCTGGGTTTCTTTCGAAGTTCTGAAAACCGTGGGTAAACTTGAAAAGATTGAAAACTTTGGCTTTGTGATCTTTGTTTTTGCTCGGTTTTCTCATCTGGTTGTTTCAGTTGCTTATTTTACCAATGACTATGGAGGAGAACATGGGTGGTTCCAATGGTGAAGATGGCGGCAAGGACCGGTTTCCAGTTGGTATGCGTGTTTTAGCCGTTGATGATGACCCTATTTGCCTCAAAGTTTTGGAAAATCTGCTTCGTAAATGCCAATATCAAGGTTAGTCGTTCTTTTTCTCTTGAATTCTCGTGAAATTTTCTTGTTTTTGCCAAAGGCTTAGTTTTGAATTTGAAATTTACTCGTAATTTATGTTCTCAAAATCTTAGATAAATTATCTTTGATGTGTCTTCTATTTGGGTTTGTTGTCTGGTTGGTTAACTTTAGATACTGTTTCTGTTATGAAGATCTGTTAACTGTTGTGCTTGGCAGTGTGCATTTGATTTGGATCTTTATATTGTAGTATGCAACTTTTGACTCTTAACGTGTTAAGACTTGAGGCTTCGTTTTGACATTTCATTTATTGTTTTTTTTTCTGCAGTTTCTACGACCAATCAGGCAATTACAGCCCTCAAAATGTTGAGGGAAAACAAAAACAGATATGATTTGGTTATTTGTGAAGTTAACATGCCAGATATGGATGGCTTTAAGCTTCTTGAGCTTGTGGGGCTTGAAATGGACCTACCTGTAATCAGTAAGCATTAACCTTTTTCCAATTAATGGCACTGACCGATAATCTTTTGTATTTGCTATTTTCCACCCATTTCTCTTTTGAATTATTTGTGGAATGAATGAACCTTCTCGTCCTTTTTGTGATTCTTCGTTCCCTGGAAAGGCTAAAGTTCATTAGTTTGCTAAAACCATCATTATTCTAGGTTTGCTAAGTTTGAGTAATAGATTAGAATTGTTTAGAATGATTAATAATTAAATTTTGTTCTCTTAATGAATTCCAGTGTTAGGCCTTAGATTTTAATATAAAATTTGTTCATCGATGTTGCCATCTTAAGACGTTTTTCCCAAAGCTTGTTAGGTTAATCGATGTTGCCATGCCTGGTTTCAAGTGTTTGTTCATCCTAGTGTTTAATGTCTCTCAGTAGACCATAGTGTTCATAGAGCCCATCTTTATTGGAGATTGTTGACTGAGCCAAGCTACTTCCAAGGTAATAATTCATGAAATTTAATTTAGATTATATTATGTTAGTTTAAAAGAATCTTTGTGAACTGTTACTAATGACTGCTCTATATTTTTCTTCAGGGAGCTACTGGTACAAGTATTTCAGGAGGCTTTTGTTAAAGTATATGTGTTGGTGTTAGATTTTGTCTTTAATGCAAGTCATGTAGTTACCATATCTGCGTCTGGCACATGTGTTTGAAATGTTTGTTATGTCCTTGCTTTTCCATGGGTTCTGTAAACAGCAGCTTGTGTAGGTGGATTGTGTTCTCTTTGAAGTGCCATGTTAATTTTCAAGAGTGCAGTATGTTCGTTTGTCACCGGTTGTTTTTTTACTTTGTATTTATGCATATCAATCAATCTTTTGGAATGTTAAATTATCATGGTTGGCAAGTAGATTCTCTCCGAGCCTGGTAAAATACTTATATTGTTTTGTCAAAGTTTTAATCTAGAAGTGAGATTATCACACCCGAGTCGAGAGAAACATAATCGGCACAATGTGAATGTGGTGTTTCTTGGTAACTAAACCGGCAAAAAGTGGTGGTTCCTGGAATAAAGGTAAACGCAGAGACAATGTTGAGAGTTGGCAGTGCTTCGGCCAAACGAGAAGCGTTCATTTAAAAGAGAATTAAGTAATTTTCAAAATATGCTTCAAATCAAAACGTTAGGGATCGAAATTTTGAGTAAATTTACCGATTAATGAACCATTAATTTTTGACTTGTTTTCTTCAGTAAAATCCTTGGTTTCATTTTCTCAGCCAAGTGCCTCTCCCCTTTCCTCGATGATATTCATTTTCTGCATCAACCCTCAAGCACCTGCTACCTTAAAGTCTTCTGTGTTCTCTCGATTCAAGCACTCCGCCGTCCGCCCTTCCGCTTCGCTTCGCTTCTCTTCTCTTCTCTGTTCTTGGGAAATTTCTGCATACAGGATGGGCTGTAGTTCGTAAATCAGGTCATCTTGGCCGAGGACGATTCGTCCACGACTGCCACAACAGCTGCACGCATTTATACCACCACTCTCTCTCTTAATCACATTTATTCTAAATTTCTAGTTACTTTTTTTTTGTTACAAATTTCTAATTACTTTGACCAGGGAATGCACTACCCATCTCGAATTATTCTTGTTCATTTCAGAATTCGTGATCATCACTAGAATTAGGAAAAAGTATTAGAAGGATATTGTAAAAATCGAGACTTGCACAGGTGCAATGGGTCTTTCTACTGTACTAGAACTAGCACGGTGGGCCTTGTTAGGCTTTTTTTCAACAGGAGCCCGGCCTTTGGTGGGCCGGGTCTTTAATCCAATGAGCTCAACCGATGTCTTGCACCCTTCGCTGCTTCTTTTTGAAGCGTGCAGTGATAATAAAGATGATTTGATTGTTGATGTGTTGCTGGATGTGATTTGTACGTAACATGCTGCTTCACACATTTATTCATGATCAATATGCAATTTTTCTCTTATTTTCTACTCTTAGATTTAATCTTCATTTCATTAGTCTATCTATCTCAACCATTGCTAAGGAATTTTAATTTCAATATATACTTTAAAAAAATTTCTATTTTAACTCTCGGAGATCGTAGACTCCCGGTCTCTATTCTAAAAACTGAAGACTACTGTGAAAACAGCTACTCGATGCCCTAAGTTTTGTTCAGGGCACTGCTTGTTGTATTCATTCCATTGCAAGGATTTTTCTTAGTAGTGGTTACCTTCGCTTACCGTGGGAGAAATTACCGATGCTTGGGTTGCTACAAATATTTTTTCACTTCCAAATGCAGTATCTTAAGCTCAGAAATAGAGGATTGGTGATTAGGGTGTCGGAGGGAGTTTCCAAAAAGAGAGTTCGTGAAAACGTTATCCTCGTTATTGTCATCTCATGTCTTCAAGGTGTCAACCAGCCGGTGACCCCAGATAATAATGCGAATTGCTTCTTGCTCGGCTCCTCAGTCCCCACCATCTTTTTGTTTTTCATTTTCTGGGCAATCACAGGACTTCGGATGAATTTCTAGGCAGTCTTAAATAGCATGAAAAGCAAAAGTGAGATTCCAACGTCAATCAAAGAAAGCTTGAATGAGAGACCATGGCTCATACGCGTGGATCTAATAATTTGACAAGGCATTAGGCATGTGAAGATTGATAAATATTATTAATGCTCATAAAACGAAGTCGGGCCATATTTAGCTATTTGAAGAATTAATGTTTAGCTTGTCTCCTTTCGCCTGGGTGTCTTGGGTCGGAATTGATCTACGGGAGTTTCTGAAACTCTGATAGTTCAAATCAAGATGTTGTTGAACAAAAAAAATATGGGATTACAGAATTTGTCCACTTGGGGTACTACGAAGATGAAAAGCTTGAACTTTTTGATCACGAACAGTCACGAACTAAATGCAGAGAAAGACTTCAAGGCGTGCTGCTATAATGCCACTTTCCTTAAGACTTATTTCACCCCCACCAGTTATGGTATGCAACAGGGATTATAGAAATAGCCTCAGGATACAATGAAGTCAACTTGTTTAATATTACCTTGCACTTGTAATATTAAACCACTAAACACTTTAGACAAATACAAAAGTATTATGTCTTAGCCAAAGTTTTCTGCAGCAAACAATGTCTAAGAGACTTGTTTTCTATTTTGATTGGGAGAGAAAGAAGAATTCAGAATATATATTTTCGTTATTTTGTTGAATGAACATTGTCATCTCTTTTATAGAGATAATTTCAAGATGTAACTTTGGTTTGAATGTCACAACCTTTCAATTGTGTTGTTTCATTTAAACAAACACATCATTCAGATTGTTCACAACCTCTCAAATTCAATGGTTATGTCCTTTAACCATTCTGTAGTGAAAGATTACCCTTTGAATGAGGTTGCACCTATTCAAAGAAAACTAGTCGTTACAATTCATTTTGCACTAGAGCAGTTGACTGCCATAAAAGGCAGTTGACTGCCCTTGGATTTCCAGGCAAGGAAGTCGGATGCCCGAAAATAGCATCCGAATGCCCTAGTGTATTTTTGAAACAGTATGCAACTTCCAGGAGGGCAGTCGACTGCCTTCATATGGCAGTCGACTGCCTTAAAGTAACTTAAAATCCGAGTTTCACTTTATAGGCAGTTGACTGCCCTATTTGGGCAGTTGACTGCCATCCCGGGGCATCCGACTGCCCAAGGCATTTTTCAACAGAATGTTCACTGCGCAAGGGCAGTTGACTGCCCTATGGGCAGTTGACTGCCCTATAAAATTAGTAAAAATCATTTTAACATGATTTTACTTCACCCGGAGTCATACCAAACACTAGTTTTACTTGTACATTGATTAAACAACATTTTAATCAATCTTTTCACTTTATATTTTGAAATTTTCTAACAATCCCCCACCAATTTCAAAATAGAACAAGTCTAATACTTGAGGAATCCTCATGCATAAAATGATGGTGAACTAGGTCTTGAACCATCACCTTAGAGAAAAAGTACTTTCAGTTAATCAGAACGGTATGGTGGACTAAGTCTTGAACCAACGGTTCTATGATGATTAACTAATGACTAAATCTCACATGAGACTTCAAAAATTTGTCCAAAGTCATTTAGTAGAACTTCGACACTTATACTGGCCATGTGTCTTGTATCATTTCATGAGTGCTTAAGAGCTAAACCCTAAGCTCCTAGAAGCGGCACCACTTCCACTCATATAGGTGAACTCATCAGAAATGCAATCATATAAGCATTCCAACACTTATACTTACGTGTTATGGGTTCATTAAGAGTAACAACTCAACCTCTTATTTTCATATGATTTCAAGTATTCATAACCTTTGGATGTATAACAGCACAATACTTGCAGCCACATTCAGATAATGTACTTGATCTCATTGAACTCAAGACTTAATGTCCAATTAAGCGTTGAGTTGAGTTTCCATTATGTGTGACTAATTCAAATGGGTTTTAGTCCCATCCCCTTGGAAGTTCTAGACACTATCTCTCTTGTGAGACCTTTTGTCAATGGATCCGCCAAGTTTTCACTTGACTTGACAAAGTTAATGGTGATCACCCCATCTTTAATCAATTGTCTAACATAGCTGTGCCTTAGACCAATATGTCTAGATTTCCCATTATATACTTGGCTATAAGCCTTTGATAGTGTAGCTTCACTATCACAATGTATTGATATAGGTGACATTGGTTTAGGCCATAAAGGAATTTCATAGAGTAAGTTTCTCAACCACTCAGCCTCCTTACTTGCCGAAGCTAATGCCACAAATTCTGAAGCCATAGTAGAATCAGAAATACAAGTTTGTTTCTTGGATCCCCAAGAAACTGCACCCCCACCAAACATGAATATCCATCCACTAGTGGATGAATGATCCTCCATGTTATTAATCCAACTTGCATCTGTGTAACCTTCTAAAACAGAAGGTTCACCACTATAAGCAATGCCATAATTCATAGTTTTCTTCAAGTAACTTAATACTCTAGAAATGGCATTCCAATGCATGTTACCTGGATTGCTTGTATATCTACTAAGCTTTCCAACAGCAAAAGCAATATCCGGTCTTGTGCATGTCATGGCATACATCAAACAACCAATCACTCTTGCATATTCAAGTTGTGCAATTGGTTTATCCTTATTTGAATTCAATTTCAAATTTGGATCATATGGTGTTGCAACCGTTGCACGTTCATAGTGGTTAAACCTTTTGAGAATTCTCAATATAATGTGATTGGGATAAGATTAAGTTGTTTTCTCTTTTATGAATTCTTATTCCCAAAATCACATCTGCAACACCCATGTCTTTCATGGAAAAGTTTTTCGATAAAAACTTCTTGGTATTTTCAACTTGTTCCAAGTCTGTACCAAAAATTAACATGTCATCTACATATAAACATATGATGACACCTTTTCCATTTATGATCTTACTATAGACACATTTATCGGATTCATTTATAATGTATCCATTTGCTAGGAGTACTTCATCAAACTTTTGATGCCATTGCTTAGGTGCTTGCTTAAGTCCATACAAGGACTTCATTAATTTACACACTTTCCTTTCTTGTCCAGGAATAACAAACCCTTTGGGTTGTTCTATATACACCTCCTCATCCAATTCACCATATAAAAATGCTGTTTTGACATCCATTTGGTGAATTTCCAATTTATAAATTGAGGCCAATGCTATTAGCATTCTTATTGTAGCAATTCTTGCTACTGGTGCATATGTATCGAAATAATCGATTCCATGTTTTTGTGTAAATCCCTTAGCAACAAGTCTAGCCTTAAACTTGTCTATAGTACCATCCACTTTCATTTTCTTTTTGAAAATCCACTTGCAACCAATTGGTTTGCAACCTGGAGGTAAATCTACTAAGATCCAAGTATTGTTCCCCATAATTGAATCCATCTCATCATTTATAGCTTCTTTCCAAAAAGCTACATCTTGAGACTTCATAGCCTCTTCAAATGATTTTGGATCAGATTCAATATTGAAACAATATTCAATGTGATTGCTTATGGTTTCTCTTGATCCCTCCACAAGAAACATGTGAAAATCTGAACCATAAGTCTTAGCTTTTCTTGCTCTTTTGCTTGTTCTTGGTACAAGGTTTTGTTCTTCAATTATGGTGGAATTCCTAATTCCTTAGAATTAGTTTGAGCAACTTCTTTTTGTAAGGAATCAATTTGAACCTTCCTTCATCAAACAATGCATCTCTTGATTCAATAACTGTATTAATTGATATTGAATTATTTGGTTCAACAACCAAAAATCTATATGCCTTACTATTTTGTGCATAACCAATAAAGATGCACTCAATTCCCTTCTCACCTAATTTCTTTCTTTTAGGTTCAGGAATTCTTACAATTGCTCTACAACCCCATACCTTAAGGTAACTCAAGTTGGGTTTCCTTTTCTTCCATAATTCATATGGGATAATATTGTTCCTTTTGATAGGAACTCTATTAAGAATGTGACATGCAGTCAACATTGCTTCCCCCCAAAATCCTTGTCCTAATCCTGAATAGATAACATAGCATTAACCATTTCGATTAATGTTCTATTTTTCCTTTCAGCCACACCATTAGATTGGGGACTATATGGTGCTGTAATCTCATGAACAATGCCAATAGTTCAAAATATGTTGGATCATAGTACTCTCCTCCCCTGTCAGTTTTTAAGGTTTTAATCTTAACATTACAATGTAATTCTACTTCATTTTTATAAGCTTTAAACTTATCTAATGATTCATCCTTAGAATGCATTAAGTAGACATAACAATATTTGGAGAAATCATCTATGAATGTCACATAATATTTCTTTCCTCCTATTGATGGGGTTCCATGTAAATCTCCTACATCACTATGCACTAATTCTAACAATTTAGAATTTCTTTCTACCTTGGAAAAAGGTTTCTTTGTTATTTTAGTTAGCATGCAAGTTCTACATTTTTCATCACTTCTAACTACATATGGAACCATATTAGATTTAGACATCATGATTACTTTATCATAGTTTATATGTCCTAATCTACTATGCCATAAATCAAAAGAATCCACAATATAAGCTGAATCATTCTTCTTATTATTGATATTGAAATGAGATACATTAAGTTTAAACATGCCTTCATTGGCATATCCCTTTCCCACAAAAGTTCCACTCTTGGATAGTATACACTTATCCCCCTCAAAGACAACTTTGAACCCAAACTTATTGAGTAAACTAACAGACACTAGATTCTTCCTAACTTCTGGAACATAGAAAACATTGGTTAAAGTCAATGTTTTTCCAGAAGTGAAGTTTAAATCTATGGTCCCCTTGCCTTTGATTTCAGTTGAAGAAGAATTCCCCATGTAGAGCACATTGCCATCTACTTCCTCTTTGAAAGTTTTGAACATAGCCTTGTTTGTGCACACATGTTTTGTAGCACCAGAATCTATCCACCATGCTTCTTTGTCTTCAATGACATTGATTTCAGAAATCACAGCAACAAAGTTGTCCTTGGTTGCATTGGATGCTTCTTTCTTCTTTTTGAAGACATAGCAATCCCTTTTGAAGTGCCCTGGTTTTCCACAATGGAAACATGCACCTTTCCTCTTGAACTTCTTGCCTTTGGTGGAAAGTTCTTTCTTCTTCTTTGTGGATTTTTTGTTGGAAACAGTATCCTCCACCACATGGACTTTGGAGATGTTAGTCTCCTTCTCCTTTTCTTTGTCATTCTCCTTGCGATATTGCTCTTCAATCCGAAGATAGTTTGCAAGGTAATCAAGAGTGATTTCTTCCTTTTTGTGTTTCAAGGTTCTCTTGATATCCTTCCATGATGCTGGAAGTTTGTCAATTATAGAGGACACTATAATTGACTCATCCATGTTCATTGAATACTGCTTAAACTTGTTAAGGATGACTTCAATCTCAGCAAACTGTTCCATAATAGGTCTGGAATCATTCATTCTAAAAATGTTCCAACTTGTTACCAGGAACTTTTTGCTAGTTGCGTCTTCCTTCATGTATCTTGCATCCAGCTTTTCCCATAACTCTTTTGATGTATTGATTGTGATGTAAGTATCAAATAAAGAATCAGACATACCATTTAGGATGCATCCTCTACAAGTGTAGTCATCGTTGTCCCACTTTTGTCTTTGATGCACTTCCTCATTTGTATCATCTTCTTTTTCTTCTGGTCTTGGTGTTGTGAGTACATAGAGCACATTGAGGGATGTAAGTAAAATCTTCATCTTCTGTTGCCACCTTAGGAAGTTCCCTCCATCGAACCTCTCCAACTTTTGGAAGTTGAATGCCAATTCTTTCAATTTTCCATCTTCATGGTTTCTGAAAAAAGTCTTAAGATTGTTGAACAAAAAAATATGGGATTACAGATCTTGTCCACTTGGGGTACTATGAAGATGAAAAACTTGAACTTCTTCTTGGACTTCAACTTCTGGAATTGAACTTCTTTGATCACGAACAGTCACGAACTAAATGCAGAGAAAGACTTCAAGGCGTGCTGCTATAATGCCACTTTCCTTAAGACTTATTTCACCCCCACCAGTTATGGTATGCAACAGGGATTATAGAAATAGCCTCAGGATACAATGAAGTCAACTTGTTTAATATTACCTTGCACTTGTAATATTAAACCACTAAACACTTTAGACAAATACAAAAGTATTATGTCTTAGCCAAAGTTTTCTGCAGCAAACAATGTCTAAGAGACTTGTTTTCTATTTTGAGATTGGGAGAGAAAGAAGAATTCAGAATATTTTCGTTATTTTGTTGAATGAAGATTGTCATCTCTTTTATAGAGATAATTTCAAGAGATGTAACTTTGATTTGAATGCACAACCTTTCAATTGTGTTGTTTCATTTAAACAAACACATATTTCAGATTAACCATTCTGTAGTGAAAGATTATCCTTTGAATGAGGTTGCACCTATTCAAAGAAAACTAGTCGTTACAATTCATTTTACACTAGAGCAGTTGACTGCCATAAAAGGCAGTTGATTGCCCTTGGATTTCCAGGCAAGGAAGTTGGATGCTCGAAAATAGCATCCAAATGCCCTAGTGTATTTTTGAAACAGTATACAACTTCCAGGAGGGCAGTCGACTGCCTTCATATGGCAGTCGACTGCCTTAAAGTAACTTAAAATCCGAGTTTTCACTTTGAATAGGCAGTTGACTGCCCTATTTGGGCAGTTGACTGCCATCCCGGGGCATCTGACTGCCCTCCTAGGGCATCCGATTGCCCAAGAGCATTTTTCGAACAGAATGTTCATTGCGCAAGGGCAGTTGACTGCCCTATAAAATTAGTAAAAATCATTTTAACATGATTTTAATTCATCCGGAGTCATACCAAATACTAATTTTACTTGTACGTTGATTAAACAATATTTTAATCAGTCTTTTCACTTTATATTTTGAAATTTTCTAAGAGATGGTGAGGAAGACATAAACGAGTGTTGAAGATGCGGTAAATCCGAGACTCGCGGCAACGCTTGGCGTTTTATGTTCAATTAGACTATGCGCAGAATGGCTTTAAAACCTCGAATAATGGACTCGACTCGAGCAGTCATCCTAACTTCCGGGGACAGCATTGATATTGTACCCTCGAAGTTTACGCAATGAACATGTTTAAAGACGAGGAGAGACAGACAGATCAATTAGACATAAGTTTGAGATATCGAAGCTCGGGATTTTGGTGTTTTGAGATACCGAAACCTAATAAGAAAAATCTATGTTGTTTCTCGATTAGAGCGACTAAAGACAAGGGGTGGAAGTTGGGTAGAAGACTAGGCTGGTCGGCTCTAATGTTAAAATTAAGCAAGCTAGTTGGCAATTTTCTAGGAGAAGTAAATCATAGATTTGATGAAAAGCGAGCTTCAGTTGAATATATTTGTCTGGTACTTTGTCTTGTTACAAGGAAAACTTCTGGTTCGGAAAAAGAAGAATACAAGTACTGAGCTTCAAACTTCGAACTCGGGTGATTTACTCGGATAACTCCCACACTTCAAAGATAGAGCATGATCATTAATTTGAACTAATACTAAAGATCTATTTGTGATTGTGTTTGATTCCTTTTTCTTATTTTGATACTTACGCTAGAGTGTCCTAAACACCCCATTGTTCCCATCAAGTTGTAGCTCCACCATTTTATTATAGTTGCACAGTTGAAAAGATTCACATGCAATGTTCACCTTTCAAGAAACCTAAGTATACCTGCATATTGCATAATTTGGTTTTAATTAAGAGCAAGTTGATAGCTCGTTGGGTGATGGATGGCATTTATTATTTCAGTTTTCTTTACTTTTTTTTTTTTTTTTTTATCAGTTTCTCTGTAATCTCGGTTGTAATAGTATCTGACTCTCTTAAACCATACTTAATACAACAATCATTGGATTTTACCAAATTTGCCAATTCTATTTTTTGGTAACTAAGGGATCGTTTGGTATCGTTTCCTGTTTTATGTTTTCTGTTTTTGAAAATTCTGTTTTTGTTTTGTTTTGTTTTATTTTCAATTTCTGAAAACAGAAAACATGTTTGTTTAATACTGTTACGTTTTGAAAACAAATATTTAAATTGATTCATATATAATAATTCAATTCACAAAATAAAATTTAAAAAATTAAATAAAAAATAATATATTTATTAAATAATAATCTATAGATGATATTAAATAATATTATTTTATATTATTTAATACTAATATTAAATATTTTCATTTAATCATATAAAAATTTAATAAAATTTAAATAATATTATAGTTAAATATAATATTAAATAAAATAATATTATTTAATTTTATTGTAATAATCATAAATTATATTTAATAATAATTTTTTATTTAATTGTAATAATAATATTACATTATTAAATAAAATATTTAACTAATTAATTTATAATAAATTATATAGTTATTAAAATGTATTATATTGAATATAAATAATATTATTTAATGTTAAGTATTTACTTATTTAATAATATTAAATTATTTAATAGTATTAGTGATATATTTTAAATTTAAGATAGAATATAATATTAAATAATAATATTGTTTAGTAAAATAAAAATTAATTATATTAGATAATAATATTAATTATTAACATATCAAAATTATAATAAATGATATTATTTAAAATATATAATATATTCAATAAATTATTATAAAAATTTAAATTAAATAATATTATAAATTATAGTTCAATGTAATTTATATTTAATTGTTTTTTACGTTTTCAACATTTTATATTAAAATAAATATATTAATTTTAAAATATTAATTAATTAATATTTTATATTAAAATTTAATATTATTTTATTTAAAAAATTATTTAATTTTATTTATATTTTTATTACAAAAATATTAATATTATATTAATATATAAATTCTGTTTACTTACTTATGAACAGTAATAGAAATGAAAATATGTTTTCAAAAACAATGAAAACAAGAAATTCTTGTTTCGAACAATTTTGGAAATTCTTGTTTTTGTTTTCGTTTTTTGAAAACGAAAACATATTGCCAAACATGTTTTCTGTTTCTATTTCCAAAAAAACTGAAAACAAAAACAGAAAGCAGAAAACAAAAACAATACCAAACAGACCCTAAAAATTTAGGTGAAGAGAGGTTTTTCCAGTCCAAGGTTGAGGCATTGCACAAGCTTACATTAGACTTCAATAAGAACTTACATTAGATTTATAAATCATCCACCAAGAAAGATCGGTGATAGAATCAAACCTAAGCTATACAAAGGAAATAGATAATCTTTACTAACTCATTCGACCTTGATCGGCAAATTTGCCAATGCTTTGAACGATCCTAATCTTGCTTCATTGATATAAGAAATAGGAAATGAAAGTTGTTTTCTCTTTATTTACTTAATACAAATTTTCATTGCTGTATATGTTACTCTTTTCACCATTATTATATTGCCTTTTCCTCGTGAAAAGACAGGGGGGGGGGGGGGGGGGGGGGGGGGGGGGGGGGGGGGGGGGGGGGGGGGGGGGGGGGGGGGGGGGGGGGGGGGGGGGGGGGGGGGGGGGGGGCATGGCAATGATGTGGGTTGATAATTCACGTTGAAAAAGCTTCTTTGTTTTGTAACAATTTGAATATTTGGACTTATCTCTGCACAAAGGATCAAACTTCTCAACTACTACTAATATTTAATTGATTCACTCTTGTAAGCGTTGATATAGAGATTGGATCTATTTCATTGAAAAAGTCAATTTCTTTCTCAACGAAGATAGACAAACACGGGTTTGATCACCAGAATGTGATAAGAAACACAATGGTATAAGAATCTTCCCCAGTGAAATAATTGGCTCCCCCTGTTTAAATTATTTTTATAGGTATGATGTTGATGTGAATGGCAAAAAATTAAAAAAAATAAATAAAAGAAAGATAAGGCTAGTTTCAATCATGCATCATACCGTGGAAAAGGAAAAACCATTGGCAATCATATAAATACTTAATATAAAGTCTACATTATCTCATCCTCTCTTATCTCTATCTGCAGGGGAGAGGGTTAAAAAAGAAAAGAAGACTACACTAGAAAGGAAAAAAGAAAACTGAGGCAATGTTTGGTTTGTGGAATCAATCATTCGCCATTGAAAATAATTTCTCCAAAGCAGTGATGAAATTATATTCTTAATTCTCCTCTCCATCCAGGACCATTTCTTGATAGCGGCACTCCTGACTGCAAAAAGCTTTCTCCCCTCTGCATTATAGTGTAAAACATTATCAGATTATGCTTTCAAACCTAACACTCTAACAGAATCTAGTTTATCAGATAAAAAAACAAGTTGGGTTTCAGAAACCGACCTGTAAATGTAGATGTCAATTTTCTGCTCAAGACTCCTCTTGCATGTGTGACAAAAGCTGAGGAAACTCTCTGGTGCAGACTTGGGCTCATCCGGTACACTGCTGTAGCTCTCTATAACGCAGTTATCAAATATATGGGTGGTTTTGGGATTAGGCCCGTGAGAGATCACGCGTGTATAATCCTCAGACAGCTCCATATCCTTAACAGGAAGACACCCAGTGAAGACCCGAGGAGAATGGCTGACATGGATGCCAGAACTGGGAGAGCCAAATGCTGATGAATTCCTGGTCTTGATTCCAAAATCAGTTGGAGAGTTTAGAGAAGGAGAAGTAGTTAGAGAAGCTAAAGGAGGAGAGAGTGGAGGTATCTGGACTCTGAGCTCGGTCCCAAACAAAACCATTTTGTTATTACTTGTCTGGCAAGGACTCTTATCCTCAACTGGCTTATCATTGAATGTATCGATTATAGCCAGACCAATAGCTTTTGATTCTAGTTTTTCATGTGAGAGCTGTTTGTTATTAGGTGAGAAAAGTTTTGGGGATTTTGGCTGGTTTAAGTCATAGCCGAAGGGGTTGCCCAAAGGAAATAATGGTTTGTTGTCAAGGATTGAAGTAGGACTGTCGGGGATAGTATTACCCTTTGTAGTGAAAGCTTTGAATCTTGGAGAACCAAAGAAAGATGGGATTGGTTTAGTGTAATTCTGGGAAGGGGATGATTGTGAGCTGTGATCAGCCATTAGAGCTTGCTTGCTGGTCACTGCTCTGGACCTATTCCTCAGCATAACTATCTCTTATCAGATGTATATCAGCCCCCAAATTCCAATATGAAACAACTGCAAAACCAAAAACAAAGAATCAGATTAGTCAAGCAAAATGAACATGAAGCTAAAAGGAGAGAGACTGAAAGCCAGAAAAGGCATGAACTCACGTGGAAGGCCGGAACACTCACACCGCCATGGATTGCCGCTTTGTGCAAGTCACTAAAAACCACCTTTAGACGTTCGAAAGTAGGTAAAAAAAAAAAGGAAAACTAGTTCGCTGTTTTTTTATGAAACTCTAGTGGAAATCCCTCTCAAATCATACACAGAAACCCATGCAAGTTTTTTTTTTTAATTCAGAAGAAAAGAAAACGCAGAATCTGGGACATTGAAACGTTTTCTGTATCTCTGTAGCCTCCATGGCAGAACAGCGGAAAATAAACAAAAAACTCGGTTTCCCTATTTCTCTCTTCTTTACTAACTCAGTTTCTTCGATGGAGTGCATCAACAAGGACAAGAATCGATAACCTTTATAAAAACCCGCATGGAAGCACATGATAAAGAGCAGGCAGGAACAACTACTTTGCCATTTTCTTTTTACTGCAAAAGAACCTATCTATGTACAGCCCTGGGTGTTTCAGCCAAATATGGTAAAAATGTTTGATACTCCCAATGTAAAGAAAGCCATAATCAACCATCAAGGAAATGAAATACTGAAAGATAATTAAGCTTCAGCACTCTCTTTCTCTCTCTGATGTATGAACTTTTGCTTTCCGTTAGTGGGCTCCAATCTCATTCTTGACATCGATTTCACTCTGCCAAACTCCTCTTTATTCAGTTTAACTCAGCCCCCGCAAAATCGCCACGATTACGAATTTGCAAAACTTTGCAAGAGAGAGAGAGAGAGAAAAGGCAAGGGGGGAAGAAAAAGAGGAAAGAAAAGCTTTGGCTTAAAAGGGTAGAGTCTTGCTGTTGGGTGTGCCCTTTAAAGAGAGAGAATGAGAGGAGATGCCACTATGCATGAGAATTAATAGCTTTTTTTTTCTAATTTCTAATCTAAAAAATTAAAAACTGAAATGGGTTTTGTCCTTTAACGGACTGAGTTTCTAAGTCCAGATTTTAATGGTGTTTTGTTCTGACTTTCTTGTTCTGCTGTCAATTTTCACTGTACTCTTCAGGGTCTCCGAGTGCTGAAGCGCGCGCACTCGATGGGATAACGCCACAGCTCAGCAGTAAACTAAATAGCTTTAGCTTCTAACAAACACTTTTCCTTAGTTGTTACCAATACAAAACTCATTCAACCTTCAATCAAATTCAAACCCACCATTGCCATGTAAAGACAAAACAATTTCATTTTATGGATGAAGCCAAGTCAAAATTGCTGATGTTTACTATGGTTTAGTCCGATTCAGGAACTTAGCATGACAGTGATATCCTATAAAAAGATATTTTGATCATGTTTGATACATATGATAATAGATAGAAAGGTGTCAATTAAACTGACAGCATGATGTAAGCTATGCTTGGCACGATTCGTAATTAAATAAGAGGGCCAAGTCAAGCATGACATATATACATGTGTCATGTCGGGCTACAAATTTTAAGGCACATGGATCAGTACAGCACAACTCGTTAAGGGCCAGTGCTAGCACGTGGCACATGGGCTAGCCTGGCACGGTACTCAAGCCCATGTGTCGTGCCATATTGACTCATAATTATTATAAATGACACTTTGAACTCAATTTATTGGTTCTTTAAATTTATTTATGTTATTTTTTATTTATGATGAAATTATATTTTTTATATTTTATTGGTAATTTGTAAAAATAAAATTATATATTTAATAAATCTAATTATGATATATTTGAATTATTAATACATAGATTTATAATTCTTTCATTTTGAATACAAAATATATAATATGTCATGTTTTATATATAATATATAATCTCATAAAAATATAAATTATAAAGATAAAAATAAATTTAGTAGATTGTTTATGTTTTCCCGTGGATGTAGATATTTTGTCGAACCACATAAATTATGTGTCTATTTTATTTTATTTTTACTATCTTGTATATTATTTAAATTAATAAATAAAATTTTTTTAAATAATACAAAATCTAAAAATTTATTGATGGATTGAGCTTGGCATGACATAACACGAAAAATAATGCCATGCCCAGCCCAGCACGACTCATTAGGACTATGGGCCATGTGCCATGCTAAGCCATGCCTTTAATTTTCATGGATCGTACCAACACGGCCCATTAAAAAAGTAATGTTGTGTCAGTACGACCCATTAACACATGGTTTAATATTTAAATGGACCGTGTCAGCCTAGCACGACCCTTTTGACACCTCTAAATAGATAAAATAAGATAATAATCACTTTATTTTATATTTGGTGTACACATTAAGAAGAAAATTAGATTGCAAGGAGGATTAGTCATCCTTTTAGTATAAGATAATTCAATCCTCTCCAAAAAGTAAGGATTAGAAACAATCCCATGAGATTAGACGTAAATACTCATATTTTATTTATTCCATTCTTAAAATTTATATTTAAAAATTAACTTAAACATTTAATAAAATAATAAATATCTTTGTTTAATTAATAAATTAATCAATTTTTTTCCTTCTTTTTCATTGTTTACTTCTTTTTCTTTTCTTTTCTTGTTTTTGATTCAAGAAAAACAATAATTTTAAAAATGATTTTTTGGAAATAATTAAAATTTTTTAATTATTTTTTAGAAAATAAATTTTCAAACATAAAAATTATTATAAAATATATTTTTTAACTAGTTTTTTCTTTCGTTTAAATTTTTATTTTTTTCATTCTTAATTTTTTTTCTTTTTTCCTATCAAAAAAAAAAAAAAAAGAAAGAAAGAAAATAACTATTAACCATAAAATTAGAAATTATATAATTTATAAAATTTGAATTATTAAATTTAACTCGTATTTTTTCTTTTTCTTTCTTTGTTTTCTATATTTCCTTCTAATTGACAAAAAAAATAAAGAAGATAAAGAAACTATAACAATAAAGAAAAATATTTAAGAATTGTCTTTTGGAAAAATTAATGTAATTAAAAAAATGTATCTCCTAGAAAAACTTAATTTTCTAAAAATAGATATATTTAATTTACAATAAAAAATTTATTTTAAATTTAAATCATATAAAAGAAATAAAAACGAAAAAGAAAAAAAGTTAAAAAAATGAAGAGAATGTTTTTTTATTTAAATTTATTTTTAACAAAATACATTTTTTGAAAACGTAATATATAATTTTTAAAAGTAATTTTTATTAAAAAATCAACAAATAAATTTGAAAATTAATTATAATATTATAAATAATATTTAAATTTTTAATTTTTATTTATATTTATATTTATAACAAAAATATTATAAATTTAAATTATATTACTTTAAAAAAGAGTACTAAAAAAATTATTTTCTATTACTTTTAATTTTACACATAGCAAATATGGTGAAAGATGCAAAAAATCACCATATCTTATTTTTAATCATTGTATACATCAAACATAAGATAGGATGATATAGTTTAATCTTATTCTATCCATAATTTTATAGTATCCTATCCTATCTTCATATTATACACCAAATATGATCTTTGTATACCCAAATAAATAATATTTAAAATATCTCATAGCCGGATTTGAATAAAATTCAAATAGAAAATCATTATCCATCAATGATTTGAGTAAGGTACGAACTAATTCTAAGATATTTGCTATTTAAACTCGATTTTAAATAAGTTTTAATATATGTTTTTATTTATAAATTATTAATATAATATTTAAGTGTTTTAATTATAATTTAACTTTAATTTGATAATTTAATTTTTTAATAGTATGCATTAAAATTAATTCTAAATTCAAGTTCGAAAAACAAATTTTGACAATGCCTATTTAGCATATTTAGGTAGTTAATGAGTATACTTTATATTATATAGGCGGAATTTGGATAAGAAAGATAAAAATGCATAGGTAATTAATTGGATTTGTATATTATGAAACATAATTAAATTTGGATCCGTGATCATTCCTAATTCAACTCGCTCAAAAGGAGGAGTACAAATTATTTAAATGATGTTAGGTCTTTTTAAGATTTATTTAATTACCTTGAGTTATATTTCGATTTGGGGCAGGATAGGAAAAGGAAACGAAAGGAGACACATAGAAGTATTTCATTTATTTTCCCTTTTTTAGGTAGAATTTAAAAAATAATAAAGAAAAGGGACCCTCTCCCTTTCCCTCAAACATCTTGTTTTTTATTTACTTTAATTTGGAAGAAATGCTAGGGAAAGGAAATGAGTAAAAAAATTTAATTGTAAAATAAATTTTATGCCTTGAGTTTTTTTTTAAATAATTATTATAATTATTTGTCTTTTATAACTTATTTATCAATTTTTTTTGTTTAATTTCTAAATTGGACCAAGCTGAAAACAAAAAAAAAATTATTTCAATAAAAAATATAATACCTTAATAAATGCCAAAATTTTATTTTTAATCAAATGAATAACCAATATAAATTATTATATATTATTTTTAAAAAAGGAATGTTATATTTGAAAATATATATATTGTAATGAATCATTTGCTTTTCATTGTTTAATCAAATAATGATTGCCAAAATTCTTTTACTTTTCTTTCATTTATTTAATTTTAATAATCCAAATAAAAAGTACATATATTATTACCTTTCTTTCACTTCACCTTCCTTTGCTGATATCTATTCAAACATAACGTTAAAATGGGAAGGGATTAATAATCTTAGTTGGTTAGTGTTAAAGAAAACTTATTTAATCCGGAATGCTCGTCTTTTAATTTTGTAAACGTCATTTGGTTGTTAAATGTTTTGATAAAAACCCAAGTTCTTTCACTTAGATCTGTCCAATGGTCAAGCCATTTGTTGAACTTGAAAGTCGGCTTGATTTTTGAGAGAATTTGGACAAAAATATCGAATATAATTAACAAGATTGAACAAAATTTTTAAGCTCCATCAAAAATCAAGATGGGCTTAAGCTTGACCCTTCAAAACCTAAGCTTGGTCCAACTCGAATATAAATAAAATTACAAGTTTTTTAATATATTTATAAATAAAATGTAATTATATGTAAATAAAATATTATTTATTAATAAATATGATTATATATATTTAATATAAAAAATAACATGTAAATTTTGACAAATTAAAGTGAACTTTAAAGGTCATAAAATAATAAAAAATAAATAAACAAAAAATTAAAATACAAAAAAATTAATAAAATTATATTTGAGCCTGGCTCTTGAGCTTGCATGTTCAAAAAAAAAAACTTGTTTGGACAAAAAATCAATCTTAAATTTGCGAGTCGTGTCAAACTTTGACTTATATATAAATTATTATTATATGACGTAAACCGGTTCCAAACCCAGCCCATGCACACCGCCATTCTCAGTGCAGTAATCATCTTATCTCATTTGTAAACATTCTTTCTCCTCTGATATACTCGCTTTTACACTGCTCTTGTAAATGTAATAACTGATGGGGATGAGTTGCCTTGTGAGCTAGCTAATGAGGGAAACCTGTTATGAAGGAAGTAAAGTTAGGGGGCGCGAAGTTGATCACGTTCATTTTGGTTGAGGACAAGTTCATTCCGTTTGGATCTAATCGTACCTTCAGTGTTTTTCCAATGCACTCGTGGTGCAGTAAAAAACAATTGCCCCTCCAGTGAGCCACTAAAATGGCAGGGGTCCAGTGGCTTCAATGGATCCCGGTGGCTGGTAGAGAGACAGAAGTTACATTTTTTGTCTCCCTTTTTTTTAACTATTTTATTTTTATTATTTTTTAAAATTTGAAATTATTTAATATTTTAATTCTTTCACCTTTCTCCTTTATATTTAATGTTTTAGTTTTTTTAAAAAAACATACATAAAATAATTTTAAAATATCTAATACTAAAAGTATTATTTGATATGAAAATAATTTTATTAATTTTTAAATTTATTAAAAATGTTTTTATATGAAATATATTAATTTTTTAGTTATTTTATTAATTATATAAAAATATATTATAAATTTCATTAAATATAAATTTTAATTTAATATCTTGATGGTGATTTTCTTTTTTTACTACATTTATCTTATCGCTATTGCTGCGATTGCATCGAAACATGTATTTTCATTACACTACACAATTTCACTATTATAGTAATTAATCTCATTGTCACAATCATTTTTAATCTTACCTGAATCAATTTCACCGTCAATATAAACTAACCCTAAATGACAGGATAGGGCAGATCATAAGATCTTTGTTTATTGATAGGATCAAGTATTCCAAGCTTTCAACTGCCGATTGAGCTACCAGCCTGGGCTTCTGACGACGAATTAGACTGATAATCGTGTGTACTGTGCTTTGGACCCCGAGTACATTAAAAGCCTAACGGTTCTCTTTGTCTAAACTCTCACGCCGAATTAAACAGAACACTGTTGCTGTGGAAGGAGAGACAATGGGACATGCTTAAACTGCACTCTGTTTAACAATGCAATGAAAAGGGGTTTTAAAGTTCATGTGTGTTTGTCCTTGAAGCATTCATTCGATGGGTCCAAGCAAGGATGGATAGAAATGGGTACTTACTATTCCTGCCTAAGTGCCTATGATTAATTAATCTTCATAAATCAAATTATTATCGTAACATGCTTCATTGATTAACTCTCTTTCTGAAGAAGATTAGGCTTTGGATAAGCATGAAAGCAATTCTACTAGCTACCTGCTTCTTGTTTCAGATCTAGGATTTCCTCGTTTCGTTACAGCATGCATGCCTTCAAAGGTGTGGAAAGAGAGAAGGACTGCCTTGAACACCAATAATTGGATCTGGGAGGTGTTTGCCCCTTAGTGACCATTTGGTTCACAAAATTTAGATTATCTTTGGGAATCATTTGAAAGAAAGTTATTTTACTTGATGGATTCCTGAAAATATTAGATTCTTGTATTTAGTTAAATTGGTGGGAATATAAGATTTCTGTATTTGGTTCAAAGAATTTAAAATGATTAAATGGTAAATTTTACTATACTACCCTTTTGTATTAAAGTAAATAAATAGTTGATTTAAAATGAATAACACATTAATAGAAGTTATTTTAACATATTTATTTATTTATTTATTTATTTATTTATTAAGTTTATTCATTTGGGGAATATTAATTAATTTCTTTAACACAAGTTAATTAATTATTCCATTTGTTTATAGGATATTGAATAAGTAAATTATTTCATGATAATACCTGTTAATTTAAAAAATATAAAGATACTTGTTAATTTTTTTTTTAATTTCACTTGTTAATTTAATGGAGGTCAAGTAATGCACATTCATCCAATCTTCAGCTTTAGGTATTCTGGAAGCATCATCCCACTATGAGCAACAATTAATCTCTTTCTCAGTTGTTGTAAAGTACCTTCCTTTTTAATGAATTGCTTTCTTTATTTAGTTATATTTAAATTAATTACTTATTTATTTATTTATTTATTTTTAAGATACTCATTTATTTATTTATTTTGTCCCTTTTTTTATAAGGTTTTTGTTATGTAAATTATTTTGATTTAACAAACTATTACTATATTAAATTGATTTTGATTAATAAAAAATCATAGGGTCCATCTTATTATTGGTCCATTTATTTTTAAATTCATTTTTCTCTTCAACAAAATAAGAAAAAAACATAGTTGTAATATTAGTTAGGTTTAGGGTAAAATAGAAATAAAATATAATTATTGCAGGGTAAAATTGGTAAAAAAATTGGATCCCCCCCCCCCCCCCACAAAAAAAAAAAAACTCAAGATGAGGGGGGAATCATTTTCCCCCCATTTTTGCACTATTTTGCACTGTTGGTAAAAAAAATTACTGGCTGGAATCCTATTCCGCGAACCAAACGTGGTAATCATTTGACGGGAAAAAAAATTCTCCCAGTAATCTAAAATTTCTCCAACCAAACAGCACTTTAATGCTATTAAATTTGCAGTTACTTAGCTAGATAAGTAAACTCATTGAAACAAAACATTTGTTATTTTCTTTCCTAAGTATACTTATTGCTTGAGAATGAGAAATGGCAATTTCCTTAAGCAACAAATCAATAAATATTTACAAATAAACACTACATATATATTTATAGAATAATATCCAATACACTATCAATAACGCTTTTTAACTCCACAAGCAGAGTTGGAATGATAACACATATTCTTTAAAAATATTAAAAAATAATAAATAAACAAATAAAATAAGACATGTATCATCATCTTAACCCTGCATGTTGAGTAAAAAAATCTACTAATAGTGTATTAGATAATTATCTTTTATATATATATATGTATTTATTTGCACTTAACAAACATATGCATGTCCTTTATAAAAGGATTAATATCCTACACCATTAGTAGAGTTTTTTTTACTCTATTTTGAATTTGACCTCCTTGTGTTTCATTATTAAATTAAAGGAGTTAGTCAATAAAAGATATATTAATTAATCAAAGGTCCAACTGATCACAACGTCTGTATCGTAAATTTGTGGCTGTGAATAATCCGGCCAAAGTAATAGGAATTAGACCTAAGACGGTTTCAAATAGAAAAACTTCAATCATTTCAATTTATTTGAAAAGAGAAAACGAAAGGTAATATCTATCCCTAAATATTAATATCTATTGCTTATGAATATCACATTAGACATGTGTTGTGATTTTAATTTTGTTTGTAGATTTCAAAAACTCTATTGACGATATATTATATAATTATCCTTTATAAAATTCAAAAATTTTAGAAATTTAAAATTCAAGCTTAATTACTTACAATTTTTTTCCCCAAACAAAAACCTCTGTTATGCAAAACTAGTAAAGATCAATACATCAATCAAATACAAGAATATGTGCAAAAATTAAAATGCGGAAAGAAGGTAACAAAGTCACACTGACAAATGACAAGTGTTATGAATTGACTTCAATATTAAATACAAATACAACACGATAATATATTACAAATACGACTTAAAAATCATGAAAATTTAATAAAAATTTTATATAAATTTGACAAAAATTAAAAAAATATTTTATGTTTGATATGTTGACAAAAACTTTAATATGATATTTTGAATTATTTACATGATAAAAATACAATTTAAGATGACACAAATAACAAATATATATTCCGATTTCTGAGTTCTAGTTTGAACCCCTTGACGCATAAAAAGAAAAAACAGAAATGTAAAAAGTAAAAGCATGACATGCAGCACATGAAAAACAGGCCCACCAATTTCATCAATCATCATCTTCGAAGATAAAACTTGGGCCCACCAAATGTGTGTTTTTGTCTAATAGGGCCCATCAGTGAAGGTGGTGGGCCCCATGAAAGTAACGGTAACGGGTCTTTGAAATTTTTTGCAGAGATGCATGCAGGCAAACTGTTGTTGTTGTGGGTTTTTTTTATTAATCTGTTAACAATAAAAAGATTGGGTCCCTATAATAATAAAAAGATTGGGTCCCACTTATAAGGCTGATTCAAAGCATGGGTCCACTTTCTATGGGCCACACAAGACAGGGAAGTCATCCAACGAATGATCAGCAGATGGGTATGCGTTGTCCAACTCTTTTTCTGAATAATATCTAAAATAATAATAAATAAATAAGTAAAACGGAAGAAGAGAGAGAAAACAAAAATACGTTCTAGAATATTATTTACCTACTAAAACAATTATATACTGCAATATGTAGAATATAATATTAGTTATTAAATTATTTTACCCTCTTACTCAATGTATAATTTATTATTAATCCTATATATATATATATAAAAGTCAAAGTATTTGAGTACAAATAAAACTTCATATGTGGATAGCCTAAATGTGTGACACAAATAATATATTAAAATAAAAAATAATTATCTTTATTTAGGTTTTAAAAAGATAGAAATATCTTTATATAAATATATTAAAAATACAAATTAAATAAATTATCTTTTTAAATTAATTATCTATTTCAATTTTTAAAAGATAAACATCTATATGTATATATAGATTAAAATTAAATAAAAATCACGTATTATTTATCTCTATTTGCATTAAAATTAAAAAAAATATAACGCTTATATGTATAGCTTTTATCAATTAATTAATAAGATAATATCTATAATTGTATATGTTAAAATTAATATTGATAATGTAATATATAACATGCAATAATATAACAACATCTTACGTTTAATAATTACAAATTAATTTTTTTTAATTTTTTAAGCGACAATATCATTTTTAAAATTTTTTTAATTAATATGTAACATGTAATCATTTCTTTCTTTCACATTAATATTACAAAATATAACATCTATATCTACACTTTTATTAATTAAATTTTTTAATTGTCTAAAAGGTAACATCTATCTATATATATATTAAATTTTTTAATTTTCTCCATTTTTATTTATATAAATTCCATATAATCATTTATTTTTTTCATCAAAGCTTGGTGCCGATGAATCTTAAGAGTCAAACACTAAATTTTCTATTATCTTTTGTATTTAGTTCATCTAAAGGAGATTTTGGCATAGAATTTCATTGCACATCACGTAAAAGACTAGCATCGAATAAGGTTTCAAAGTTTATAAATAAGACACCTCAGGCAGAAATTAAAGTATTGGTCACAAAGTCACTATTCAAGGTATTAGATTAACATATATATTTCAATGATAAAATATATAGCAACATAATTTTTAAATATAACTACTTTAGCATGTATATTTTTATTTACTATTTTTGAATTTGTGTTTTATATATATATATATATGTATACACACACACATAGGGAAAATCTTTCGCCAATAGAGTAATATCATGAAAATTGATCCAACTTTTGGTTGGTAATATATGTCATGTTGGTGCAATAAAAAGCTATCTGAAGTTGATGAAAAATTTCATTGTTCCTCATGAAACGTTGATGTCCCTCTAATCCAAGTACAAGATAAATAATAATTATATTTACTATATTTAAAATATTAAACAAAAATTATTCCATGATGATAATTGTCGTAACGTGTCAAGTCCTAGAACCTAACCCGCTAGACTTAAATTCTTAGAGTCGCCACCAACCATTCAAACCTAAGGTCTGATTGGTCACCTATTCTTGTCTAAAGATAAGGCTTGGTCTACGTTCAAAGATTCTTAGAGTCGGGAGTACGGTTACGTGTGAGGAAGGATTAGCACCCCCACGACGCCCATCCTAGAATGGTACCACTTAGTCTTAGGTTATCTTCTAAATTTGCTTAGGTTAATCTTTAATTTCAATATGCTTAATATTGAAAGATATTTCTAAGTATCCTCCATTAAGCTGGTGGGATAACTTAAATAATCCTTCTCACCTCAAGAGTATTCAAGTAGTTCTATGCGACTTGCTTGAAGAAGCTCCGTCGCCGGATGAATTTCAGTATTTTATGGAAATTTCTTAATTGTGACTCCTCTACCCAAATTATCTTATTTTATTTTTATCATTTATTATTTTCTATTATTTTCATGACTAATATCTTTATCTATTATTTATTTTTATATTTATCTTATGAATATAAATTATCTTTATTTATTAGAAAATGAATATAAATCATTTTATCAAAAATTCCTTTAAAATCCTCCATTAAGCTGGTCGAATTTAAAAGAAATTCTTTTACCTAAAGATTTCCAAAGTATTACTTAAGCGTAATCCTCTTCGGAATCTTATCATCGGAATAATGATACTCACTTTTATGAATTATTATTATCTGACTCTTATTATTATATTTTTATTTATCATATTCTTTTATTATTATTTATATATTTTTTAAAAAATGTACATGAATTATTTTTTATTGAAAATTCCCTTTAGCTCCTTCCATTAAGCTGGTCAGACCATGAAGAAAATCCTTTTACCTAGAGATTCCAAAGTATTACTTAAGCGTAACCCTCTTTAGAATCTCATCATCGGAATAAATCATGTTCACCTTTAATATTTTTTATTTACTGAATCTTATCATTATTTTATTATTTTAACTTTGTGTGTTGTATTTATATTTATATGTTTTTAATTACAATTTCCTGAGACCTTACACAATAAATCGAGCATACAACATTAATTACATCCTAATTACTCATGCAAATCATACAAGTTAATTATATCAGTCATTAATATGCAAAATTAGTATTTTATAAATAATTTATTTAATCAAGTTACCATACAAAGTCATATTAATTAAATTTTATTATTAAATCAAGTTATTAAATTATACAAATTAAACTATTAAGTCAAATTTATTATCAAATCATTAACCTATTATTAAATTATAAAAATAGGTAATTAAAGCAAACACTTACCTGTATCTCCACGTGCTTTTTCTTTTTTTAATCTTTCTTTCTTTGTTTTCTTTGTGTAGATAGCAGCAACAAATGCAGATGGGTCTTGCGTGGTGCAGTTCGGCAGTGATGTTTGATGCTATGTAACCAACAAGTGCAGCAACAATCCAAGGGCTGTTCCATGTGCTTTTTCTTTTTCCAATCTTTCTTTCTTTACTTTCCCACGTCTCTTCCTTTTGATTGGTGCAGCAACTCTTTCTTTCTTGACAATATCAAGCAATTGCAACATCAAGGGCCTCTATAGCAGTGTAACGATGAAGACGATGGTGATGTGGTAACGTGGGAATAAGGGCGGTGATCGACTGTTTGGTTGGCTGCGTGTTTGTATGGGTTGGTTGATTAAAGATGGTGGATGCCAAGGTGACGAGTGGTTTTTTTTTTTTTTTTACAGTCAAGAGTGCTCCCCTTTTTATAATAAAAAATTTATTTGAGTCCTAATACAACTTTACCTATTTTATTAATTATCTCTTATTTTTTAACATTTTATCTATTTCTTATATTAATCCTAATCTAACTCTATCAAATTTAATATTAATCCATATAACTATCCTAAAAAATCTAATTATCCTAATTATCTAATCCTAAAATTAATTTTATTTTTATTTCTTTTTTTCTTTTCTCCCTCTTTTCTTTTTTTTTATTCCTAAATCCTATTTTAATTTTAATTTCCTAATTAATGTTAATTCTAAATCTAAAAATTCTAATTTAATTCTAGCCTAATTCTAAATTGTTAAATTAAAATACAAATGTCACCCAACCCAATTAATTATTTATACAAATTAAGACGCCGGACAAAATAGAGTGTCTACAGTTGCCCCTCTTTGTGCATTTGCTGTGAAACAGTAATTGCATAAAGACATAGACACCTATTTTGTCTGACTTCTCTTTTTTTAATTTTTTTATTTTTTCAAAAAACTCTCTCTAAACAGAAAGGCAGTCAAACTTTAAAATCTTCTCTAAAAAGCTCCCCCTAAACAGGCAGGCAGTCAAACTTTAAAAATCTTGTCCAAAAGGCTCCTCCTAAACAGGCAGGCAGTCAAACTTTAAAATCTTGTCCAAAAGCTCCTCCTAAACAGGCAGGCAGTCAAACTTTAAAATCTTATCCAAAAAACTCCTCCTAAACAGGTAGGCAGTCAAACTTTAAAATCTTGTCTTAAATTTGGAGGAATCATGCCCGAAGGTCTTATAGATTGTACTCAAGGAACCTTGTCTGTAATTTTTCTCATGCAATGCATCATGTATGCAACTACGCATGCATTCTATCCTATCTATGTAATGTCATTTGTGTAATGTCATTCATGCAATATTACTCACACAATCTATTCTATTCATGCAATGTTTTCTTTGAAAAGCATTTCAACTTTAACTGTGGCAATGACAAGGTTTTTTTGTATCAGTCTATCTCATGCATTCTTCTATTTTTCATCTTGTCCTTATATTTCCTATTTCTTTTCTCATTTTCCTTCTTCCATGTTTCTTTCCCAATGAATCTCTTGTCTTCATGCCCTCTATATCTTATCTTATCCCTTATTTCTTCTTTTTACTTTCCTCTCTATCTTTTTCATTGCTTTTTCTTAATTTCCATTTTCCTTCATTCACAAGTTTCCTTTTCTTTCATTTTCCTAAATAATATAAGAGTCTTTCACATATTTTGCCAAGCAAACATTTATTATCATTCCAATTTCAAAATTAATGCAATACAATTTCTCAATCCCTCAAGGTTAGGATACAACAAAGAAATGATTGGTGAGAAGAATGGAGTTGGTATTTTTCAACACTTGGAAAGATTTAACAAAAAATTGCCAAGCTTAAAAGGAAAGCAGGCTTAAATGAAAAGCAAGAGTTTTTAGGATTAAGTGTCAGGTAATAGTATCCAAATAACAACAATTCAAATAATTCTGATCAATGAATACAAAATCTCCTTTAAAGGTCCATTAATCTGATCGTGTTGAGTTCATCAAGATATCTTCTTACTCCAGTATCGCTGACATCTAACTTTTTTGGTATCTAAGCCACCTTTTCAGGTTTTCAACTTAGATGCACTCCATTGATCCAAACCGCCCTTTTTTGGGTTTTCGATCTGAATCCTCCTTTCTTTCTTTTTTCTTTTCTTCTTTTTTTCCTCTTTTTTTTTATTTTTATTCATTTTTCTTCATCTTCAACTTCATTGTCCTTAATGAAACTTCTTCTATCTCTTCTCTATTCTAATTCATGCCCCAACAACATATATTTCTTCACTCAATTTAATGTTCACATGGATCCAAGACAATTCTTCGAAATCCCATTACTTCCGTCTAGACTAGATCTTTTTGTTTCTCATGATCTGCTTCTTCTAATTCCATCCAAAGGATCATCATCTCATGGTGTAAGTATGCCTTTATTCAACACATGATTCTTCAATGGGAGTACTCATATTTGATCAAAATGGACTTTTAAGGCACGTAACGTAGGCTGAGGTGAGGGTTCGTGAAAGAAAGGATAATATAAGCCCAAAATAAGTGTTTCAGGGTTTATGAAACCAAGAATCTTTTTTCATAATTCATTTAGACACAAAATAGAGTGTCTACAATAATATAAGCATTTTATAATTTTAATATATATAACTTAATTATAGCATTTTGTATACTTTATAAGTATAAGTTGAATGTTCAGAGATTTGATGGTTTTGAAAAAGTGATGTTTTGTACTTTTCAAAAATATTAATTAATAAAGATGTTGACAATTGTTATAAAATTTATTTTCAGGTGTGTTGATAAGTATACCTTATAGGTACAAATTGAATGCTAAGACATTTAATGGTTTTAGAAAAGCGATGTTTGTACTTTTTAACATTGGAGTTAAAAAATTAATTAATAGAAACGATGACAATTTTTATAAAATTTCTCTTAAGGTATTCATTAGTTAACAATTATTTAATATTGTTTGATTGGTTTAATTATATGTCTGTGGCCATGTTTTGGGAAATGGAGATTATAAAATTCAAGAAATATTTAAAGATATAAGGGGTGAAATTTCTGTGTTCAAAATAAGAACGACAAATTATAATATTGAGACAAAAAGAACTAAGCTTATCATGTATAATGTGTATCACTTTGATCATAAAATTTAAATATAAAAAATTATTGGAATAGGTATATATAAATTTATATAATATAATTATATTTGTTATAATTTCATATAACATACGTAATAACTTAAACTTAATTTAATCAAATTATATATTAGTGTTTTATCCATGTCTTCAATTCCATCCGTCCATTTTCAAATAATTGTACACAACATTGAATTTAAAACAAGGAAATTTTCAATTTCTTCAAATCAAAAATACGTTAAATTTTTTTATATATTGTTTTTATTCAATAAATTACAATATGAGTTTGATTTAACTTTTATAAAATTTGATGATTATATCAAATATATAATTTTTTTTATATTACTGTATTGTAATGTACAAATTACAAATAAAAATATTAAATATACATGTGTTGTCTTTTTCATAAACATAATAATTCATATTATAAAATTTCAAATTAAAAATATATAGTATCAATTGATTTATTTTAATATATTTTCGTACATCACACGAGATTATAACTAATTATTTATAATATATGTTAAACTAACATTCACATCTGAATTATATTGAGAATTCATGTGACTTTAAGGGTCATCTTTTGTATTGTACATAAACATAATAACATAGTTGTCAAAATCGTATAATACGCAACACATATCGTATGGTATGATATTATTCACTATAAAACTGATACGTATCAATACAAAGAATCAGTTTTATAATAAATTGGTATTGTATCTATCGATATATAAATGAATCGATGCGTATTGTATGATACACCGATACATTTTATAATGAAATTGGGTTAGGCTTAATCAAAATCTGATGTGACCCAATTTAATAAAAATGCAATTTTAATATGTTTTTAACTTTAAAATAAAACTTAAAAACATATTCTCTACAAAATTTAATCTTGAAAATTTGAAAAAAAATTAAAATTTTAATTTAGTTAGTAAATTAAAAATAAAAAATACATAAAAATATTATTTAAAAAATATATATTGTTAATGAGCTTTGTAAGCGTTTGTAAACAATCATATTTTTTTTTATCATAACTCACTTAATCCCACTAATATGTATAATAATTTTTTATTTTTTAACCTAAAAATTTTAAAAACATATTCTTTACATAATTTAATCTTGAAAACTTGAAAAAAAAATTTAAACTTTTAGGTAGTAAGTTAAAAAAAATATTATTTAAAAATATATATCATTAATGAGTATGTTAAGAGTTTGCAATCAATCATTGTTTTTATTTTTACCATATACTCATTGTCGTAACGATTTCGCGCTCGACGATTTTGAAAAAACGTTTAAAAACAAAAGGATTCGCCACCAATCTTTTTTGACTAGGTGTGATTGGTCACCTAAAAATATTTATCTTTTTAACAAAATCTCAAAATTAATTAAGTTTTATTAAAAGACATTTTGGGTCTGCGAAAACAAAATCGGGTTCGGGAGTACGGTTACGCATGAGGAAGGATTAGCACCCCCATGACGCCCGTTAAAAAACGATACCATAATAATCATGTGTTATCCTTTAATTTTAATAAAATGATATTGAATTAATATTTAAAAATATTTCTTATTTTATTGCAATTAATTTTATTCTTTTTATTCAAAGTCATTTTTTATTTGTAGAAATCGTTTTTTTATTTTAAAAAAGTTAAATTTTATTTTTTTGATTTTATTGATGAAACTCTTGATATTGAAAAATTTAACTAAATATCCCAATACTCTGGTAACATTTAGTTAATTCCTCTCACCTAAGGATCAGTCAAGAAATCATTACTTGTGAGTTTCATGACATCCCATCATCGGACGAATTTCATTTATTTTGAAATTAATGTTTATGCGTATGATGCAAAAATATAGTAGATGATGCACATGGAATTATAAAAAGAACTTTATATTTTGATTTTTATTAATGAAACTCTTAATATTGAAAAATTTAACTAAATATCCCAATACTCTGGTAACATTTAGCTAATTCCTCTCACCTAGGGATCAGTCAAGAAATAACTACTTGTGAGTTTCATGACATCCCATCATCGGAAGAATTTCATTTTATTTTCGTTTTTTAACATTTATGCATATGATGCAAGCATAGTTATATGATGCATATGGAATTATAAAAAAAACTTTATATTTTGATTTTATTAATAAAACTCTTAATATTGAAATTTAGCTAAATATCCCAATACTCTGTTAACATTTAGCTAATTCCTCTTACTTAGAGATCAGTCAAGAAATCACTACTTGTGAGTTTCATGACATCCCATCATCAAACCTTTATTATTAATTTCCCTTTTTCTATTTTCTTTTAAAAACTTATTTATTTTTATTTTTAATAAAAATTTAAATTATTGAAAAATCATACTAAATATCCCAATACTCTAGTAACATTTAGTACGACTTTTCTCACCTAGGGATCAGTTAAGAAATCACTACTTGTGAGTTTCATAACATCCCATCATCGGGCGATTATTTAATTAAACCCTTTTTTTTAACAATTAAATAAATTACATATCTTCATATTTTCAAATTATATTAACTAATATTTCATTTTATGTTTTTTTAAATGAATTATTAAAATAAATTAATTAACAATAATATTAAAATGAAAACAAAGTACTTAAATAAATGAGTGGCATAACAAAATAAATAGGAAAAAGGAATTATACCAAAATAATTTGGGTTCAAAACCCAAAAAGCTTTCCAAAGATGGTAAAAAAGTCAAAGCCCAAACTCCCAAGGGGCCACACGGATGGACATGGTCCAACTTGGGCGTGCGGGTCGTCAGCCTGGTGAGCGGGTCGGGTCGGGTCAGATTTGCAGGGCAGCATGTGGATCCTGCTTCTCCCCGGGCGGGTGAGCGCATGAATCTTCTCCCTTTTGGCGGGTGGGCGAGCGCACGGATCTTCCCTCTCCTCGAGCGGGCACCGGATCTTCCTCAGCAGGGTCGGGCGCGCGGATCCTGGGTTGGATCCGGGTCCACGTGGGTCGGCAGCAACTCTTTTCTTTTTTTTTTACTATAAAAGATCCCCTTTTTTTTCTAATTCATTTTCTTCCTTTTTCCCTAAAAAATTTTTTTTTCAGAGCTCTCAAGGCTTTGCCTTGGTGATTTCTAGCCGTCGCTGGGGTCACCTCCGGCCGCCGTCGCCAGTGGCCAAACCTCGAAAAGATTGCTACTTTTCGAAGCTTCTCCCCCTCCTCTTTTCGATTCCGACCTCCGATTCACCAAAAGAACTTCCTAGCCCCACCAATCTGACCAAAACTGAAAATATTTCCTCCCCCTTTTTTTTATTTTTTTTGTTTTCGTTTTTTGGTTGTTTGATGGTTGATGATGTTTGGATGTTCTGGGTTTTGTGTTATGGTTTTTTGGTTTTGTTTGCAGGTTTCAATATGAGTTTAGGTTTCAGATTTGAGATTTGGGGTTCTCAGATCTGGGGTTTTTCGGGTGGTTGTGGTTCGTGTGTCTCTCGCGAGGGGGGGGGGAGGTCTCTGGTGGTGAGGATTTTCTGGTGTTCAAGAAACAGACGGGTCGAATGGTGGTTTATAAGGCGGGTTGTGTTAATGGTGATGCTAGCAATAATGGTGGCTTCAGCTGGGTTTTAGTGAATGAAGATGATGCTCCTCCCTTTTGGCCAAAAATGGGAGGGTCTTTAAAAAACTTGAGCTTGGCCTAGGGGTTGGCAGAGATGGGATGTGTTGCCAGAGTAGCTGGCCGCAGAGATGGGATGGAGGTTGGTGGTGGCAGTGGCTGATGGACAGTTGATGAGAAATAATACAGATAATAATAATAATAATAATAATAATAATAATAATAATAATAATAATAATAATAAATACAAATATATATAAAAATAAAATAAAATGATAATAATAATGATATGACAAAATTAGGTGTCAACACTCATTTAATCATATTAATATGTATAATATTTTTTATTTTTCATTAATCTTAAATGTGTTTGTATTATTTATAATTAATTTTAAAATTATTTATCATATTTTACAATACGATACGATATTCAATTTTTAAAAATAAAATTTCGATTTACCATACACATTTCAATTTAATAATTATGCATAATAACATATATTATGATTTCAACTATTTCACTCTTTCATTAGCAAAAAAGTTTGAGAAAGGCCGAAAACACACTCATTATTATTAGACAAAAGTGAACATTACCTACATTCCTATGCACTGTGCCACTGTCCCAAAATTCAGTTAGACTAGTCAACCAGTACAATTCAGAGTGTTTTTATAGATCAACAACTAGATGAAATTTTGAGCAAGTGTTTTTATTATTTTGACGATAATAACATATGTTTAATATATATTAACAGTTAAAATTTATTATTATGAAACAAAAAATAATAGATTTTCGATTAATTTGAAAATTGACATACATGATCTATATATAAATAGAACATAAAATTCAATAGTCGAATTAAAAAATGAAAAATTGTGTAGAAAGATATGAAAGAGTGTAAAAGTAAATTTGTTTGGATCCCTCCTCATTTATATTATATAATATATGTTTGATGCATTGTTAGCGTATAAATCTTATACACAATTAGTGCATCATAACAAGTCATCTTATTAATTTATAAATTTTAGAATGAAAAATCCTTAAAATTAAAATTTTTAAATTCACTAATTAATACTCCTAAAAGGATTATTATCCAATACACTATTAGTGAAATTTTTTATCCCACAAATATGATTAAGATAGCGGCACATATCTTTTTAAGAATATTTAAAAAATAAAAAATAATATAGAGTATGTGTTACTATCTTAACCCCGTTTTGAAGTAAAAAAATTCCATTAACAGTGCATTGTATAATAATTCTTAATAAAATGTTATGATATGATTCGATAACAGTATTTAAAATTTATTTATTGATAGTGTATTAAATATAAATTCTCTTCATATATGCATACGTAGTTGAAGAAAATAGCTTGTTTACCTTTGAGTATGAATCACATAATCATGTTCTCATTGTTAAAGGTAAAGTTCTCTAAATCTGAAATTTAAATCTCACTCGTGTTTATGTTTTTAGTCTTTATATCTTCATTGTCAAAAAAAAAATGTTGTTATGTTTGTAATGAATATAAAATTTTAAGTCAATTTGATATTCTTATAATTTTGATCAAGAATAACATTTTTTAGTATATATTAACAATTAAAATCTTTTTACTATTGAACAAATAATTATACATTTTTTATTAACTTGAAATTTAATATGCATGATCTATGTAAATAGAACACAAAATTCATCAAAATATAAATCATGTAGAAGATAAGAATAGTGTAAAACTAAATTTGTTTTCACTAATGTAATTGCATCTCACCTCATCACATATATTTAAAGGTGCTTATAGGGCCAGGTTGGCCCGACCCGGTTTGCAATTGGATCGGGTCAATCCGGCCCAATATCCGAACTGGTACAGTACCGGTTCGGAATCGGCCCAGCCCGGTATGTTACCGGGCTGGGCCGGTTTTAAAATTTTAACGGGCCCGGCTCATAACCGGACCGATTCGAACCGGTCCCGTTAAAAAAAATAAAAGAAATTTATTTTGACTGTAGTTGCATTGTAGTGCAACTGCAGTCTGTAGCAGAGGCAAGTCACAGACTTGTCTCTGCGTTTTGATGGTCCCATCAATCCTTTTTTTTAATTTTTTTTATTTTTTAATTCTAATTTTTTTTATTTTTTAATTCTAATAAAATTAAAAAAAAACTGGCTTGGCTGCCACTGCGCAGTAGCCTTACAGTTGCACTGCAGTGCAACTGCAGTATGCAGAGGCAAGTCACAGACTTGCCTCTGCTCTATGTTTGTGGCCGTTGCCCATCAATCTTTTTTTTTTTAAATTTTTTTATTTTTTTATTCTAATTTTTTTTCTATAAATACCTCTATTCTATCTTCTATTTTCATTTACATTTCTTCTATATTTTCTCTCAAATCTACTATCTATATTCATCTACTCTTATTCTCTTCACTCACATACTCTCTCAATATTCACTCAAACTCTCTTAAATTCACTTAAATTCCCTTATTCCAAATTTATAATATCATCATTTCCTTTCTAAATTTCATTTTTCTTTTTATTTTATAATTTTACAAATTTTACTTTTAATTTTCAAGTTTCAATTTTCAAATTCCAATATATTATATATATCATACATCTATTTTTTTAATTTTTAACATATATTTATTTTCAAAAAAATATAAAAATGTCACATTTCTTTCGTCGTTCATGCTCTGTTTCTCGACCTTTTGGTTCCACTGAAATTCCTAATTTGGGTGACGAATCATTTAATAAAATCGAACCCGATATTCATCCGGAGGAGGAGCTTCCTTTGGCACCATCGTTTGGTCATGGTCGTGGTCGTGGAGGAAGTCATGCTCAAACACAATCATCAGCTGCCACCACTGCTGCTACATCATCAAAACCGAAGTTTAGTAAAAAAAAAAAAACAAGCAAGGTATGGGAGTATTTCGACATTGTAGCAAAAGAAGGTGAGACGAATAAATATTGTGCCATCTGTAAATTGTGCAAAGGCGTTTACTCTTATAACTCCGGTGGAAGTGGTGGCGGTATATACGTAAAAAAGACATTTAATTACTATACATAAAATTAATCCTGATGCCGAAGAAAATGAAATTTTAGAAGGTAAACAATCTCAAATTAATACGCATGATGGTGGAAAAAATTTTAATTTTGATAATGTTCAAGCTAGACGTGGTTTAGTTAGATTTGTAGTTAGGACTGAACAACCATTCACAATTTGTGAAAAAACAGGATATTTAGAATTTGTTTGTAAATATTTACAACCCGCATATAAAAATGTTTCTAGACATACATTAAAAAGAGATTGCATGGATATGTTTAAAGAATATAGACAAGCTTTAATTGATAAACTTAGTAATATTTTATCTAGGGTTAGTTTAACTAGTGATATATGGACTAGTACTAATGGTATAAGTTATCTTGTTATAACTTGTCATTGGATAGATGAAGATTGGTCTATGCAAAAACGAATTTTATCTTTAGATGTAATAGAAGAAGCACATAATTCATATACTATTCATAAATATATTACTAAAGTCTGTAAATTATATGGACTAGAAAATAATAAAGTTTTTGCTATTACTTTTAATAATGCTTCGAGTAATACTGCAGCTATTCCTCATTTAATTAAAAGTTTAAACCCTATTATGCAAGACATATTTTTTCATGCAAGATGTGCATGTCATATTATAAATTTATGTGTTCAAAGTGGTTTTAGTTCTAGTGGTACTAGTACTTGCATAGGTCCAATTGATAAAATTAAAATTTTAGCAAAATGGATTCGCATACCAAGTAATAAACGTGAATGGAAGCAAATTTGTATAACAAATAATATACATGTTAAAGCGTTTCCACTTCCCGTGGAAACAACATGGAATTCACTTCATCATTTGCTTTCTTCTATTTTACCTTATAAAGAACTTGTTACTCCTTTTTATAACAATTATACAAGTAGCACACATTTAGTACTTCTTGAAGAAGATTGGACTTTTATTGAATATTGTGTTGATTTATTATCTACTTTTAAAGATGCAACCGAAAATTTTCAACTCAATTTTATCCAACTACACCGTATTTTGTTCCTATTATCTACACAATGTTTGACAAATTTGTAAAATTTAGGAATCATGAAACTTTAAGTTCTTTTGTATATGATATGGAGGAAAAATTTTAAAAATATTTGAAAATAATTCCTCCTATTTATTGTATTGCAACTTTACTAGATCCTAGTCAAGGTGAGGTAAATATAGAAATTTTTTTTTTTTATAAAGAATTTCTTGGTCTTGATTCTATTGAGGATCAAAAGTCCTCAATTAACAATCTTTTTGGAGAATTGTTTAATGTTTATGAAACAGAAAGGGAGCAATTCAACTTTAATCGAGAAGAAGAAGATTCATACGAAGAAACCGAAAGTAGCAAAAAAGGAAAGGGAATTTTAAACGCAATTAAGGAAGCAGCAAAGAAGAGAATGAAGCTAAAAGGAAAAGCGAGCGGATCGGGGTCGGGATCAACAACTCGACGAAGTTCTAGCTTCAATGAGCTAGGATTTTTCTTAAGTCAAGATTTTTTTGTAGATGATAACTTTGATCTTCTCCAATGGTGGAAAGAAAACCAAAAACAATTTCCAGTTTTAACTTCCATGGCCCGAGATGTTTTTACGAAAGTTTCTTCTGTTGCTTCGGAATTCGCATTCTCGACGTGTGGAAGAATTATTGGAGACCATCGAACCACTCTTAATCAAGATTCATTGTGCATGTTAACATGCCTTAAAGATTGGTTTGATGCGGAATCGCGCAATGTCGAACTTGGAATGGCAAATGAATTTGCTGATAATAATTCAGAAGAGGGGGAAGAAATTTCCAAGGCAATCCGTATAAATTATGAAGAGTAGAGAATAATCTTTTTTTTTGTAAATTGTATGTAAAATTGTAAATAAGTTTAGCCATAGTGAATATTTTTATGGACTACGGTCCCGTGGTTTTTACCCTTCTAACTTTTGAAGGGGTTTTCCACGTAAAAAATCTTTGGTCTCCTACTCTCTCCTTTTTCTCCTTTGTTGTTGTTGTTGTTGTTGTTATTATTATTATTATTATTATTATTATTATTATTATTATTATTATTATTATTATTATTATTATTATTATTATTGTCATAACGTATCCTAAGACTAGGACGCTAGACTTTAAACAAATGGAGTCGCCACCTTCTTTTTTAACCTAGGTGTGATTGGCCACCTAATAACTCTAAAAACTGGTCTACATTTTAAGTTTTGGGTTCGGAGTTCATTTACGTGTAGGGAAGGTTATAGCCACCCTACAACGCCCAATATTGGTACCTTTTAATCTTGTGTTATTTTAACTTAGTCTTAATTATGTGGTCTCTTAATATTTCTTTCTATTGTTTAAATATCGAAAATTCTTTTAAGAATCCTCCATCATTCTAGATGAACTCTTAAAAAATCTTCTCACCTCAAGAGTATTCAAGGGGTACCATTCGACTCCCCTGAAGAGGCTCTGTCGTCGGAAGTATTTTAGAATTTTTATTATTCCTTAATTTATTTTTTATTTAATATTTTATTACCTTTATTTATTTATTCATTTAAATATTTTTTTATATATTATTTACTAATATTTTTAGGATTTTGGTATTTAATATTGAGAATATCTCCTAAATTTTCCATCATTCTGGATAAACTTAGAAGAACCCCATCACCTAGGAATTTCTCAAGTGTTACTCATTCGCAATCGCCTTGAGGATTCCATCATCGGAATTATTATTATTTATTAACTTTATTTATTATTTATTATTTTATCTTTATTAGAATATAAATTTTATTATTTATTATGTTTTTATCTTTATTTATTATTTGTTTATTTTGAAAATGCCTTCTAAGTCTTCCATCGTTCTGGATAAACTTAGAAGGACCTTCTCACCTAAGAATTCTTCAAGTGTTACTCATTCGCAATCGCCTTGAAGATTCCATCATCGGAATTAATTAATAATTTATTTATTATTTATTATTATCTTAAAAATTTTACTATTATGTTTATTATATATATTTTATAATTATGATTTTTTACGTGTTATTCTTTTTTAATTATTTGGAGAATACAGTTTAACCTTCATTTTTTGAAAATACCTTTTAAATCTTCCATCATTCTGGATAGACTTAAAAGAATTCTCTTACCTAGGAATTCCTCGAGTGTTACTCATTCGTAATCGCCTCGAAGATTTCATCATCGAAAAGGTCTAGCTCATCCTCAACATTTATTATGCCATTATCTATTAATTAAACATCTATCTTAATAACTTTTATTTATTTATCTTTTTAATTATTTTTTATTTTTTACTTTTACTCATTTATAGTTTGTTGTCTTATTTAATTAAATTTTAACTTTATTTATTTTTCCTATTTTTGTTATTTATTATTCTTGATTTTTTTTTAAGTTTTAAACTCCTATATTTTATTATTTTAATTATCTTTATTATGAGAAAAGCAACCCTTTTTTTTTTGAACAATGTGAGAAAAGCAACTTAAAGTATCAAATTCAATGATTAACCATTAATAACAAATACTAGACGTGGCATCATAAAAGTGCAGGAACAATACTTACCTTGTAATTGGATTGGCCACAGTAAAATAGTTTGAGCTTTGTGGACTAATTACGTGATTTGCTCTTGGAATTGATGGCCGAAAAGCAACCCCTTTAACTCGATCCTAGCACTACTTCGTCTGCCATCCTTAGCTTGATTCCTCGTTCTTCCTTGTCATCGCTGGTACTGCTGCCTTGTATATTTTTTGTTATTTTCTCTCAAAATTGTTTTCCCCCTCTTCAGTTATGGGGTTTAACCCCTTTTTATAGTCATAAATTTGTTAGAGTCCTAATACAACTCAACATATTCTATTAATTATCTTTTATTTTTAATATTTTATCTATTTAATTTTTATGTTAATCCTAATCTAACTCTATCAACTTTAATATTAATCTAAATAATTATCCTAAAAAAATCTAATTATCCTATCCTAAAATTAATTTTATTTTCTTTTCTTATCTTTTCCTTTTTTTTATTATCATTCCTAAATCCTATTTTAATTTTAATTTCCTAATTAATGTTAATTCTAAAATCTTAAAAAATTCTCATTTAATTAGCCTAATTCTAAATTGTTAAATTAAAATACAATGTCACCCAATCCAATTAATTATTTTTATAAATTGAGACTCCGGACAAAATAAGGTGTCTACAGCTGCCCCTCTTTGCACATTTTCTGAAGATCAGGAATTGTGCAAAGACAATTAGACAACTATTTTGTCCGGATTTTTTTTGTTTTTTCTTTCCTTTTTTACAAAATATTTACAATTTTTAAGACACATTTAGTTCCTCTCACCAGAGGCTGTAAGACTTTGAAACAAAACCTTGTGCTCCTCTCACCAGAGGCATTGGAACTTTAGAAAAATAACCTTATGCTCCTCTCACCAGAGGCATTGGAACTTCGAGAAATAACCTTGTGCTCCTCTCACCAGAGGCATTGAAACTTCGAAAAATAACCTTGCGCTCCTCTCACCAGAGGCATTGAAACTTCGAAAAATAACCTTGCGCTCCTCTCACCAGAGGCATTGAGACTTTTTGCAAATAAAGAGCTCCTCTCAACAGAGGCTTTGAAACTTTTTGAAAAATAAAGAGCTCCTCTCAACAGAGGCTTTGAGACTTTTGAAAATAAAGAGCTCCTCTCAACAGAGGCCTTGAGACTTTTTGAAAATAAAAGCTCCTCTCAACAGAGGCTTTGAAACTTTTTGAAAAATAAAGAGCTCCTCTCAACAGAGGCTTTGAGACTTTTGAAAATAAAGAGCTCCTCTCAATAGAGGCTTTGAGACTTTTTGAAAATAAAGAGCTCCTCTCAACAGAGGCTTTGAAACTTTTTGAAAAATAAAGAGCTCCTCTCAACAGAGGCTTTGAGACTTTTGAAAATAAAGAGCTCCTCTCAACAGAGGCTTTGAAACTTTTGAAAATAAAGAGCTCCTCTCAACAGAGGCCTTGAGACTTTTTGAAAATAAAGAGCTCCTCTCAACAGAGGCTTTGAAACTTTTTGAAAAATAAAGAGCTCCTCTCAACAGAGGCTTTGAGACTTTTGAAAATAAAGAGCTCCTCTCAATAGAGGCTTTTGAGACTTTTGAAAATAAAGAGCTCCTCTCAACAGAGGCTTTGAGACTTTTGAAAATAAAGATTTCATTTCAGAATGCCAGTTTACATGGGTTTGACTGGGCTTAACTTTCATTTTGATGCCAACAATATTGGGCTTCATCCTTCTTTAAGGTGCCAGCTAAACTGGACTTTGCTCTCATCTAAGGTTTTTTTCAAAAAAGTATTTTTCTCATCATCTTCTCATACCTCATCATTTTTTTCAAATTACCATCTCTTATATTTTCTCTTTTCCTCAAAATTTTAATCATTCAGAGCTTCTTATCCTAATGTCTTAACAAATAGTTCAATGTCAAAATGCAATAGTGAAATGTGATGTATGTTATGAATGTAATGAATATCATGAACATCATAATGCCCTAAGTGCTATGAATGTTACCTGAATTACTCCATGAATGTATGTAAATGCAATCTCCATTGTGGTAACAAGATTCTCAAGCTCATCTCATTTTTCTCAAATTCCACATATCTGCTAGATTCTTCTTATTCAAAACTTCTATCTTCACTTCTTATCCCATCCTATTGAGTCTTGGTCCAATTATGCTCGAAGACTTGCCATCATGCTTTCAAGTTTATATTTTCCATCATTTTTTATTGTTGTTTCTTTCTCTCTCTTAGTAATGCAAGATTTCTCAAAAGAATATATTTTTTTCAAAACTTTACCCAAAAAAGGTTACCAACATTTATTTATTTTCCTTCTAACTCGACCACCAATGTAATGCACTTATGCATATTCTCAATTTGTTACAGGGGTGGAATAAATTTAAAATGATCATGAGAGGTATAGGTATTCATTCTAGAAAAGGAACATGAAATCAAGAAAAATCAATGGGATAGTGTTTGGAATAGGGTTTTCAGTATCCATTTAATAAACATTCTGATAATTTCAATCAAGTCAATCTAGAATTCCTTTCCAAAAGCCCACTCTTATTGATATGTTCTTTCATGTAGTGTCTGTCAGTCTTGCCCTCGTATCAAAACTTTTTGATGCTGATATTTTCCTAAGCCGCCTTTTCTGGTTTTCAACTTAGGTGCCCCTTTCATTTGATTCAAACTGCCCTTTTTGGGTTTTCAATTTTGAATCCTCCTTTTTCTCTTTCTTTTTTCTCTTTTTTTTCTTTTTCTTTTTTTTTCATATTTTTTCCTTTTTTTTTCATTTTCAACTTCATTGGCTTTGACAAACTTCAACCTTCAGTGCTCAATCTAAATTCATGCCCCTAATAGGCATTCTTGATTTCGATCCAAGTTATCTTCTAAAGCTCATGGGTTTCTTCATTCAACTTGATCTACTTCCTTCAAAGGATCATTATTTCATTATACAAATATGTCTTCATTCAATACATGATTCTTCAATTTAAGCATTTACATTTGATCAAAATGGGCTTTTAAAGGCATGTAATGTAGGCTCAGGTGAGGGCTTATGAAAGAAAAGGATATAATAGGCTCAAAATGTGTTTTAAGGTTTATAAACCAAGGGATCACTTTTTTATCAATAAAACATTTAGGCATTTTGCCCCTTTCTAATTCACTCATTTCTTTTCTTGCTTTTTTTTCTTTTTGAATTCAAACCCTTTTTCTTTTCTTCTCTTTTTTTTTTTCACAAAACAAGGCTATTTTTTTTCGCCCTTTTATTCGTCATGAACACTTTCATCTTTGCCCTTAAAATTTCTTTATAAATGATTTTCATCTTCTTTGCCCCTAGTGTGGAGGGTGATCCTTGGTGGGTTACATTACAAAAAATATAATAGGCTCAAAAGGGGTAATCAAAGGACAATTTTACTCATGCTTGAAGGATAGTGAAAGAAGGCCATTTATCATTTCAAATGTAAATACTCTCATTAAAAATTGTTTATTGAACAATGACAAACTTGTTAGAAGCTTCTATGAGAGATTCACCTTTCTTGTACCATCTATCAAGTGCGGATGGTGAACAACCTTTCCTTCATTTTCTTGCTTTCACAACATTAGCAGACTTGTAATTCATCAACAGTAGTAGTTGTTTCAAAATTGAATCCTAGATTTATTGACATCATTATCATCATGTTCATTATTTGGATACTTGTGAATAAAAGGTAAATGTGAGTATGTGGGAAATGGCAAATGAACAGAGAGAATGAGAAAATGACAGTGCATCACACTAGTCGCTTTATTGAGAAAGGAATAAATAAAAGTTAGCCCATACATAAAACTTTATCTTGTGCTTATGGGCTTAAGCACTTTCAAAAACTATCTTGCATTACTTAAGGAAGCAAAAACAAAACTAGAATTTATAAATCTTCAAAATCGCATGGCTAGAACCCTTCATGCCCCCATAAGACAAATCTTTTTTTTTTTAACTACAACCTATTCTATTACTCCCCTTCCTTTATCCAAAATTTTCAACAACTTAATGATTTGGGCCAATTGCCCCCTTATATCCTCTTGAGCTTTTTCCATCTTCTCCATGTGAATGCTTTGTTCTTCTTCCATAACCCTAGCTTGATAACAAGTGTGATATGAATGGACTTTTGCTCGAGCTATCTTTGAACCTTTATTACCACAATTAGAGTTCATCATTTTTCATGTGGTGATGCTTGAAGAAGTTTGAAATGCTTTGTTTAAAAACAATGAATGAAGATGAACAAAATGAGATTATGCTACATGTGTATGAATGGGATGGTATGGTAAAAAGTTGCCATGTAATAATAATGGATGATTGATGCATGAAAATGTTTTGGTGAAGAACACATGGTACCCTTTTTGTGTCTCATGTATAAATCAAAATCAAACAAACTTGATAAAAAATGTGTCCTAAGTAATGGGTACTTTCTATAGCATGGGTTGATATGGCTCTATCTTACGGTTGGTCTTCCTAATTTCATTATATGCATGGCTTTAGATAAAAGGGCTAAAGGTTCCCAAATTGTTCCTTACTATCATCCACTCTGGACTAGTAAGGCACCCTAATCCTCACCCATGACAGACTACAAGCGGAAAAGGTTCAACTTGAGTGGGAGTATTTTGCTAGCCCATGCGGAGGTTATCACCTCACGAGAGCGGTAGGTACTCTACTCCCTCCTAGAAAGGACTGAGCTCGGGTCGAGAGCTGTACGCATGCAAATGCAAAGTGTGGTGTGTGAGAAGGAACTTCATCTTATTAATTTCCACAAAACACTCAAGAAGTCAACAAAAGAGCATCAAACAACATCAGAACTTTGCAAATTTAGTCCATCACACTTAGACTTAGTATAACACAAGATTAAATTATGGCTCGACTCTCTTAATTGTCCCCAGTGGAGTCGCCAAGCTGTCATAACGTTTCCTAAGACTAGGACGCTAGACTTTAAACAAATAGAGTCGCCACCAATCTTTTTTAACCTAGGTATGATTGGCCACCTAATAACTCTAAAAACTGGTCTACATTTTAAGTTTTGGGTTCGGGAGTTCATTTACGTGTAGGGAAGGTTATAGCACCCCTACAACGCCCAATATTGGTACCATTTTAATCTTGTGTTATTTTAACTTAGTCTTAATTATGTGGTCTCTTAATATTTCTTTCTATTGTTTAAATATCGAAAATTCTTTTAAGAATCCTCCATCATTCTAGATGAACTCTTAAAAAATCTTCTCACCTCAAGAGTATTCAAGGGGTACCATTCGACTCCCCTAAAGAGGCTCTGTCGTCGGAAGTATTTTAGAATTTTTATTATTCCTTAATTTATTTTTTTATTTAATTATTTTATTACCTTTATTTAATATTCATTTAAATATTATTTTTTTATATATTATTTACTAATATTTTTAGGATTTTGGTATTTAATATTGAGAATATCTCCTAAATTTTCCATCATTCTGGATAAACTTAGAAGAACCCCATCACCTAGGAATTTCTTAAGTGTTACTCATTCGCAATCGCCTTGAGGATTCCATCATCGGAATTATTATTATTTATTAACTTTATTTATTATTTATTATTTTATCTTTATTAGAATATAAATTTTATTATTTATTATGTTTTTATCTTTATTTATTATTTGTTTATTTTGAAAATGCCTTCTAAGTCTTCCATCGTTCTGGATAAACTTAGAAGGACCTTCTCACCTAAGAATTCTTCAAGTGTTACTCATTCGCAATCGCCTTGAAGATTTCATCATCGGAATTAATTAATAATTTATTTATTATTTATTATTATCTTAAAAATTTTACTATTATGTTTATTATATATATTTTATAATTATGATTTTTTACGTGTTATTCTTTTTTAATTATTTGGAGAATACAGTTTAACCTTCATTTTTTGAAAATACCTTTTAAATCTTCCATCATTCTGGATAGACTTAAAAGAATTCTCTTACCTAGGAATTCCTCGAGTGTTACTCATTCGTAATCGCCTCGAAGATTTCATCATCGGAAAGGTCTAGCTCATCCTCAACATTTATTATGCCATTATCTATTAATTAAACATCTATCTTAATAACTTTTATTTATTTATCTTTTTAATTATTTTTTATTTTTTACTTTTACTCATTTATAGTTTGTTGTCTTATTTAATTAAATTTTAACTTTATTTATTTTTCCTATTTTTGTTATTTATTATTCTTGATTTTTTTTAAGTTTTAAACTCCTATATTTTATTATTTTAATTATCTTTATTATGAGAAAAGCAACCCTTTTTTTTTGAACAATGTGAGAAAAGCAACTTAAAGTATCAAATTCAATGATTAACCATTAATAACAAATACTAGACGTGGCATCATAAAAGTGCAGGAACCATACTTATCTTGTAATTGGATTGGCCAAAGTAAAATAGTTTGAGCTTTGTGGACTCATTACGTGATTTGCTCTTGGAATTGATGGCCGAAAAGCAACCCCTTTAACTCGATCCTAGCACTGCTTCGTCTGCCTTCCTTAGCTTGATTCCTCGTTCTTCCTTGTCATCGCTGGTACTGCTGCCTTGTATATTTTTTGTTATTTTCTCTCAAAATTGTTTTCCCCCCTTCAGTTATGGGGTTTAACCCCTTTTTATAGTCATAAATTTGTTAGAGTCCTAATACAACTCAACCTATTCTATTAATTATCTTTTATTTTTAATATTTTATCTATTTAATTTTTATGTTAATCCTAATCTAACTCTATCAACTTTAATATTAATCTAAATAATTATCCTAAAAAAAATCTAATTATCCTATCCTAAAATTAATTTTATTTTCTTTTCTTATCTTTTCCTTTTTTTTTATTATCATTCCTAAATCCTATTTTAATTTTAATTTCCTAATTAATGTTAATTCTAAAATCTAAAAAATTCTCATTTAATTCTAGCCTAATTCTAAATTGTTAAATTAAAATACAATGTCACCCAATCCAATTAATTATTTTTATAAATTGAGACTCCGGACAAAATAAGGTGTCTACAATTATTATTATTATTATTATTATTATTATTATTATTATTATTATTATTATTATTATTATTATTATTATTTTATTATTATTATTATTATTATTATTATTATTATTATTATTATTATTATTATTATTATTATTATTATTATTATTATTATTATTATTATTATATTATTATTATTATTATTATTATTATTATTATTATTATATTATTATTATTATTATTATTATTATTATTATTATTATTATTATTATTATTATTATTATTATTATATTATTATTATTATTATTATTATTATTATTATTATTATTATTATTATTATTATTATTATTATTATTATTATTATATTATTATTATATTATTATTATTATTATTATTATTATTATTATTATTATTATTATTATTATTATTATTATTATTATTATTATTATTATTATATTATTATTATTATTATTATTATTATTATTATTATTATTATTATTATTACATACCAAATTAATTAATGTTATACTTATCTAAGTTTAAAATAAATAAATATTTAAAATACAAAATGAATTAATATTTTAAAAACATATTAAATAAATGAATAAATAAATAAATGAATAAATACTAAGTAAATGATATTTCAAATATAATAAATTATTTTAAATGCAAAATGAATATAATAAATGAATATAAATAAAGATATGCAAAATGAATATAATAATAATATTCATAATATCATTATTTGTATTTTGAATCAAATATCATTTTATCATATTATATTCATAATATAACTTTAATTTATTATAACAATAATTTTATTAGATAATTTTATAATAGTTTATTTTTACATTATTGTTACATTAATTAAATAAATTATAATATAACTTTATAATAAATTATTGTTAAATTAAACTATTAACATTATTTATTATAAAAATAAATTTATTTGATTAAATTATTAATATATATTAATATATATTAAAATAAATTAATATAAATTTTTAAAAATAAAAATTTTAAAAAGCAAAAAAAAAATGGATCGAACCAGTTTAAACCGGTTCGGTCCGGTTTTGAGGCGAACTGGTCCAACGAACCGGGCCGATTCGCCTCTTATAACAGATAGAATCGGACCGGTTTACTATCGGTTCGGACCGGTTCTCTTTTGGTTAGGGCGGAACCGGTGAAAACAGGCTAGGAACCGGTCCAGTCCGGCCCGTAACCAGCTCTGCATATATTTGTGTGTGTCTATGTCTCTCTCTCTTCTCTTCTCTCTCTCTTTATATATATATATATATATATATATATATATATATATATATATATATGAGGAAGAATCCACTAACATCCATGTAAAATTAATTTAGTTTCACACTATAGTATCTTTTTTATACTATTTATATCTTTTTAATTAAGCCTTTGAATTTTATAGTTATTTTTACAAAAAAAAATATTTAATAATTGGGGATGAAGGTGATGTTGTTTGGATTCGAGTTCAAGCCTTACAATATCTTACAATTATTCCTTAACCACTCAATCAAGAGATTGTTGTCGAATTTTATATTCTATACACATAGATCTTATACACCAAATTTCAAGTTAATCTAAAATGTCTAACTATTTAATAATAAAATTTTAACTGTTAATATATATTAATAAATTGATAATCTCGATTAGAATGATAAAAATATCGAATTGACTCAAAAATTTATATTCTTGCTATATACAAGTAAGTTGTTAACTTTAACAGTTAGTTTGTAAAAATATTAATCCTATATGAGTTATAAAAAGTATGTAAAACAATTTGTTTTACACTAGTATAAATAGATTCCTCTTTTATATGCGTGCACGTATGCATGTGTGTGTGTATAAATGAAAATGGTGACACATAACCTTCTAGGGAATATGTGGAGTTCAAAAACTTTATTGCAAGTGTATCGCATAATAATCAATATATAAATTTATATTTGATATACTATCAGCATATAAATCTCATATACCATCAGTGAATCCTAATAAGTTACCTCATTAATTTTTAAATTTTAAAATAAAAAATCTTTAAAATAAAAATTTTGAAATTAACTAATTAATGAAATGTTATGATACGATTCGATAATCTTATATAAATGTTATTCACTATTGGTGCATCAAATGTGACTTCTCTTTCTTTCTCCCTCTCTTATTGATACATTTGTATGGTAATAGCAGAAGAAGATTGTCTTTTTGCCTTGAGTATTAATCAAATAATCATATTCCTACGATTAAAGTGTGAAGTTCTCTAAATTTAAAATTAAAATTCCCCCCGTAATTTTTTTTTAAAATCTATATATCTTCATTGTAAAAAAAAAAATTCTTGCTAGCTACAGGAAGTAACCTTTATTCCTGCGGGGAACTCTGATGGAAATGGAGCATCTATCCTGCTAAAGATTGCGTCAAAAAGGCTTCCCATTTCCCTTTAGAGCATCGATTACATATGCTAATTTTCACAAACCAAGATGCCTGCTTTAGCCGGTAGGCATATATAATTCATCTGTCCATATCATGCCTGCCTTCACTCGATTGTATTTTAAAGTTGAACACTCATTTTAATTTATTGTAGTTTTTCACTTTCAAATTCTTCTTCCATTATAAAAAATTACAGATGGAATTTGATGTAATAGTAATTTTTTTTTTTTGATTTGCAGGTCATAAATTCAAGTAAAAACAAAGAAAAAGTTGCGTACAATAATATTTTTCAAACCTCACAAAATAAGTCTTGTGCATTGAATTGTTTTTTCTTTTTAAAAAAAAAACTATCATTGTACGGTTCGTGTCGTGTTGCCATGAAAACCTAATTTTCTTCGATAACATATCACTAGCTAGCCTTATCTTCTCCCTGAATTTCCATGACAGACAGAGCCACGTCCCTTTCAATCCAAACCCAATTATCTGAACACGTAGGCAGCATGATTCTTCTTGTCTGCGGTGCCATTTGGCTATACGCAATAGGAAGGAGTGTAACAAAGGACCACTTAAAACCATCTTCTCCACCGAAATTTCATTGTCAGATGACTCCCACCAGGCCAGCTGTGGTAGCCCTCTTCAACTCTCTCTTTCAGCTTCAGTAAACGGTAGATCAAATGAAATGAAAGTTTCCAAACAATAATTTGGGTTTCAGCAGATAATAATTTGTTTATTGACTGAGGCACTTGGGCAAATCCAACCACCAAGCTTGGTTGTTCATCGATGTAAGAAGCTAGAGATGGTGACACTGGAGTTGGCACTAGCCAGCCAAGGGCCTTTCGGTTAAGTGGATTGTTGTTTCTTTGTCTAGCCAGAGACAATCTAAAAATCTTCTTGCTCAAGTGTCATTGGTGATCAGTAGCCTTCGTGAAATAAGTGCCAAGACTGAGGTTTGAGGCTTAGAGGGACCAGTCCCCACAATTTGCTCTAGGATAATGTTCAATTACGACAAATCATCTTTTTGACAAAATGAAGGGAAAGAAAAGATAGAACAAAAGTTTCTGCCAACAAAACGTAACGTAAATCGATGTTAATGTGGTTTGAAAGACAAGTAATTAGACTTTAGCATGATGAAAAATGGACCAAGAGTGAAACCATGATTTTGATTATGACATAATTTACTCTATTTGCTTTAATATTAATAAAAAAAATTACGGAATACATTATCTGCATAATTTTATATTTCATTGGCTGGATAATTAAAAATGATTATTATATATTAAACTAGTTTGCAAACCCGTGCAATGCACGAATTAATTTTATTTATATATATACACACATAAATTTAGTATTATTCACATGCTTTTTTTAAAAAAATTATGCTTAATTACTTTAATTATTTTAAATGTATTAGATAATTAATTTTATTTTTTTAAAATAGAGTAGAAACCATATAATATTTTAATTTTTTTAAATTAGACAATATTTTAAATATTTTATTTGAAATGATTAGATTTTAGTTAAATTATTAAAATCATTAAAATTAGATAAAGGATATAATTTTATTCTTACTTTCAGGATGTAAATGCTATTTGGATTCTCTTTAATAATTTTATATAATTTTTTTAGAATTTGCAAAAGTTCAAATAAATGAATAACAAATTATGCTTAATTATTTTAAATATTTTAAATAATTAATTTTATTTTAAATGAATTAAATACTATATAATATTTTAATTTATTTTTAAATTAGATAATATTTTAATGGGTTTGTATATGATGCACTGACGGTGTATAGTTTCTATACATTGTCAATGCATCAGAGGTTGACACCTCATCAATTGGCAAATTAAAAAATATGCTGAGCCCTTAAAAGTAAATATAAATAATTTTTTTTAATTTGCTCATAAGGGCTTATTGATGAAGTGTCAACCTCTGATTCATTGACAATGTATAAAAATTATACACTGTCAGTGTCTCATATATAAATCCTATTTTAATTATTCTCTTTGAAGTGATTAGATTTAGATAATTTATTAAAATGTTTTAAATTAGATAAGGGATATCGTTTTATTTTGACTTTTAAAATTAATGCTGTTTGAATTCTCTCTATCTCTACACCCAAAAAAATATCTATGGTATTATCAAGAATAAGTGTTTATCGCCTTAATGGCTCCTTATTTATATTCAAATAAAAAAAGGAATTTCAATAAAAGAAAGAAAAAACATAAAAAAGAAAGGATAATTATTACATACACTGACAGTGGAGTTTTTTTATTCCACAAGCAGTGTTAAGATTATGACATGTGTCCTATAAAAATATTAAAATAAATAAAATAGGACGTGTGTCACGATCTTAACGCTGCTTGTGGAGTAAAAAAACTCCACTGTCAGTGTATGTAATAATTATCCAAAAAGAAATGACAAACATCAAATAATATTTCAGATTGAAATATTATAATGGATATATCACAATAAAAAAAAGTTGAATTCATAATTAACTTTGATATATTAATTAAATCTATTCAATTCAAAGATTAAAATTTTTACTTGTAAAAAGAAATTAATAAATTAGAAAAAGTACAAAAAATATTAAACATAAAAAATAAACATTAGATGGGTTCAAACTTATAGGTAAGAAGGTTCAATAGCTTATACTCTTATATGCATTCCATGGTTAACATAAATAAATAAATAAATTTACTTAATCCACATATAAAATTAAAAAATATATATAAAACTAAAAATTTTTGAAAAAAATTATGCAGTTGAAGTTTGTCATCATTTTGTTTATCGTCTTCATGATTCTCTATAAACCTGTTTAAAAACAAATAAAAAAAATTCAATGGAATTTAGATAAAACATAAAAAGAAAGGCTCCATCACATATAAAACTAAAAAATGAAATTGCTTAAACTCCAAGTACTGTTATAACAAATCGTTGAAAAAAAAAAGTAAAAAATAAACTTTTTTCTTTTATACATATAATATTGGAAGAACTTTACCTTTTATCATTCTAAGATCAAATGTAATTAGTTTCAAACAATAAAACAAATGAAATACCTATAATTACAAAAAAAAAAAGTGTTATAATTTTTTTTAATCACTCGAAAAATCCCATAAGATATTTGTGTTACGTTTGCAAGAGCCTCCCCCTTTCTATGCCGTGAGAAGCCCAATAATCGTATTGGAATTTTGATATTTCTTTAACCCAATCTTTACCGATTGAAAGCTTTGGCCCATGACTCCAGAGTCCAGCCCAAAATCTAAGGCATCTTAATTTCGATTAGTGGTCAAAACGCCTTGGAAAGAATCATGATTCGTGATCCCGTTCCATCATGGATCATACAAGATACATTTTCTTATGTGATATAACTAATGTTACAAGTAATTCAATGTCATACGCTCACAAAACTCAATTGCAATATAAGGAAAAAGCCGCAAAATTCCCATTCACTGCTTGGTTTTCTTATCGTTTCTCCTTCTCTTTCTAAACTCTCGTTTCTCGTCAGAATATTGCTTCTTAATTAACAAATTGCACATCGCTGTTCTCACAGCATCCGCAGCTGCCATGAACACCTTTTCATCCATTGAAATACTTCCCTGGAACTTCTCAAGCAGTTTTGCTCCACCAGGTATTGCAGTATCTGCAAGAACAACTGGCTCCGGTTCTGAAGAGTCGGGACTGCGTTTTTTGAAACCAGAGATAACTTTTACACGGGAAAAAGAGGAAAGGCCAGAACCATGCAACTTAGAGGCACCCGCTACCATCCACAATAATCCTCCAGAAATGCTACTGCCAAGGCTCGAAGGAATGAAAGTCTCCCCCACAATTGAGACCGCCTATCAAAATAAAAAGTTATACAGGAAATATTAGTTACCTGTAACCATAAATCTGTTTTTAGCCTTTTTTGTGTACCAGAAAATTTGATTCATTCAAGGAATGCCACATCGTATTATAACAAGACAAAGATATTCTGCACCACACTTGGGTTGGACGAAAGGCTTGATGGCACAAGGCTGGGCTGGACATGCAAAATGTTAGAAATTGATGCAAACAATTATTAGTTTAAGTTGAATAAGTCTTCCACTATGTGTATAACATGGAAGAGTGGTTTCTAGATTTTAGGAGTTAAGTTCCCACTAACCTACTTTATGTTTGTGTACTTAGTGGGTGAATATCATCCCATGAAGCGAGAACATGGGGGTGTGGCTTTCATTTCAGTTCATCTATTTATAGTGTTGCAAATTGAGTTTTTAGCAATGAAGAAGATCCTTTGAATTCTTAGCCAATATTCTTTCTTCTATCCTTTTTCTTTGCTTACTCATACTTTGCTGAATATTCGTTTGTTCTTGTCAAATACATCCTTATTCTTCGAAACCAACATTTTTGATATCAGAGCCAGGTTCGATTAAATTGGGTGTTATTCTGTTGTGGTGATCTTTGCTGAAGCAAGTGATCTTTAGTTTGTATTCATCATGTCTAATGGTATGAATACTTTGAATGTTTCTCAATCATTGGTGCCCATCTTCAATAGAGAAAGTTATGCTTTTTGGAGCATTAAAATGAAGACCTTTTTCATTTCTCAAGATTTGTGGGATCTTGTAGAAAATGGATATACAGAATCTGACAAGGCAGAGAAGGCAGCGGAGATGAAGGAGTTTCGGAAGAAGGATGCAAAGGCGTTGCTCGTATTGCAGCAAGCAGTGACAGACTCAATTTTTCCTCGAATCTCGAATGCAGCAAAATCGAATGAAGCTTGGACCATTCTACATAAAGAGTTCCATGGAGATAACAAGGTAACTGTAGTGAAACTCCAAACTCTTCGTAGAGAATTTGAGAACTTGTGTATGAAAAGTAGTGAGTCGATTCAAGATTATATTGGTAGAGTTTCTCTTATTATGAATCAATTAAGAACTTATGGAGAGAAAATTGAAGATCAAACAATTGTAGAAAAAGTTTTGAGGAGTTTACCTCCTAAATTTGATCATATTGTTACTGCTATTGAAGAATCAAAAGATCTTTCTAAGTATTCTCTTAATGAGCTAATGGGTTCACTCTTAGCACATGAAGATAGGATGAACAGGTCTGCAGAGAAGAGTATGGAGCAGATATTTCAGACAAAGATGGAGATCTCTAGCAAGGAGAAAAGCAATGATAATGGTTTTGCAGGTAGAGGTAGAGGAAGAGGTAAAGGTGGCTACCGTGGTCGTGGTAGAGGTCGTGGTAGATCAAATTCAAGTCGCCAAGAAACTGAGAGTGGTGACAAAGAGAATCAAAAGCAGAACCATAAGGACAAGCAGTGTTACTTTTGCAAAAAGATGGGGCACGTTGAGGCGAATTGTTGGGAAAAGGCTAAGCAACAGGCAAATTTCGTTGAAAAAGAAGAAGATGGTAACTTGTTTCTCACTTTTATGAATTCAAAGGAAAGTAACGGTGATCTTTGGTTTTTGGATAGTGGATGTAGCAATCACATGACAGGTGTTAGAAGTCTTTTTCAAAGTATAGATGAATCAGTAAAGTTGCAAGTCCGTCTTGAGAATGACAAACAAGTGCAGATTGAAGGTAAGGGAACAATAGCAGTGAGGACCAAGTCAGGTAATGAGAGGTTGATTCATGATGCTTATTACATTCCTAGCTTGGCACATAATTTACTCAGTGTGGGTCAATTGGTAAAAAAGGGATATTCAATTTTATTTCATGATGATGTGTGTGAAATTAAGGGTAAAAATTCTGATATGCCGTTTGTAAAAATTCCCATGGCTGAAAATAAGATGTTTCCTCTTGAGATTTCTCGTTTGGATGATTGTGCACTTGTTGCTAATGTTGAAAGTGATTCGTGGTTATGGCATTTGAGATATGGGCACTTGCATTTTAATGGGTTGAAGTTGTTGTGTCAGAAAAATATGGTTCATGGTTTGCCTACAATTCCTTTTGCTAATGATTTGTGTGAAAGTTGTATTTATGGGAAACAGCATAGACAGTCATTTCCGGTTGGGAAAGCATGGAGAGCAAAGAAGCCTTTGGAGTTGGTGCATGCAGACATTTGTGGGCCAATGAATACTCTGTCTTTGAACAAGAGTAGATATTTTTTGTTGTTTACTGATGATTTTACTCGTATGAGTTGGGTGTTTTTTCTTGTTCAGAAATCAGAAGCACTTGATAAGTTTCGAGAGTTCAAGGCCTTTGCAGAAAAAGAATCTGGTCATCACTTAAAAATTCTTCGAACTGATAGGGGAGGAGAATTTTTATCTGATGAGTTTACTTTGTTTCTCAAGCGAAATGGAATCAAAAGGCAGTTAACAGTGAGACGAACACCAGAGCAGAATGAAGTCGCCGAAAGGAAGAATCGAACTGTAGTGGAGATGGCCAGGAGTATGTTGAATGAGAAAAGGCTTGCAAATGATTTTTGGGTTGAAGCAGTAGCTATAGCGATTCACCTTCTCAACATTTCTCCAACGAAGGCGGTGCGTGGTATGACAACCGCAAGCCTAATGTAAGTGCCTTGAAGATTTTTGGTTGTATTGCTTATGCCATGTTAGCTTCTAATGATCGTACAAAGATGGACAAGAAGAGTGAGAAATGTATTTTCGTTGGGTATAGTGATGAGACAAAGGGGTATAGATTGTACAATCCAATTACTAAGAAGCTAATCATTCGTAGAGATGTTATTTTTGATGAGAACAGCTTTTGGGAGTGGAATACAGACAAAAATCAGCACTTGTCTTATGAAGAAAATGAATTAATTGAGTCACAAGATGACAAGAACAAAGTGGCTCAACAGGTTTCCCCTACACCTAGTCCTTCAAGGTTGTCACCACAAGCTTCACCAACTCCTCAACCTTCAAGGATGATTACTAGAAGTATGTCTGGGGCTCTTCCCAGAAAGGTAAAACCTTGGGAAGAAGTTTATAACTCTAACATGTTTGCTCTTTTAGTAACAGAACCCATGAGTTTTGATGAAGCATGTGGAAAAGATGAATGGGAACATGCCATGGAGGAGGAGATTGCTTCCATTGAGAAGCATGATACTTGGGAGCTAGTAGACAAGCCGCAAGGAAGAGATACAATTGGTTTAAAGTGGGTTTACAAGGTGAAGTTTAATGCAGATGGGAGTGTCCAAAAATTCAAGGCAAGGTTGGTTGCTAAAGGATATGTGCAAGAGTATGGTAAAGATTTCTTTGAAACCTTCTCTCCTGTTGCTAGATTTGAAACTGTTAGATTTTTGTTAGCATTGGCAGCTCAAATGAGGTGGAAGGTTTATCAGTTTGATGTCAAATCTGCCTTTTTGAATGGTTATTTGGATGAAGAGGTATATGTCGAGCAGCCACAAGATTTTGTTGTTGAAGGCAAAGAGGATAAGGTGTACAAGCTCAAAAAGGCCCTTTATGGACTCAAACAAGCACCACGAGCTTGGTATGGTAGGCTTGATTCTTACTTGTTTGAAAATGGTTTCCATCGTAGTAGTAGTGAGCCCACTTTGTACGTGAAGGAAAAAGGTGATGATGTTCTTATTGTTTGTGTTTATGTGGATGACATTATCTATACTAGTTCTTCTGAAGTTCTTATTACAGAATTCAAGAAGAGCATGACTGATGAATTTGATATGTCAGATTTGGGGTTGTTGCATTATTTTCTTGGCTTACAAATTTCTCAAACTGATGATGGTGTTTTTGTTTCACAAGAAAAATATGCTCTGGAATTGTTGAAGAGGTTTAACATGCAGAATTGTAAGACATTTTCTACTCCCATGAATACAAATGAGAAGTTGACAATGAATGATGGAACACCAAGGGCAAATGAGAAGTATTTCAGAGGCTTGGTTGGTGGGTTGATGTATTTGACTCATACTCGTCCAGATATCATGTTTCCTGTCAGTTTGGTCTCAAGGTTCATGCATAATCCCTCCTTGCATCATCTTGGGGCAGCAAAACGAATTCTTCGCTACATTCGAGCTACAAGTAACTTTGGGATTTGGTACAACCCAGTTCCTAACTTTAAATTGTTTGGTTTTACTGATAGTGATTGGGCAGGTTGTGTAGATGATAGAAAAAGCACAAGTGGTTTCATTTTCAACTTTGGTTCGGGTGCTGTGTCATGGAGCTCAAAGAAACAAGCAAGCACGGCATTGTCATCTTCGAAAGCTGAGTATATTGCAGCTACATCTGCTGCTTGTCAAGCAATTTGGATGAGAAGAATCATGGAGGATTTGCATCAAGTTCAAGGAAAGGCGACTGAGATTTTCTGTGATAACAAAGCAACCATTTTAATGACCAAAAATCCAGTGTTCCATGGAAGGACAAAGCACATTGAGCTTCGCCACCACTTTATTCGAGATGCTGTTGCTGAAGGACTAATCATGATGAAGTACTGCTCAACAAATGATCAAGTTGCTGATGGTTTTACTAAGGGACTTGGTTATTCAAAGTTTGCAAAGTTTCGATTATCATTTGGAGTTGCAGATTTTGCATCAAGGGGGGATGTTAGAAATTGATGCAAACAATTATTAGTTTAAGTTGAATAAGTCTTCCACTATGTGTATAACATGGAAGAGTGATTTCTAGATTTTAGGAGTTACGTTCCCACTAACCTACTTTATGTTTGTGTACTTGGTGGGTGAATATCATCCCATGAAGCGAGAACATGGGGGTGTGGCTTTCATTTCAGTTCATCTATTTATAGTGTTGCAAATTGAGTTTTTAGCAATGAAGAAGATCCTTTGAATTCTTAGCCAATATTCTTTCTTCTATCCTTTTTCTTTGCTTACTCATACTTTGCTGAATATTCGTTTGTTCTTGTCAAATACATCCTTATTCTTCGAAACCAACACAAAATGCATGGTAGTCTGATGTAAACCAAAGCTAATGAAACAGATCTACAAGGCATGCAAGCTAAAACATTCTTTATGAGAGTTGGTAACTGTTTTTACTGTTGTTAAAGTTGCAAAAGGAAAATGTTGTAGTCTTTACCTTGACAAAAGAAAGAGTCTGAGATTGAAGGTTGCAGCTCAACAACATTATTCCTTGCAAACTAAATAGAACACAATGACTGTTACGAAAATTAACCAAACAGAAGTAACATTGAAGCAGAAGAAAACATGGATATAGAAGACTCAGAATCTTACCTATGCATGGCTACTGCAAAAACAGTACAATCTGGAATTGTGCATATATCAGTTACAGTTGAACAGTTTTCTTCGCTTGCATCAGACTTTAAGTGTCCTGCCTGTGGTAAGGAAGTAAAAGTAAAACCAAGTAAGTTAACAGCAAAATTGAAATTAAAGAATGGTGAGCCCGAGTTTTCAAAATACCAACTGCATTTCCTTCTAACGAATAGCAACCCAAAACTGTGATTACTAGATAATGTTCTTTTTAGAATTTTTGGAAAATGGAAAACAGTCATTTAATGCATTTTTTTTTGAGAGAGAGAGAGAGGAGTAAAGAGAGGCCAAGGGGATCTACCAACAACAGAGGTGAATGCCATTTTTTCCAAGAATAGCAAAACATCATTAGTAATCTCCAGAAATTTTAATAACAAGAGAGATACCTTTGCACCAACTGCACAAGTATCAAGGAGGGATCCTGATATGATATCCCACACGCGAACCTGAAAAAGAAAAACTAGTTGATTGTTCACCAAATTTGCAACTTGAAAAGTTAAAGCAAAATACAAAAACAACAAGTGGACAATGCAAAATTAATTAAACAAAATTCTTAACACTCACGGTTGAATCACCACCACCAGACACAAGAATACCATGCAAGCAATCTGGAGTGCAAATGAAGGCAAGGCAGGAAACAAACCTGTAGACAGATTAATTTAAATGAACATCTATCAATTATAGAAATAGACATTATATCTTCTAAGAAAAAGCAACAGATACATATCAACTCCGGTTACTTAAAAGACCATTCCACAGGTAGATAATCCACCTACTTGGGTCCTTGACTAGGGATCAAGCAGGTAAGGGCATGCCAATGCACTGTAACTCGGTACTAAAATTTTCTTATAAGATAATGTTTTAAACCAAGAAATAGAATACAGTATAATCTTTCATTATGTAAAATATCAAATCAAGGCAAGGGAAACATGTGATCATAAAAACTCACTCCGTATGACCAAGACAAAAGCTTTGAATCTCATGAGCTCCATCTAATGGCTTCTTAGGAAACACTGTAACCTGTCAATAGAAAAGTATCATGTAAAACATGCTACATCAAGCCATCAACTATCATGGTTATACAAAGGGTAGGGGGCATGATGGTTTACTCGAATCTTAAAATCTCTGTCGGCACTGATAATAAACTGTCCATCTGGTGAAAATTCCTGTAAATATTACATACTACAAGTGAACCATGTTGGCAACAACATGCATGTACCCATTGAAGGGTAACGAATCCTTCTTGAAAATGCACAAGCAATGAATATCATAAATGAGATTGCACATTGAAAGGGGTCCAATATAGCTAAACAATTACCAGGCTAGTGATGATACTACAGTAATGAGCAAGCAATGGCACTGCCTTCTTGTTAAGAAGAGCTCCATTTCCATCAACCCCAGGAAGATCCACCACCCAAACCACTCCAAATTTGTCAGAAAAACAAACATGAAGACCATCATTGCTCAAAGCAACTGCACTCACTCTCTTCTCAGAACACCTGTCATACATCACTAAAACAGAATAAACTTTCTACAAGTATAACAGGAACCAAAACAAGAAAGAAATGAAAATAAAAAACCCAGACGGGTGTTTAAGAACTTACACAGTAGAAACACAGCGCCAAGACTCGGTAGACCAAACCTTAACAAGCTTGTCATCTCCGGCAGATACAAAGAGCTTTCCGTTTGCTCCATATTTAATAGCTCTTATCGAATCATTATGAGAAGCTCCGCCAGATTCATCCACCAAAGTCGCAGGGCAATCTTCTCTGCCAATGCCCAATTTTTAAATAATATTCATTTCTTTACGGAATTCGAGCAAGCAAAACTTAATAATAAAAGCAGAAGGTGAAGGAGAGGGGAAAATAAGAGCTTACAATAGATTGAAGACATGAAGGTCCGACCCAACAGCCACAGCAACGGAGCACTGGGTCGGATGGACGGAAATAAGAGCAGGAGCAACCTCAACGTCTTTGTTGTTTTGTTCAGTTTCCTCCATTTGAGAGTCTTCCTCTGTTTTATTGTTCTTGTTTTCGTCGTCGCGTTCACACTCTTCAATCCGAGGATCCTCCATGTTTACTCCTTCCTTGGAAAATCGAAATTGGAAGGATTGCGTTTCTGGTTTTCTAGGTTGTAGCTATTACTGTTGCAAGGTTTAAGCCATTGAGCTTTCCGGCGGGTTTTTCACTTTTCAAGTTATTGGGCTGGACTCCTTTCACTTTTTATTCGGTTTTAATCGAATTAATAGATAGTTCATTTACTAATTTTATAATTAAATTAATTAAAATTTTAATTTAAATATAATATTAAAAATATATGAAACCGAAAATATTTAATGTTTTAAATTTAAATAATATTTGAATTCTGACGTTGTTAAAAAATTTTAATTTAATATTTGGTATTTTATTTAATGATTTTATTTAAATTACTTCTAAATATAAAAAGTTAATTGAATTAAAATTTTAAAATTGATAAATTCAGTTTGATTAATTTAATTTTAATTGATTCAAATCGAAACTAATCAAATGAACCAATTGATATAAGGTTATCGCTTAAAATAATTTCTTATAAATTCAACTTACTAGTATTGTTTTTATTGCATAATAAGGTTATTGAAAACATTAACTGCTTTCAAAACAAAATAAGGTAGCCAATAAAAAAAAAAAAAAAACAGAAGATCATTTCACTTCTCCAATAGGAGGAATTCAATGGCTGAACAAGACTGCACTTTTCACGATAAAATCAACAATCTATTAAAGAAAAACAGTGAGAGACCTAAATTCTTAGCTGCGTACAACCAAAAATTGTTCCTCGGCACTTTGTCATTAGAGCTGCCTGACGCCATGAAGGTCTATCACCCCCGACCGTCAAGATATCAACATCAGACATGGGTTTGATATCCCCATTAAATCGATCAGGACCAATCAACCCTCCGATCACATATATTTCATCTCCGAGTCCTGTCATTGCAAACCCAATTCTCCTTCGAAACTCGGAAGCTGAAACCACCACCTTTCTCACTTCCTTTTCCTGCTTGAATATATGTCCATGGCTCATCACGTAGAGGGCTCCCTGCACAACTGCCATTGGACCCTGGAGCCAACCATAATCCTCGACTGTCCACCCGGACCCTAGATGGTCCAAGACTTGCACCGTAGACAACCCCTTGTGCAAGACATGCACCTTTCCTTCAATAACGAGTCCTAAGCTCGCTGAATTGTGAGTGTGGTGGAGATCAGGCATTGGAATCCAGACATCCTTCTCGGGATCATACATTTCCACTTGGGATATAGATTTTCTGCAGTTGGTGAAACCACCAGCAACGATGATCTTTCCTTTCAAAACACAGCATGCAAACATGGCACGTGGTAAGATCATTGATGCACGTTGATCCCACCGACGCATTATAGGGTCATATGACCAGACTTCATCAGTTGCAAAGCTCCCATCTTGGTCACCAGTCAATGGGTCGACATCATCACTCCCACCACCAAGCACAAACAGCTTTCCACCGGTTGAGACCACACCAAAGTGGGCAAGATGCCTGACTGTTGAGGGGAGGACAGGAAGAGTAATCCAAAGGTCACGGAGAGGATCGTACATCTGCCATAAGTTCTCTGGATCATAGGCACACACACACAGAAGTTCCTCTACTGAGCCAACCTCCTGTCGAGCTTTAAATAGCTCAGGGCTACAAATGGCAGCTCTCCAGGAACGAGAGACAAGCTCCAACCTAGGATATTGGTGGAAGGGAACCAATGCTAGGCACCTAAGGGCAACAGCATCTGGAAGACCTTCAATTAATCCAGACATACTAACCAAGGTTTCATCGATTTGAACAATCCTTCAGTAAGAAATTTTTGCTATGTCAATCACAGCAGTGGAATATGCAACCTGAGAGCAAATTTGGAACTTGTAAGGACCAAATCAACATTTTGAATTTCAGAGTTGTTATATCATTGAAGTCCAGTTAGATCTTAAAAAAATGGAATCACTGTATTTGTGTTTAACAGCATTTGCAGCACAATTAGCACTTTTTTTTTAATTTTGGGAAAGGGGGATCAGATTATTGAAATAATTGAAAACTACATTGCTAGGCAGCGTCTGTGTCACCAACATTGGCAAAAAAAAGGTAGAAATCATGCCATAATGTGAAGGTGAAACAAAAAGGGCCCCTATAACATTAAATTTTTCTAATCCTTAACCAAGAAAAATGCTCCAAAAGACACCCAAAGGCTATTGAAATCGCTATGAAAGAATAAGTTTCACTTCCACAGCAAGGGCAACTCATCACCTTCTTTGGAGTAAAAATAGTTTTTTTTTTCTTAAGATAAAATCATGATTTTTACAAAAAAGTTTTTGTTTGTTCAAGCGTGAAGTCATGCTTTCACAATAAAATTTCTTTTTGCATACAAAAGCAAACAAGAAAAACATAGTCCATATTTTCTCTAAGCAACATAGGTCACGAACAAAATTTTGAAGTACTGTCCTCATGTTAAAATAAAATAACTAGTTCCATTTCATTTTTGCTTTATGGCATGAAAATTAATGATCAAGGGGACGTTGACCAAGAGTTTCAAGATCAAGAAGTCATCTCATTACAATTTTCAAGCAACTTAAGCAGCATAAAGACATGGTGGTTGTACCAAAAAAAAAAAAAGACATGGTGGCTTAAGAAATGAAGGAAAAACCAACTGATAAACCCAAAAAGACATATGGAGCTTAATGGAAATCATCTGTATGTAACCTAGTTACTAATATGATAAACAGCATGTAATTTAGATACTAAGACTTCATTTTCCATGCTTGAGACTGTGGTTTTTGCAACATGTTTGCAAATAAGAAACAAATAGGTAGGAACACAAGCCAATGTAATTATGGTACTGTTTCCATCAAACAGAACATAAATATTCCACAACAGCAAGATACCATCATGGAAATTACTTTACGGGAGATAAAGAAGCTTATTTATCAGAAGTCAATACCTTTCCCAGAACATTCCGTTTAGGGAAAACATAGCTCCAGAAGAAACACCAAAAGGAGACTCATATGTATCTACCATCTAATAATAAATACAAATCGTTAGGCTTCCAGCCTATTACTGCCTTCAAGGAAACCAATCACTTAACTGATGCACTTTCCACAATTACCGAAATAGACCACAACTTTTGTCTTGGTTTCTATATATTAAATTTCTCCTTCAAAGAGAGGATATTTTCTTAATAAAGGGATCGAGAGATGGAAAGGAAGAAGAAGCCAGAATATTTATAAAGGACAAACAAAATAAGTGGGGCAGAAGGAAGAAAACAAATTTTTTGGAAGAGTTCAAGTATTGAAAATGAGTATTCTCATACATAAAATTTGATTCAAACATGTTTTGCTTCCAAATTTCTAAGCAAGTAGCAAGGATATGGATAGTATCTTCAGATCTTCACCACTGGGAACTTGGATTTACAATTTGCACATGGTATAAATGTCAAGTTTGAAGCCCACCTATGATCTCAAGTCCATGGATTCAGAGTTACAGCTTTGTCCGAATTTTTACAGTTAAAACTCTTTCAAAACAATTGTTCCTGATTTACAACCTCACTCAGAGGCCCACCCTTTTAAAACACAGGCATTGAAGATTTTGTCCATCAACTCACTCTCAGAGCACTCATGAAAGCTAATCCTTTGAGAAATCTCAGAAAGAACCTCTAAAAAAACAATATAAGACTACAACTGAGTTACTATCCTAAATGCCTCTATAATATTCGTCTGCACAGACACGCAGATAAATTACCAGAGCTGAGAAACCAAGACCGTAATGACTGACAATCAATTTTTTTTCTCCTTACTTAGACTTATCTAACAAATGATAACTGCACTGAACTCAACAACCAATAAGTTATATGTATTTAATGAAAATTGGCTCAAATATAAACCCACCATATAAGACCAGAAACGATATTACAATAAACCTCTAATAGAAGCTACCACAAAAATATTTATATAAATGCGATAACTTTAAAGATCTCGGTTACTAATTTACATTGTTCAAGTATCAAAAATTATTTAAAAGCACAAGCAATTTCAGGGAAGAAAGGCAACCATTTCCAACGTTGAAATGTGATCCACACCAAAACCCTGACTTTATAGTACAATGGACACACATTTCCACCAATAAAAAACACAAGAATCAAGCACATTTACAGACAAACGTGGCACCAGAATACATATCATAGCCGGAATCGATTGAATTTCACCGTTACAGACAAACACACTTCTAATTCACTTTATCAACTTGTTAATCCCAACCCCAGAAAAAATGAAAACAACGAAACGCATCAAATTGAGAAGAAACCCCTAAAATTTCAGCCATATGAAGAAAAGGAACATCCTATTGTAAAACGAGTACAACCAAACTTCACTTTCAGATAAAACCCACTTCTAAATCAGCATAAAGAAAAAGCGTATTCAATAATTCTTCAACTAAATCCAAATTCTAAGGAATTTCAAACAAATATCGGTTAAAAAATGGAGAACTGAAGAAAAAGGCTTCTAAAGCTTCTGAAATGAAGGAAGAGAAGATGCCTTACCTGAAAACCAAGACGCCCAACGAAGAAAAAGATTTGAGCTCCGTTCGTGAGAGAGCGGGAGGAGAAAGAAGAGAGAAAACGGTAGCGTGTTATTCGCCTGAGAAGAAAAGAAATGCGACAGAGAGAAATACGAAGAGAAACCGAAAGAGAGACTGCACAGCTAAGGAAACGCTGAGAAACAAAACAATGGTTTCTTTTCTTTTCCTCTATTAATCCTTTACTTATATAATTTTGTTTTTGTAATTTGATTATTAACAAAAAGAAAAGGAAAGTTTGGGTTTTCAAATTTTTGGATGCTTCTGAAAAAGAGTATAAGGCGTTGGGATATTCCACTTCGGATGGCATTTTCTACGAGTTTTTTCCCATGATACGGTATTTAAAAATCTTTATTCTGTAATAAGAGTATTTTTAAACTTATTTCCCCAAGTAAGGTACTCTAAGACACGTCATACTCATCTCTCTTTCCTCCAAGTATTTTTCTTAATTACCAAGAAAAAGGAGAGGGACAGACAAAATTTAGAAATGGAAAATCTGTTCAACGGTTTCCATGCTTTTGTTTCTTTTTTTTTTATATTATTTTTTGGTGAAAATGCTTTTGTTTCTTTGAAACATAAACAAATATGCTTGCTCTGTTTTCTTGTCATGTGTCTCTCATGTTTCTTGTTTTTGGTTTATGATCATAGTTTAAACGTCTTTTGTTTATCTATGGAGCCAAGGACAAAAAAAAAACACTTGAAACAGTATATCCAAAACAGGGGAGGTTAGTTTCAGATGGAAATGGAGATGGTATTAATTTCAATGTAAAGGCTTTGATCTTCTTCTCTAATTCAAAAACAAGGCCCTTAGGAGGAAGATGCAGCCATCTTTAGACAAATCCTCCTTTGTTGTTTAACTTCTTTTCTTCAAGTAGTTATTCTTCAATCCCTCGGCTATCAGTCTTCCAATATCTTCTCTTATAAACAAAAAAAAAATCCATTATTCTACAGCAACCCCACATTGAAATTTCAGATGTTCCTATAAAATTTGATCTAAAAAAGTCAAGAAAATGGATATTCAAGCTTTTTGAGCAAAAATGCATGATGACAGTCCTATTGAGGAAAATATTTGATAGACAAACTAAAATAAAGGGAAATATGAAGTTTGAAGATTCATAAACTATTAAATATTTGATGACGATCCTAAAAAATCTTTTTTCCTATACTGTTTCTTTCACTGCCTCTTAAATGCCAAATCGTTATGGTTAACAAAGTGACATTTCTTCTCCGATTCGATGTCATGCAAATACAATAACACACTCTCCCAGCATATTTCCTTCTTCTGTTGATCTCTCACAAATTTACCTCATTTTGCTCATGACTTTCATATTACAAAACCGAATTAAAAGAGAATTTGATAGAGAAAGAAAGGAAGAGAAAAGGATGTTGATTTGGTTAAATGAGATAAAAAGGGTAAGATGGAGAAGGAAGGCCACTTGGAATTATTTTGATGACATGGAATCCAATTGTACAAAATTACCTGTATTTGAGAATAAAGTTTAAAAATACCCCAATTAGGGAAATAAGATGATAAAGAATCCTAGTTAGGGAAAAAACTCCATTTTCTACTTTACCCCCTCCTTTCGTTATTGCTTCACACGTAAACGTAAACTGTACGTAGTTGAATTTGAACATGTGCTTTTTTTTCCTTTTTGGTTTTTCTTTTTACTATTTCATAAACAATTAAGTAATTTGAGTAACACGGTTATACCCTGCAAAAAAAAGTAATTTGAGTTATACAATTAAGTAATTTTAGTGATAAGGAGAAGGTTATGAGATTTTGAGATCTCAGATTCGAGTTTCATTAAGTGTAAGCTTGAGTTAGTCTAATTATTTATTAGTTTGTTTAATTTGTTATAATTATTTACTAGTTTACTTAGTTTGAGTAATATGATTTTCATAGTTACTTGTTCATGGAATATAATATGTTGATTGTAATTGTAACTTTTAATGAAAATGTATTACAAAAGAAATTAATTTGAGTCTTTTATTTTTATAAATGAAATTAAAATTTTATCATAAATATTTTATTATATTAATTTATTAATATTTTTAAAATATATTTAAATAAACTATGTGGTTATGTTTTAATTTGTCAATTAAAATTTCTTGATCAATATGCAATAGTAGATCATTTTTATTTTATTATTTTCTTTTCTCGCTAAACAATAATGATACCATTCTTGATAAAAAAAAGATTTTATTTAATAAGAATGATGCAAAGGAATAAAGATAAAAAATGTGAAATTCAATAGTTAATTTATAAAGCATGAAAGTGACGATAAAACATAATCATATTGATTAATAAATTTTTCATCATTACTTTTTTTTTTATCAAACAAAAATTTAAAGTGCCTAATTACGAAAAACAAATTAAACTAAATTGTAGTAATTTCCATTTTGTAGCAATTTGGCAAAAGTAAAAACTAAACAACTTTCACTCCAAGATAAGATAAAAAATTTGGGATATATTTGCACCCTTTTTTTTAATGTAACAAGATGAAATAAGTATGAGTTGAACATATATATATATATATATATATATATATATATATATTAAGTGTGACAAAAAATATAATTAGATCAGGTTTTGGGCACAAAAATACTTAGATTAAGTGCAGTTCATTTGTTATCGGATTTGTATTTATTGAATAAAAAGTCATATACTTATTAAGGAAAGAATTAAGAAAAAAATAGATACACTTATGATTCATGTATCTTATTAAAACTTAATACGACAAAGTATTTATCTATATAATATGCGAATTAAATAAATTTTTAAAAATTACAAATTTATTAATATTTAAATGCAGCATAATATCTTTTTAATTGAGTTAATAAACAGAGATAAACCTCATTATAATAAAACTGTCCAATAAAAGAATGTAAAATTTGCAGCAGTGTAATATTTGGATATCGTGGAGGCAAATTTATAACAAAAGCAAACAAAAAATTGAATTCGTGGACATTGACCTATCGTTCAGTACATGCATTAAATAGTAGTACGGGTACTATTTATGTGACGTTCAGTACATCAGAGATTGACACCTCATCAATAAGTTTTTATGGGTAAATTAAAAAAATTTATTTATATTTGCATATAAAAATCTATTGATGAGATGTCAACCTCTTATACATTGATAATATATAAAAACTATACACTATAAATACATCATATATAAATTCTTATTTTATTGGCTGTCTTGCTCTACACTACCCGCAATCATTTATATCTTTGTTGAAGAAGGTGTCTGAATTTTGACGTTGATTTATTATTTAATCGGTAAATGAATTAAATTATTTGTAAATTATTGAAAATTAATTTTATAATTATTAAAAGTTGATCCATTTATTTTTAAGTTAAGCTTAAATTTGAATTATTCATGTAATAAATAGAATATAATTTAAATAATTTTTTGTGTTATCACATGTATTTTTATTTTGTTTTATGATCTAAGATTGATTTTCTTTGGATTGAGAGTGATAAAAGTAAAGTCTTTTTAAAAATGATAATTTTAAGATTTGAATCATATTCAAATACTTGGAGAAGAAATCCACTCCCATTTTCTTTTAACTACTTGTTGGTAGAATTTAAATATTTTTAATACCTTATTCAAATGTGTTGTGAATTTAATCCAATTTTTTAATATATATTTTAATATTTGATTATTAATTTATTATTTTTTTATAATATATAGTAAAAAATAACAAATCGAACTTATCAAGTTAAATTTAAATCTCAAAAATTGAACTTGATTGAATAATCAAATTTCAAACTCCAAATTTTTGAATTGAATTAAATTCAAATTTAACACTAAATCGTTTCAATTTGATTCGATTGTACACTTGACTAAAATTAACTGATTGAGTAACACAGCTTCCAAAAAGTTTAATTTTTCTTGTTTATGATGTTTTTGATTTTTTTTATATAATTAAAGTGAACAATAAATTTATTTGAATTTGAATTCAAACTTACAACATACTACAACTCTTTTTTAAACAGTGAATTAAGAGATTATTGGCTTTCGAGTTTTGAGATTCATGCTTACTAGTGCATAAATCCGGTTTGGCAATGCCAGGCCACAACCCGGTTTTTGCCCACAACTTATTTGAGGGGTGAAAATTGGCGGTGCGCCAACGAACTTAAACCATAAGTTTTGGATGATGGGCAAATTGCGTTGAAGCTGATCAGCGTGTCTTAAACCATAAGTTTTGGTTAGTAAATGGATGTGACCGCCCAACAATACCATTTGGCATTATGATTTCAGTCTGGAAGTCATGCCATGCCATGCCATTGACTAGAAGACTAGAATACGAAATCCGTGCTCCGTGCTCCGCGGCGAGATTTAATTTACATCATTAATTTATTGTCATTTTATTTTAAATTTTTTCCAAGCGATTAAGATAGATGAATATGAAGATACACAAATAATAAGCAATAGAATTAAAAAAGGATTATTATTCTGTTCACTGTCAGTAAAATTTTTTAATTTCATAAGCAGGATTAAGATGATGATATGTGTTCAATTTTATTTATTTTTTAATTTTTCAATATTCTTAAAGCACACATATCATCATCTTAACTTCTCTTGTGAAGTTAAAAAATTTCACTGACGGTGGATGAAATAATTATCCATTAAAAAATCATATATTTCAAAGCGTGAAATACACCTTTCAGTAATGTATATAAAACACATGTATCTTCAATTTCTTTATATTTGTTGAGGTGAATGATACCAAAAAGGCCAAATAATTGAGAAGGTGTCAACACATTCTTTGAAGCCTTTGGTCTCTTTGTATACTTACTAGGCGACGTTAAATCTCGTGCCTTGGAGACTCTGGATCCTTCGGCCTTAATAGCCATTGTGGCATGGAGAGAGGCGTCTAGTATCAGTTTTTAATTGGTTCTGTTGTTTAAGCGGTTACCTTTTTTAGTTACCAACTTGTAGAACTGGGCTTTTGGGCGAGCTGAGTGGGCTGTATGCCCTTGTCAAGTATTTGTTGGCCCTTGTTATATTTAATTGATTTTGATTTGAATTGATCAAAAACTAACATTAATCGGAATTTATAATTTCATTTTCGTTAGATCGAATCAAAATTTGTATTTTTGAATTAAAAGAAGGAAAATAAATTTTGGTTAATTTGATTAATGAATCAATTAATTGAAATAATAGAAAATTATTTTTTATTTTAATTATTTAACTTGAATTTATAATTAATTATAATTTAAATTAATTAGAAAGAGCATCAATATAAAAATATAACTAAAATGATTGAAAACATCAATCCATACAAAAGGTAAACGATAGTAATTAAAGCATTAATGTAAAATCATTATGTTGCTTAGCATCAAATTCAATGCCGAGTAGCCTATTAATATTTTGGGTAATCAAATAGTTACGACTTTTGAATTGAAATACTAGATAACCAAATTGTTATCAAATTCTCTTTCATTAATTATTCATATCTTCATGGAACGTGGCATCCAATCGTATAACATAACAACAGTTGATTTAGGTTAACGGCAATTGAATTTTTTTTCTTTTGATTTTCATAATTTAAGATTATATTCAATAAAAAAAGAAAAGATGACGAGCTGATTTTCATGGAATAAAAAAAAATCAAGAGTTTTACTTCATTTTGCACTGAAGTTTGAGGGACATATTTACATTTTCAACCTAAGATCATTTATCTATTACCCATTAATTTTAAGCTAAGTAGAAGAGAAATATGACAGAAAGGAGCTTATTTAATTTTTTTCCAAAATTAATATGACTATTGACGAGTGACTTTATCCTGAAAGCCTCTGTGTTACTATCAACGTGTCCTAAATCTAAAACCATAACTCTTGCTTCGCAAGTGGATGCGACATTATGATTTCAATCTTGAAGTTATGCCTCTGCTTTAGTAAACAGTGATAAATGAAAATATCTTTATTAAAAATCTGATGAAAACCAAATAACCAATACAAACCCCAAGAAATTAATTATTCCTCCAAATAATTTAATAGTAACATATTGAAAATCAACAAACAAAAAATTGCATTCCTTGAATATCTGTAAAGTGATGCAAATAGAGAAGGTCCACCAGGGGCACACTATGACTGAATTGCTTAGACGGCGACGAAGCTCGAAACCTGCGACGACGCGATGAAGAACAAGAAGAAGAGCAGTGAAAATGAAAGCTTAACAGAGTTCCCAGCTGATGTGCTATCGTCTGTTGTTGGAACGGTCCCAGACCCACCACCTATATATAATATCGAACAAGAACTTATCAGCAAGAAGAAAAAGTTATTGCAGTAAATATATTTCACAACAATTTATAAAATCGTTGTGCCTATAACAATTTATAGGCAAGGATCGTGTGAAAGAGTTTATGCAACGATAAATGCATTTTGCAACGACTTGTTCATTTTCTAGTAGCGAGTGATAACGCTAATTATATTCGTAAGTTGAAAACTTTCATTAATTAGTTCTTGTAAGTTGTACCTGATGGAGAGCCAGAGGGAGAAGAAGCTGTAAATGAACACAAAATCAATCATCAGAATTCGGAAATTGAATAATACTACAATACCAAGAGTATGTTTAAAGAATTTTCTTATTTTGTTTACCGTTGCACTGGCTAGCAGGGGGAGTCTTAACTTTGCAAGCTGTAGGGAGAGCCATTGCCTGAGTCTGGTTAACGCTGACACCAAGTGATGAGGCACCACCGTTGAGGACCTGGCAAAGGCACTGAGGCTGTGACTTTACAACATTAGAAAGCTGGGAGCAGCACGAAGAAGACGGTGTCGATGAGTTTCCCTGTATATAATTCAGGCATGGAGACATGCTAACGAGCACATTGGTACAACTTGAACTTGATTGTGCCACAGCTCCTGTTGTCAATAAAGCCGCTGCAACTATAAAGACCGCCGCGAGTATTGTTCGGTTCATGCTTCTAGCTGCCATGGCTTGTTGTAGGATTTGCTAGTGTGACAACTTGAAGTTTAAATATTGAACAATTGTTCGTGGTTTGTAGGGAGAAGACAGAAAGGTGTGGCTTATAAAGGGGAAATGTGACAAAAGGAGGTGGCCAACACGCTTTATATTGTTCACCTACTTTGCCTACTTCATAACAGATTCTTTGGTAAACAACTCCAACTTTGGGACTTTACAAATGAGTTTTTAATTAATAATGTCAGCCCAAGGTGACTGTTTTATTCAGATTGTGAGTTGCACTCCAATAAAGAAGCCATAATGCATTAGAAACCAATCCTTGATGCTTTCTTTGGGTTAAAGGAAATGAACACGTGGAAGCTAGAAGTTTCAGAATCCACCAATCAATCTGGTAAAGGTAACATAGACGTTTATGCTCCTTTGAAGAATAAAGAAAAAGAAAAGGTCGGTTGTGATGTTCATATTCGGGTCAGACTCGAATCCTACCCGGATCCTTTCAAACTAAAAGACCCTTCATCACCTGCTCATGCACCTCAGACCATTGTTTCTTGAGCAAATTGGAAAAGCATGAAGTTCTGTTTTCTTTTCTTAACTATACTTTTCATTAGAAAAGATTCACTATTACCAAATAACAAGATCATAGCCCTACATGTTCAAAGCAAATTCCTTAAAGCCATTACTTCTCGTAATTTCCATAGGGGTTTGAGGGATTTCTTCCAAACTTAAAACCAATTCAAAAAAGAAATGTAGGGCCCAAAGTCCCAAGTCCAAACTTGTTCGCTTGATGCAGGGCCCAATTCTTGTCACTTCTATGGCACTGATGCCTTGTATTTGAAGAAAATGAATGCTCTGGCTCAACTGTGGTGTAAATGCATAGAGAAGCAGTTCTTTTGACTTTGTTGTCTTCAATTTTTGCGTGTCAACTGTCAACCGACACTTGGTTGGAAACTTGTATATCAACCGAGGTGGCGTGAGATCGATGTTCCTAAATTTGTCTATTTTCAATGGTCTTTACCGTATATTAAGCCTCACCATCATACATACTAGAAGGATATGTAATACCAATGATGGCTTGGAATTTGAAACAACAGTGCTTTCTCCGCTTTACAATCGTCCTATATGATTATTTTCCACAAGGATTCATTGAGTTTTGAGACATCCATTTTTTGTTGTTCACCAATACGGCAGTCAGCAGCAGAAAAAATACAACTGTTGAACTGATCAAGAGTGCTGTTACTGTTAAAGGAGTAACTTTTAAATATTGAACTCGGTCCACATACAATGGTTGTTCTTGTTGGATGTTACACTTCTGTCATTCATGGAAACAACAATGTACTGTACACTCATTTGGCAATGGATTCTCGTATTTCCATTAAGCAATAAATCATAACTTTCAGAGCGCAGGTTACAAGTCTGAACAACAATAAGCAGGAATAGCTGCTGCTTGTTAGTAATCGTAGGTAAAGAAGCTCCTGCTAGCTATTCATAAAATGCTCAACCTAAGGTGGTAAGGGAAATGAATGAAGCAAAGAACAGAGTGAAGAGAGTGAGAGTAGTCGGCATTTTCATGATACTTCTTCCATTAGATGCGCTGGCTTCTGTTGTAGGGACTGCTGTTGTAGGTACTGCTTTAGATCCATTTCCTGCATATTTTCATGTCTTATACTGATCAGCAAAGATAAACTGTCAGGAAACAGAAATCAAAATTCTTTACATATTACTGATTAGCATTATGTCACTAGAAAAGCATAGAGTTAAGCATGCAGCGATTATAATCTAGATTTTTACATCGTTTTGGGGATTAATTTCAACAGATCATCATGAAATTACAGCTTCTTTGCTGTTTTTTCACTTCTGGCAGCTTTCGATAGAGAATTTGTCAGGGAAGAGGAAGACCATTTTCTTTTGGCTGAGATAGATTGCTGGGGACTAGTAGATTTTAAAAAATTTATAGATTGAGAAAATTTGAAACATCGGCGTGAATCTGAATCTGAACTATTAGCTGCAGGACTTACTGCAGAGCTCACTGGGGGAGCAGCTGGACCTTGGCAGCTGCTACATAATCAGAATAAGTTTTTCAGAATGCTTATTACTCAATTACATTTCTTGGGGAATGTGGGTTATATTTTCAACTTGACCTTACCGTTACACCTGCTAACTGGTGCTGTTTGCACATTGCAAGCTCCAGGGAGTGACAGAGCTCGAGTCTGATTGATGGTAATTCCCAGTGATGAGCTGCCACTACTAAGAGCTGAGCAAAGACACTGTGGCTGTGATTGAACTACGCTAGAGAGTTGAGAGCAGCAAGACGATGTTGGGGTTGTCGAATTTCCTGTAATGTAGTTTAAACACGGGGCTAACCCCATGAGCACACTGGTGCAACCAGATTGAGCCGTAGCTTTATCACAAAACACGGCCAAAAGAACCAGTACTACACTCAACTTGACAATTTTTAAAGCCATTTGGAGGTGAAGTGCGTCGCAGGGCTACTTAAGTAGCAAAAGGATGGAATTCTGTCTACCCAAAATGGAATGGGTGGCTCATACATATAGCACCTTACATGGCAAAAGATCATAGTATTAGTTACATTTGGGTGGCCAACTTTTTCCAGAACAGTGGTCATTTGGTGGAACCGTTTTAAGAACCTTAATCACTGCATACTGATAATTGTCAAGATGATATCTGTGTTATGTTATAGGTAAACAACACAAGCTGCATAACTTCATGTTCTACACGCACAGACTTGTATTACCCTTTTCTAGTTATCATCCATTGACAAAATGTTGCCTCAGATTAGTACTATTGAGGGAACAATAGAGCGATTTCTTTTTCTCCCGTTTCTTTCTTCTGATTTCAGAATGGCATCTTTCTAATCTTTTCATTTTTCGGTCAAATGTCCTACACCTGCTATATTGACATTGTCAATGGATGGTTCGCCATACGGGCATACATTCTTGGATATTCAATGGAAATATCTTTACTTCATGTTGAATTCCATCACAAGGTTTCAACTAAAGCGAGTAATTGTTTTTGTTTTAGATGCTGAGTCAGAAGGGAGCTTTACTTGAACCATACTTCGGAATTCGGATTAGTTAAGCTAATAGTTTGAAAGAAATAATAAAAGTAGTCCCTCAATAATTTCTCATTAAACACTCAAATAAAGCAGTACAAAAACACTCGCTTACATTGCAAACAAGAATCACCTCAGGAAAACAAGAGATAAAGAATCATTATATTCATCAATAATATATATAGCAACAGTTCCCTATAGAGGTCACTGATTCAGAATTTGTTGACGGTTCCAATGAAGAGAAGGAAGAGAACCAAATGAAGAGAGGTTTTTGATATGCTTGCATCGGATGATCTCCCGTCAGTTGTCGATGGGACAGTTTTAGATCCTGTACCTGCATATTTATCCAACCACTAACATGAAAATCTGTCGACCTTTAATCATATGGTAATGCCTGAAAACTTGCCATTAGAATCAAATTGTTTTCTTGGTCAGCTTAGTTGACTGACCAGAACAATTTAAATGCGTACCTGAAGGAAATTCTGATGCTGATGGTGTAATGTCACCGTCTGGTGTCACATCAGAAGAATCTGACGGTGAACCAGTTGGAGATGCTGTTGGTGCAGCTGAAGGAGTTCCAGATGTTCCACCTGGGAAAATTTAATTCAGGTTAACAATAAAAACATCATCTTGTTCATAGACAAGTATGGTAAGCGCAAGCAGAAAAGAAAAGTTAATGGAGCTTACCGTTACCGTTACACTGACTAATTGATGGCATTTGCACCTGACAAGCACCAGGTAGTTGCAGGGCGACAGTCTGGTTTATGGTAAATCCCAATGAAGCGCCACTATTAAGCACAGTGCAAAGGCATTGTGGCGATGATTGAACGACGCTCTTTATCTGTGAGCAGCATGTGGACGATGGAGAGGATGAATTACCTGTAATGTAGTTTAGGCATGGAGCTAGGTTGGTGGGTGCGGGGATGCAGCTTTGGGCGTTGGCTGCAGCCCATAGCATTCCCATCAGGACTAGGATTAGACCCATCTCAACTCCTCTTGAAGCCATCCTCCTGTTAGAACTTGTCTGTCTAGAATGTTCGGAAAGTGGAGAGGAACTGGAGCTTGCGTGTAAGAATCGGGTAACCGGAAGTCAACTTGTTTGATCGGATTCGGAGACTAGGGGTTTGAGTGAGGAAGAGAATAGAACGACTGAAGTTATATAGGAAAGTGACAAAGAGATTGTCATGTTTGGATGACCAACTCTTACTAAACTTTTGTTTTTGTTTGATAACTAAACAGCTTCTGAATTTGTTTTGAAAGTAATATACTAGTATAATTACATTTTATTTAAAGGGTTACTGTCTTTACTTTCTACTTTCTGTTAATAGCTTAAGATGTTTTGAATTGAAACAATCATTCTGCCTATACAATCCTACAAAGATTAAAAAACAAAACTCATTTCTGTAAAACAGGACTTTATACCTAAACAAAACACACAAAGACAAAGCTCTCATCAACAAACATGAGACTAGGTTAAGTGAAACAATCCCAGGTCTATTTCAGAGTTGACTGTTCAAATCTTCACTTGTCAAAATTCTCAAAAAGCCTTTAGCTGCCATAGGTAAAAGACTAAATCTCTGCAACTGTATATAATACCATAGTCCAGACCATGAATTTTGGAGCGAAGAAACGTACATACATATAAACATGTACAACTATAGTATCCATACCAAATAAAACGACAACTATGGTACAAAACTCTTCAAGATGGTATAAGTCATGAAACCCTAGTAAGAATCGTGCGAGCTAGTTATGGTTTACTTGTGCACTAATCACTATTCCAATATACATATCTGAACTAGACTAATAAAATTGAGCAAGGTGTCATTTCCATTCTTTTAACAAAAAACATTTCAAATCCCTTGATCTTATACTGCCTAAAAAATTAGACTAATTTGACCATTGGTGTTGGTCACAGGCCCACCCTTCTTTTCTGTGATGTTAGGAAGATGCAGGTTTGCACTCCCTTTCAACTGGAATAAAATAAAGGGGCAAGGCAGCTACAATCAACCTAGTTACAACTAACATGCGAAACTACCTACCTTGAACTGCTTGTGATTTCATCATATCATAAAAAATGTTGAAATAGTGAAAGAAAAAAAAGATTACTTCAATGACAGAAATTAGTTAAGGTAGTTGAACACCTGAACCCAATTCAAAACTACCTGTTTTTCCCTCCAAATTGCTTGAACCCCTCTGAAACTAGTATAAATCTTTCCTTTACCCTCCATTTCATTATCCACAGTCTTCCATTCAGTCACAAGTCATGGAAGGCTTCAAGGTTTTCCAACTCATTGCAATATTATCAACTATTTCAGTCATTTCAGTTAAAGGGCAAATTTCTACACCCTGCACAGTTTCAATGATCTCCAGCTTCACCCCATGCCTAAACTTTATCACTGGAAGCACTAGCAATGGCTCAGCGCCAACTCAAGGCTGCTGCGATTCATTAAAGTCGCTCATGAGCAATAGCGTGGATTGTGCTTGTCTTATACTTACTGCAAGTGTATCTTTTCAACTGCCCATAAACAGAACCCTGGCACTTAGTCTCCCCCAAGCTTGTAACATGGGTGGCGTTCCAGTGCAGTGCAAAGGTGCACCTTTTTGTATTGATTAAAATCCTTCAATGCTCCCTCTAAGCCCCAGTAATTCTCTAACGATCCATTTCATGTGTTTTGCAGCTGCTGGCTCTCCTCTACCGGCTCCAGGTAACACATTCAATTGAAACATGTTTTGAAATTTTCATGAGTTTTTGATTCAGGGCAATTCTGTATGTATTGCTTTGGAACTACTCCAAAGAAAAATGTTCATGAACTCTTTTTGCAGGCCCAGTTCCCTTTCTTCTACCGCCAACCCTTCCGCCTACAGCAGATTCTCCTAGTCCTGGAGGTAATCTGCATCAATAATTTGATTAACATAACCAACATTGCAGTTTGAGCAATACAGTGAAACCTGGAGTGGATCCTTTTTCTTAATTTGTTTTTTATTTTTCTGGACAGCTTCTAAAGCTTCAGCGGAAGGTCCAGAAGCACAATCTGATACTCCACAGGACTTGATACCTGCATCACCACCAGAAGAAGAGCCACAAGCTCCCTCTGCCACAGTGAATCCTCGGATTAGACCAGTATTACAGCCATCTGCAGCTAGCCAATCTTACATTTCCCCTCCATCAGTACTTGTGCTATTGATTGGAATGACAATTATCAGGTTCTATTAAAGTCCAAACCGTTATTCTAAATTTGTTCTTCGAAGTTCCTGGTCTGTGAGTTTATTCGTTTCTCTGTGATGTGAGATAAATTGTGGCTTTGAATGCCACATTCATTTGTATCTTATAGATCAGATTTTGTTTGATCAATATTTATAAGAACATCCATGCAGCACGCTCTGAATTGCCCCTAACAACTTCATAAACGTCTCTGTAAGTTAGGATTAATTCATCATCAGCCATCGACATGCTTCAAATTGCCAAATGCATAGAGCTCATAAGTTCAAAGCCAGGAATTTTGGAGCCAAAACATGAAAACCATATATTCTCAATGGAAGTGATAGGTTCTATGCATGCACATGCACACAATCAATTTTTTATTTGTATATTTAGCCTTACGGAACATGAGTCCATATCTTAAAATCTGAAGATCAAAAACATATCACTGATGACAAAATCAATGGACCATGTTGGGTCTAGGTGGGATGTGAATAGCTTAAAAAAGCACTTTACCTGGAAAGCAGACCAATATCTTGTAACAGTATCATTAAACCGATAAAACCATTGGCAACTCAATATACAAGGAACTAGTTAGGGAACATCGCGTCAGTAGGCAAGACAATGGTGGTGAGCACACACATATTCAACAATCCTGTTAGAGAAGATAAAAAAAAACAATTGGGACATGATACTGCATAAATGATTTTTGAACTTTCAACGCTGTTCTATCCTGTGCAAACTAGCTCACACAATTGCTTAAGAAGAAAGCTGCTAATCAAAATGACAACGGCTATAAAACATTGTAAGTTTAGAACACCTAGAAAATAAGTCACCAACTTTTAATCAAGGTATAATTCAAGAGTTGGTATCTTTCAGAGAAACAAAAAAATGGAAAGGGATAATCAACTAAACTCAAAAGGTTCTTAGGCTGTGGGCAGACCAGCATCTTTGATGGATTCAGACCATGCATATTCTCTAGCACCATCCTTGTCAACTATCTTGATGACAAAATTAGGAGGAGCCACAACCAGCCTTGACCGAATCTCCATGATGCATTTATCTACCAAATCAATGGCTTCTTCCACTCTCATCCCTCTATGGTAGAGTCTATCCATCATTGAGAGGCAACAGTATGATCCATAACCAAATGCACCCTTATCAATTTTGTGAAGAGTGGCAATGTAATCAATGTAGTAGAGAGAGCTGGTCCAATTTCCTTATCATAACCGGCCAAAAGGATGTTGACAAAGTATGGGTTCTGCAAAACAGAAAAATCCAGCCGTATGACAAGTTTGATGCAGCAAATGACACATTCATGCATATAATGTCATAGTTTTCATTAAAAGGTAAATGACCATTTGAGGAATATGTCGCAAACAGGCTCCTTTATGTTAGATAAGCTACCAATTTAATGCATTGACAAACAGACGATCTAACCCATGTAGAGCCTTGAAAGGTACGTTACATTATTTTGCTATATTATATAGTTATTAAATCGAGATACGTATCGTGAATCAAAATTTTATTTTTAAGAATCGAATATCGGTATCATATCGTATCGTAAGATACAGTAAATAATTTTAAAATTAATTATAAATAATATATACACATGTAAATAATAAAATATAAAAAATATTATACATATTAATAGGATTAAGTAAGTATATGATAAAAATAAAAAAGTATGATTTTTTTCAAACACTTAACATATTCATTAATAGTATATATTTTTAAATAATATTTTTAAATATTTTTTATTTTTAATTTTCTAACTAAAAGTTTATTTTTTTTCAATATTTCAAGATTACATTATATAGAAAATATGTTTTTAAGTATTTTTTAGGTTAAAAAACTATTAAAATTACATTTTTAGCTAATTGGATCAAATCAGATTTTTTTGAGCTTGGTCCAATGTTACTATAAAGCGTATCGAAGTGAATCGGTGTATCATACGATACGTATCGATTCGCTTGTGTATCGATAAATATGCTACCGATTCATGATAAAACCAATTCTTTATATCGATGCGTATCGAATTTATAATGAATCGAACCAAATTGTAAGATACAATTCGTATATCGTACGATTTTGATAACTAAGGCTATATACCAAATTGGATCCACCTAATAATTAGTTAGCATTTTCTGTGCAGTTTATAAAGTTGAAATTTTTATCTAAAACTACATCTCTCAAGTACCTTCGTTTCCGACTCTGCTTTATGATAGACTTTGAGCTGTTTTTCCTTCAAGTCAGTAACTTCATATTTTTCCCCTGTGTATTTTAACAATGCAGCCTTCCATGAATATAGTAACATTAACTTCAATAACGATTTAATTTCGACCTATTCAACTATGCACAATCATATACTAAATCGCCAGTTTTTACCTCCAAAGCTAAATATTCAATACCATAGCCGGTTTTGTAAGAGTTAAGGCAAAGTCCATGGACGCACGCTAGAACACTCGGAAGCTATAAATTATTATTACCCAACCAAAGAAAAAGTAGAATATGCAATTAATCCGATCAAATTAGAGAGATACTAAGAATAACACAAAATCTTATCAAAAAGCAATCAACGCACTATCCAGTTTCCAGTATCCCAAAAAAAGGAGAAGGAAAAGAATGAATGAAGGAAAGAAATGGGTGAAAAAGAACAGAACCTTGCGCAAGCAATGGCAAGCTCTCCACGAGTAAAATTGGCAGCAGCGGCAGTGGTCAACGCAATTCCATTACGGAACTGATACAAGGCTACATTCTTCTCTATATATTCCGTGAACTGATCCCTAGAAGATTTTCAAAACAAATGCTATATAATATATATATATATATATTTATGTTATTAACATTGGAATAATAGCTATGAAAGAAAGATAACAGAGAGATAGAGAGAGACCTGTCACCGCTCTCGCCGCTGGCAGCCTAGAGCTTATGGGAATCGAGGACCATGATCTTGTCCTCGTTGGATTTGTGAACCAAAATGCTGTGCACCGCCGATGAGTCAGCCGCCAAGATTGCATATCCATCACCCACCATTCCAAACACGCTCTCCATCTCTTCCTCTCCGCTCGAAAGGAACTCCCCGACCCGAGTTTTGTAAAATTGTCTGTTAACTTGTTATACATGAAGATCAAAAATAGCAGTGAAGGAGTTTTCAGTTCACCTGTGTGCCTGTGCCTGTGCCTGTGCCATGCAACTGGAGTCTCAAAAGTTTGGGCTGGACCCATTAAAACTAGTAGTTAATGGCCGATTCTCTCCTCAGTAGGCCGAAGTATAATGACAAATATGAATACGAATTATGTATAAATTGTCAGATCTATTTATCCATCTATCATATTTGAGTTATAATTCAAATATCCTATTGCAAAGAAATTAAAGTTGGTTACTTTGATGCAACTGAAAGCACGCAAAGGTCGTTCTTCCTGACAAAATTGGTGCACAGGTGACGAGGAATCCATGCATAAAACCATAATTTTAGCTACAACCCCTAATATTAGTCACTAGGGTTCCCCATGTTGCGGGTAACCACTAAAATAAGCTTTCTCTGCCTCTACAAATACCTTCGTCCCCCAAGCACATTTATTACAATCAAAGTAGCAGTCCCAACAAAAAACAAAACCAAACACAATGGCCAACAAGTTTGTCGCATGGTGCCTTCTGGTGAGCATTGTTCTGGTGGCAGCAACAATGTGCGTGCATCCGGTGGAGGCGGACGAGGATCGTTTCTCGTCATGCTTCAAAAACTGCCAACAGGAATGCAATACCGATGGCCATGGCAACACCTTCTGTGAGATGAAGTGCGATGCTGATTGCGGGGCTAAGGAGGCTGCGGCCAAGCTCAATATTAACATATAGTTGCCACCTCCCACGCAAAGATGATCAGCCTTGTTTCGTACTGAGGAATAAAATTTGACCTAGGTTACCTTGTCAAACCCTTTCTTATTTCTTTAATCCTTGGAAATCTTGTATTTTTCCCTTCTCTCTATCCAACATTTACATAAATGATGTGATTAAGATGAAATTGAAGAGTTGAATCCTAAATTTTATTTATAAAAGAAAGTTACTATCTCTTTGCATATTTTCCCTTTTACTTCATATGTTTTGAATTGCATCAATTGCGCAAAATACTAACAAAAATGTTGATCAAATGAAGTCGTTATCCTTTAATTAAGACCTTAATTGTTAAATTTGAAAGTATTTGTTTATTTATTTATTTTATTGCAATGCCATATTAGATTATTATGGAATGGTCTAGGGGCCAAGGTTTTCCATTTTAACTTATTTCGATCTGTCTGCCACCTCTAAGAAAACACTTCTGAAATTCCAAAAAAAAAAAAAACAGAAGAAAAGAAAACGCTTCTGAACCTGGCGTATTGATTGCAATGTTCATAAATTCAGTGATTTACTGTTAACATGACAATAATTTCATAAATGAACAACAGCATTCCAAAAAAAAAAACTCTGAACTATTGATTGATAAACCATCAAAGGACAACATAAAAGTCTAAAGATTAAACTTGATAATTTGTGTATATACTTTTTGCTTTGTGTTTATGTAGTCTAAAATATGAAAAATTCTATCAAAAGACTAGTTATATATAAAATATTTTTATTTTTTAATAAATTCATATATATATAATTTTTATTAAATTTTAGTTCTATCATTTTTGTATTTTGTTATTGACTATTTGAGATAAGTCAATTTTAAAATATAGAGTTCTTCGTATTGTGAAATATCATGTCTATCAAGATAGAAAACAATAAAGGGCATCCGAGTTTTTACTTTGGGGTACACTTTGAAACTAAGTCAATAATATATTCAAAATAATTTAAATGCTAATAGTAAGAGAATAGGAGAATATGATCATATGTAATTAATAGTAAGCTTAAAAGTTATATTTGGTGCATAAGATGATAGATAGGATAGGATGATAATCATTCTATCTTATATTTAGTGCACATATTAAGGGATGATTGGATTGTAAGGAGGATTAGTCATCCTCCTAGTATAAGATGATTCAATCATCTCCAAAAGATAAGGATTATTTCTAATCTCATAAGATTAAAAATAAATACTCATATTTTTTTCATTTCATTCTTAAAGTTTGTATTTAAAAATTAACTTAAACATTTAATAAAATAATAAGGATATTTGTGGATATTTGTTTAATTAATTAATTAATCCAAAATTTTTCCTTCTTTTAATTTTTTTTCCTTCTTTTTCTTTTTTTTTTCAAGAAAAACTATAATTTTGATAAAATAATATTTCTTGAACAAATTTTTTTAAAAATTATTTTTTGGAAATAATTAAAATTTTTAAATCATTTTTTAGAAAATAAATTCTCTAACATTAAAATTATTATAAAATATATTTTTTAGCTAGTTTTTTCTTACGTTTAAATTTTTTTCTTTTTTGCTATAAAAAAAGAAAAATAACTATTAACCATAAAATTATTAGAAATTATATATGTTTTAATTTATAAAATTTAAATTATTAAATTTAACTCGTATTTTTTCTTTTTTTGTTTTTTATTTCCTTCTAATTGAAAAAAAAAAAGGATAAAGAAACCTTAAAAACAAAGAAAAATATTTAAGAATTGTCTTTTGGAAAAATTAATGTAACTAAAAAAATAAACTTATTTCCTAGAAAAACTCAATTTTCTAAAAATAAATATATTTAATTTATAACAAAAAATATTTTAAATTTAAATCATATAAAAGAAATAAAAAAAAGGAAAGAAAAGAAAGAAAAGTGAAAAAGTACAAAGAATTTTTTTATAAAAATTCATTATTTAACAAAATAATTTTTTTGAAAACGTAATATAAATTTCTAAAGTAATTTTTTTATTAAAAAATCATCTAATAAATTTGACTATTAATTATAATATTATAAATAATATTTAAATTTAAATTTTTTATTTATATTTATAACAAAAAATTTAAAAATTTAAATTATGTTATTTTAAAAAAGAGTACTAAATTTTTTTTTATATTACTCTTAATTTGACACAGCAAATATGATGAAAGATATAAAAAATCATTTTATCCTATTCTTAATCTTTGTACATATCAAGTACAAGATAGGATGATATAATTTAATCTTATCTTATCTATAATCTTATATTATGCATATCTTGATTTCTTTTATTTAACTTATTAGTTACTAGATAGCCTTTTCATAAATTGACTTATAATTAGGTTATTAAATCTTAATTAAATATTGGATCAAAAGCTTAATGCTGAGTTATCGGTTAGCACTAATGAGATGCGACTAGTGACTTTTTTGGCACAAAAGATAGAAAAATGAAAAGAGAAAATTACTTTTTTATCCTCTAATTTCAATTTTTATAATTATTTTTTTAAAAATATGAATCTTAAATGATCATTTTATTTTTTTTTACTCTCACCAAAATTAATTTCATCGTATCTAAATTAGCCCCAAGTTTTATATGACTATTTTTTCTTATAGCATTCTCCGTCTAAAATTATCACGTTTACATCATATGCTGCTTTCTGGTTTGTCTACAGACTACAGCGGCATTTGCCATGATCGTACGACCACGTGAAAGCTCAATGTAAATGCTTCGTTTGGAAGCCTCCAACAAATAAGATAAAAAAAAAAAAAGACAAAAAATAAAAAATAAAAAAATTACTTTTATACCTTTTAATTATATTTTTTATTATTTTATTAAAAAATTTACACTCACAATAATCTTTTCGTTTTTTTTAACTTTATCAAAATTAATTTCACGACTCATCTAATCTAACCCTAAGACACCCCAAGAAATTAGAACGCCACGCATTCGCTCGCTACAGTCCGGACTGCCAACTCAAAGCGCCATCAGGCAAAATTCTCATACTTGTCCCACACCCAATATCACGCGGCGATTCACGGTTCACTGGCCTTGACACGTTCAGTGGACACCCGTCTTCATGGATGCTCTTCCTGGCTACAATCTTCCCCTTCCATGCGCGATATATAATCCAATGCTCACCTTAAATCTCTGCATCAAGTGAGATTTTAAAATATGGCTGCCAAATCAAAGTTTTGTTTAGTTACTCTGATCCTGTATGCTGGCTTAACCGTTGCCAAGCAAGACCCTGAGCTAAAACAATGCGTGCACCAGTGCAGAGTCCAGCAACAGTACGATGAGGAACAGAAGGAAGAATGTGCGAAGAAGTGTCAAGATTATCATAGAGAGAAGAAGAAGCGAGAAAGTAGTGAAGAAGAAGGTGGCCACGGGCCTGAGCATGCGCGCCAGACTCTGCGAGAGTGCCAGAGTCAGTGCGTGAGACTGGAAGGAGAGGAAAGGTAGCTGTGTTTCCTACGGTGCCAAGAGAAATGGAGGAGAGAGCTGGAGAAACGGGTAGAGAAAGACAAAAAAGAGAAAGAAGAAGAGAAAGAAAAGCACAATCCTCATGTCTTCGAAGATGAACATTTCTTTACTCTGGTCAAGACAGCGCAAGGAAGAGTCGATCTTCTACCCAAATTCACAGACAAGTCAAAGCTTCTTCGTGGCATTGAGAATTATCGCGTGGCCCTTCTTGTCGCCAATACGAAGGCGTTTCTAGTCCCAAATCATTTTGATGCTGACGCTGTCTTGGTTGTTACTCAAGGTTAATCTATCTTTAAAATATTGTCATCTAAGATTTTAATTCTTGTTCACCGTTTTGCGATTCTTGCATGGGTTTATTCATAACAGGACGTGGAACAATCACGTTGTTCCATGAAGATAAGAGAGAGAGCTTCAACATTGGACCTGGAGATATCATCAGGGTTCGTGCTAGCACTCCTGTTTATTTGATCAACAGAGATGACAATGAGAAACTCTAGATCGTCAAATTCTTGCGACCCATCAATCTCCCAGGTCATTACGAGGTAAATCAACTTTTTCCACGATTATGAAGCATATATAGATGATATAGCTTGAGATTCCTAATCTAGTTCTTTTGATGCAGGTATTTTTCGGTGCAGGTGGCAAAAACCCAGAATCATTGTACAGAAAATTTAGCGCTGAGATTCTTGAAGCTGCTCTCAAGGTAAGTCCTAATCCCAGACTCTATTTAGCACTATGTATTGAATTTGAATGTATAATTCCAGTTTTGCTTTTGTTAAATTTGTTTAAAACTTCCAGATTTCAAGAGACAAGTTGGAGAACTTGTTTGAGAAACAGGACGAAGGACCTTCCTCAAAGCCTCCGAAGAACAAATTCGGGCCATGAGTAGCCACGAGGAAGGTGGAAGTGGCGGTGTTATCTGGCCTTTTGGAGGTGATTCAAAGGGTCCCTTCAATCTCTTCCGAAACCTTCCTCAAAACCTCCGAAGAACAAATTCGGGCCATGAGTAGCCACGGGGAAGGTGGAAGTGGCGGTGTTATCTGGCCTTTTGGAGGTGATTCAAAGGGTGCCTTCAATCTCTTCCGAAGCCGCCGCCCTTCTCAGTTGTGGCCAACTCTTCGAAGTTGATGCAGATGAATTCAACCCACTCAAAGACTTCGACCTGGGGGTCTCCTACGTAAACATCACCAAAGTAATTTTCCACTCCTTTCTTCTGTGCATGCAAATAGAAATGAAGCAATTACTTCACCATTCATATATAAAATATAGAGATATAAGATGACCCTGTTCTCGTTATGTTTCAGGGATGCATGTCTGCTTCATTCTACAACTCAAGGGCGACAAAGATAGCCATTGTTGTCGAAGGCGAAGGATTCTTCGAAATGGCATGTCCTCATGTCTACAAGTCCAGCGACAAAGAAAGCCAGAATTCAAGCAGCACTGGACAAAAAAAGAGTGGCCCTAGCTACCGTAAGATAAGCTCACGTTTAAGGCCCGATACTGCTTTCATTGTTCCTGCAGGGCATCCTTCCGTCATAGTTGCCTCTAGAAATAAGAGTCTTGAGATCCTCTGTTTTGAGGTCAACATGCAAATTAATATTAGATATTATCTCGCAGGTAAACAAATAATTACATTACCCTTTAGCTAATTTTATTAGGCAACTGTGGATCTCCTTTGTGTTAATGGGGTTGTGGTCTGGTTTGGATTCCGTACAGGAAAGGGAAACATTGTGCAGCAGTTCGAGAAGGAAGCCAAAGAGTTGGCATTTAGGAGCAAGGAAGAAGAGGTGGATAAGGTGTTCGATAACCAAGATGAGGAGTTCTTTTTCCCCGGCCCAAGGCAACAAAGAGGCCGTGGCCGAGCTTATGAATGAGAGGAAAAAAACAGGGGAAATTCTAGGCGGATGTAAAAGGGGTTTCAGCTTTCAGGTTTTGCGTTGCTCTTGTCTGAGCGACCGAGTGGTTTTGTACTTTTGTAGTTTATGAATGATGTGAAATATGAATAATGCGAGACGCAAGTAGATGTGAAACAACCTAAGCAAATGCATATGAAGCCTCCTGTCTATCAAAATATTGTAATTTTGCGATGGCTCGAATGGAACATTTTGTTTTTGTGTAGATGATAGGTATCATCATCTGTTTTAACGGTATAAGACTAATCCTGTTCGGGGTTTAATTACAGTTAAGGTTCTTCACTCTTCTCCAAATGTGTTTAGTGAGAGTCGAATCCGAAAGCTCTTCCCATAAACTCAGCCTGCGTTACTAACTGAACCACAACTCTTGGGTGAATGGAACATTCAATTCATGTATACTCTTTTAATTACTTTATTTCCACATCAATGGCAACACGAGGTTTAATATTCGAACATAAAGTTTGACTCTAAATCCTGTGAATTGCAAATGATAAGTCTAAAGGTATTATCAAACTTCTAATTAAACCATCATGTTTGATGAAAAAAAATTTGGCCATCGTGTTTTTTTTTTGGCTCTAAAATAATCTTTGAATTGATCAAAAACAGTTACATCAGATTCAACAATTCATCAGGTGGGCAGGAAAACCAGTTAGAGAGACAACATCTTAATCTGGTTTTCTTAGCAACTCAATCAGCTAAGGTATTAATACCTCTGTTTACAAAAGAGAAAGAAAGCTCCAAAAACAGATGGCGACAACGCAAAACATCTTCTTCTACAGCCAAAGTAGATCAACTTCGGGCTCTAGACGAATCATAGAGTCTAAAAATAACCTCAGCACAATCCGATTCCAAAATCACTTTCTTCCATTTTCTATCTATTGCCAAAAAACATCCCAGCCTAATTGCCATTGCCTCAGCAGCAGGAACTGAACATACTCGCACTACCATATTTGCTCCACCCACAATCGCTCCTAAGTAATCTCTAGCTACCGCAGCAATCCCTGCTTCCTTCTTCGCCACATCAAATGAAGCATCATAGCAAATTTTGATTACAGAGGCTGGTGGAGGAACCCAACTTGGTGCTGTTCTAGATTGAGAAGAAACAACATAATATTCTTCTTGGCTATCAAGATAGCTTTGGAACTCCCTTGCGGCTATCCTCCAGACATCGATAGGATTTCCCACTTTTCCTTCGAAAAGCAATGCATTTCGATTTTTCCAGATATTCCAGCAAATATAAGCAATCAGACCTTTAGCATTAAAAGTTAAAAACTCAGGCATCGGCATCACAGCATCATTCCACCATTTCCAAAAACAACTAAATCCAACCTTGTCCGGGCAATAATTAAACTGTGAAGAGCCCCAGACCGCCCTTGCAAAAGGGCAAAAGAATAAGATATGTTCCAATTATTCCTTCTCTCCATCGCACCTACAACAAGTAACATTTTGGTGCTTCAATCTTTTTGCAAGATTTTCTTTGGTAGCTAAAGCATTGTGGCAAGCTCTCCAAACAAAATTTTTAACTTTTGGTTCTACCGGTAAGTTCCATATGCCCTGCCAAACTTTACCATTTAGCATATGCAAACTTTCTGAAGCAGAAGGACATGATGAATGCCTGTCGTTTCCCTTACTAAGCAAAACTTTGACTCCTGACTTAACAGTGTACCTGCCATCTCTTGTATAATGCCAGACAATGGAATCACGACCCTCAAGATTACCCAAGGGGATGTACAAGATGGCTCTAACTTCTTCCTCCTGAAACAAATCTTTTAATAAATTAATCTTCCATGATCTAAGATTGAAATCAATCAAAGATGACACCAGTGTTGGCTCTGATCGTGGAGGTTGTGGAGTGGTTACTTCGAAAGAGTCAAGCATTGGAACCCATCTATCTTCCCAAATCAGAATATCTTTTCCGTTGCAGACATTCCATCTAGTTCCCATCTTCAAAACTTCAATTCCTTCGAATAAACTTTTCCAACCCCAAGAAGAAGTTTTGCCTTTCTTAGCGCTGAGCACATTTGAAAAAGGGAAATATATCGCTTTTAGTACCTTCGCCCATAAAGCGTCTAGATTCATTAGCAATTTCCATGCTTGCTTTGCCAAAAGTGCCTGATTAAAGATTTTGAGATCTCAGAATCCCATTCCTCCTACTGCATTTGGAGCACAAAGCTTCCTCCAACTGAGCCAATTAATATTAGATTCAACTTCACTTGATTTTCTCCACTAAAATCCACTCATAATAGAATTTAGCTCTTTACAAAATGATACCGGAAATTTAGCCATCGTGTTTTGTTACGAACTTCTAAAACATTGCAGATTGTAAGTGAACAGTCAAACACTTAATAATTTAGAATAGTTGAACAAATCAAATCAAAAACCAATATGTTAAGTTATATTAAAATTATCACTATTGCCGTGAAACGTGTACAGCTATAAAAAGAACAAATCTGTCATTATTGTGTCTAGAACACTAACGTGTTTATGAATATTTAAAGGAAAAATGAGTTTTTAAAATTCGTTTGTATGAAGGTTGACATTGATTCCACCACCGACACAGTGAAATTAAATAGTGTGATAGGTTTGTTTGATTACAATCACTCAGTGACATAGATTAGTGCAAAAAAAAAAAAAGACAGATTAGTGAAAAGGATAAGCATCACAGTAATGACAGTGAAATTGATTATAACATTAAATTATTAATTTTATTTATATATAAAAATTTATATATATTATGAAATGTATAATATATTTATATTTATTATAATATATTTTATATTTATATAAAAATTAATAAAATTATTTTATATCAAAAAATATTTTTAATAAAATTAAAATTTATTTTTTTTATATCAAATAATACTTTTGTTTTTAAACAACAAAAGATTATATTTGATTTAAAGTAATAAAAATTTAATAATTCTATATTTTAAATATAAAATAATAGTTTATATATTCATTTACATATAAAGATAAAAATCTTAAAATAAAAAATAACAAAATAAAAAAATGAAATATTAAATGAAAGAGAGAAAGAAAATTAACAAAAACAATAAAATTAAAATTTGATAATAATTATATACAAATTTAAAAAAAAAAAAGCTAAAAATATGATTATACAGTAAAATTCCTCTGAATTAATACTTTTTGGACGCACCATTCAATTTTAATTTAAAACAGTTATTAATTTAAAAAGTTTAGTCTATGAATTTTTATTATTTTAAAAACATGTATATTTAATTTTCACATTTTTTTAAATCTCTCTAATAATTTTATAGCCTATAACTTAATAGAGATCCCATTGCAAATATATATTTATAATATGCTTTGTACTTTTTTAACTTTTAAAATAAAAAATTCTTAAATATGGTAGTTTTTAACAAATTAAAATTTTGAAGTTTTTTTTAATTTTTGAATATTATGTAATATATTTTATCAAATTATTAATTTTCACGATAATTGAAACTGAAATTTGACACTATTTTAAATTAAAATTATTTATTATTATCCAAGAGTTGATTAAAATTTTCTTTTAGCCAGAGTCAGGACCATAGGGATCCACTGTAATTATATATAAATTAAAAAATATATATTTTGTGTTCAATTTATTGACCCAAAATTTTTGTATTTTATTCCTTACAATCACAATTTTATGCAACACAAATACAAATTACATATCCAAATTACCAGATTTATTATACAAACACAAATACAAATTATACAGCCGAATTCTCAGGTCAAGCGGTCATCCCATATCACTTCCACGGCGCACATTAAAATAAGATTCGCATTTTTTTTTTCATCTACAGAACAGCTGATTCGGTGCTTTCCTCCAGGAAAATAGAGTTTTCACCTTTTTCACCGGACAACGACAACAGTAAAAAAAAAAAAAAACACAGTGCCTTTCTTTTTTGACCAATTAAAACAACCTAGCTATTTAGACAGTCTCCCAATAGCATTGAACAGGAAAGATGCATGGTTGATGGTTCTTTCTCACTAATCCAGAATACAGCACTGAATTTCCAATCAATGGATAAAAGATAAAACCACAGCTTTGAGAACATCCAATGAACTATAATAAAAGAACTCAACAAGACACTTTGGAAGCACCTAAAAACTAAAATTTTGGCCAAAACCCATTTCTTCAAGTTCAGATGTCTGCTGTAAGAAAGTTCCCGAAAGAGATACCTGGATGGATGAATAATTCTGTGTCATACTTGTTCAGATACAATGCTAAAAATTTGAGGGCGTACACAATCGCATGGTGTGTCAAACATTTCAATAAAAACATTACAGTGTGCATGCAAAGAATGTGTGCCTGAAGCAAGAGAAAACTAGGGGAAAGAGATACCTTCTCGCCCAGCTTGAATGGAGGAAGACCCTTGTATGGGCATGTACTGCACCGAAATGCATCACCTAGTCCACACTGTTCACAGTTTCAAAGAGCAAGGAAACATAAAAGTGTTAGTCCACACTGCAAACAGTTTCAAAGCATAAGGAAAAGCAAAAGTATAAACTGAGAATTTGTTTTCTTGATGCTTTAGCTTTTTTTCAAAAGATTGAATAAAAAGCAAAAAAAAAAAAAAAGGCATCAATCAAATAGAGTTGAAGAACCAATTCATGCCAGCATCCGAATCACCACAAATTTAATCATTATAGTACAGTCAATATAAATCAACAAAACCAAAGATAGAAGTATAGAACAAGATATACATTGCCACAAGCTGATTGAGGATTGTTCAGCTGATCCATAGTTAGTTCTAGCTTCTGCACTTTCTCCTCTTGTTCGGCCCTTCCACACGTGCAGTTCTTGCAGGCCTTCCTTGTGCTTCCTACTTCGCAGTCACCAACTGAAGAAACAGTGTTTTTAAAATTATCAAATAATGTTCCTAAACCAAAAGCGACGAATCATATCAGGTCCTGCCATCTTACCAGGTGGTAATTGGGGTTTCTTCAAATCCTCTTCAGTTAAGAGGGAATCTTCATCAATGAGGTCTGAATCCTCATCCATCTGAATTTTCAATGGAGTTTTGATGGTCTTTTTAATAGCAAAAGAAGACCCAACCTGCCAAGACGGCTTTGTAGCCTTAACCTAAAAGATGCAATGATTTCAATACTTAGCTTTATTAAATACTCGTACAAAATTAATATAAGGCTGAGCTTGAAATGAACAACAGAAATAAGAATCCAAAGCAGCATTCCTCCATCACACATTTCATTAGGGGAAAGCAGAATAACTAAAATAACAAACAATTTATAATCAGTAAATTAGAATTCATAAAGCCATCAATAAAGTAACATCACAGCAGAAGGATTTTTTTTTTTATTTAAGGAAGGAGGGATCCTAAGCCAGCTCAAATGAGCTGGGGATACATGTTGCATGCACCTATCAGAAGGATTAAACCTGAAAGTGTGAATAAATTTTCCACTCATTTACAACAGAAGACGCTTCTTTATTCTATCATTTTAAGATGACAGCTAGAACAAAAATGAAATTACGGGGCTAAACAAAAACTCACTCCAAAAGACTGAGCAATTGATTTTAGTTGAAATCGTTCCCCTTGTAAAAATCCTGCAAATAGTAACTTGCGCTCAATATCAGACAATACCTGCAAGAAACACTAGTAAGTTGTCTTACAACAACTTAAGAACATCAGTCGCAAACCACAAAACTTTTACCGTATCTGCTTCCTTTGATCCAGACTGAAAACTTCCATAAACCACCAGCATCCCACCAGGCCTCAAAACTCTAAAGATCTCGCCATACAACTCATCAACAGGAAATTGAATTGACCTAGAGATGAAAATGACCAAGTCTACATAGGATGATTCAAATGGCAGCCGAGCTGAGATAACCCCAAAGAACAAAACATATATCCAAACATGAGTAATGGAGTTATCAAATAAAACAACAAAACGATAATAGTCGAAGAAAATAACACGGAATGGAGATGTTGATCATGGAGTTATCAATTAAGAGGGATGAAATATAATTTTGATTTTACTAACTTTTGCTTCATAGGGAAATCATTTTCTCTATTCATAAAAAATTTAAAATTGTAATTTAATTCTTCAAAGACATCTATGATTCGAATTGAAAAGTACAAAGTTTAAGATGTCAAGAAATACCAAAAGAAGAAGCTTGAATCATAATTAGGGGATCGAAGCGTTTGGGATCCTCCTCCTCAAAATCCCAAAATGCATTTAGCGCAGTAACGGCGTGACTTGCATCATCGGTTAAGGCCAATACAGTGCTCGATCCGATGTCGAATCCTATAAAGAGCAACAAATTAGTTTAAATTTAAAGAAAAAAATTAGCAGAAAACAGAATCTTCTACTATGTTACAGAATCCTCAATTTTGAATACAAAAAAAGGAGATCAATATCTAAAAAAATAATATAAAAAGAGAGAATGCTATACTCACCATGTCGATCAGCGTTCAAAATCGTGGCTTGAGAGAATTATATCTTCTAGGGAGAAAGGGAAAGAGTATATGGAAGGGCCGCCGACCTCAGGAAGAAAGAGTTGACAAGAAAGTGGCGTTGTTGAGGTGAGGGAAAATAAAAGGAGAGAGAGGAGCGTTTGGACTTCTCAATCAGGCCGAGGTACGTTTGGGTTGCCATGGACTTGTGTCGGTGGAGTCAACATTCGTGGTCAGAAAACTAGTTGACATGTTACATTCCTGGCTCCCACGAGCGCACCCTGACCCAGCCCAGCCCAGCCCATCCCATCAACAAAATTACCCATCTCCCACTTTCGCCGCTTGGAAGAGCAAAGGTGTTGTGAGCTTCTTCTTCTTCTTCTTCTTCTTCCTTTCTTTCCGGTTTACACTTCACCTGCGTTATTTCTCAATGCCAATTTTGATGACCCTTCCCTAACCATGCCTGTCAACTTGACTTTTACACTGTAAGTTTTAACTTTTCTCATTAAAAGGGAAAAGGAGTTTAATCAATTCCTTTATGCCTTTGCGTTATTTGATAAAATTCCTCACCGAGAATTAGACTGCTGCTTAAAATGCTTATTGACTCCTTCTATATTGTACTTTTATTGTCATGGTTTGGTGCTTATTTTTATACCCGTAGCGTGTAGACGTTGGCTTAATGTGCATGTGAACTCTCTTATGTCAATTTCATCTCATTCAGTCTATTAGATTTCTCATAAAAGCTGTTAGTATTGCAGGTACTGATTCATGTTAACATTTTATTTCTGAAAAATTGCTTCCCATGAGCAAAATGAGACGTCCAATCATGGCTGTCTCCCCTTCTTTCTTATCGGCCTTACTTCCTCGAAGGCATTTTAGTGTTGCCAGGATTTGCAGATGCCAGTATCCCGTTTATTGGAGTCACAGGTCGGTTTTTGGAATCTCTGACTCATTTTCGAACAACTTAAATACACAAAATGCATCTTCAAGTATCCAGAATAGGTTGATGCTATTTTCAACAATGGGTGGTACAATCTTGGTCCAGGCTCGAGACCCAGCCAAACTAAATATGGAAATAATTAATGCAATTGATGAGAAAAGATATATTGATACATGGAAACTGTATGAACAGCACATGCAGATGGAAGGCTTTCCTCGAAAATCTGTCGTGAACAGGCTTCTGACAGGCTTTGCAGAAAGCCTTGATGTTAAATGGCTTGAGAAGGCTTATGGAATGGTCGAACAAGCCTTTCAGGAGAGTAAACAGAACTTGTTGGAAAAAGAGCCTATGATTTATCTTTCTCTTGGTCTTGCCAAATGCGGCTTGTCAGTTCCTGCATCAACAATTCTGAGAAAACTGGTCGAAACAGAACAATTTCCTCCTGTGACTGCCTGGTCCGCAATCTTGGCCTACATGTCACAAACCGCTCCTGGTGCTTACCTAGCCGCTGAATTGATTCTTGAGATAGGTTACTTGTTCCAGGATGGGAGGGTGGACCCTCGTAAGAAGAGTAATGCACCTTTGATTGCTATGAAACCTAATACTACTGCTTTCAACATTGCTTTGGCTGGGTGCCTTTTGTTTGGGACAACAAAGAAAGCAGAGCAGCTCCTTGATATGATACCTCGAATTGGTGTAAAAGCTGATGCAAACTTACTGATTGTAATGGCACATATATATGAGAGAAATGGACGAAGAGAAGAGCTGAGGAAACTTCAGAGGCACATAGACGAAGCTTGTAACTTAACCGATATTCAGTTTCGACAGTTCTATAATTGTTTGCTTACATGCCATTTAAAATTTGGTGATCTTGATTCTGCCTCCAATATGGTTTTAGAAATGCTACGGAAAGCAAAGGAGGCACAAAATTCTCTTGCTGCTGCAACACTTGGGCTTGAAGCTGCTGGAAATGATAAGAGGCCCCTTGCTACACACATTTCTGGGTCAAATCATAGCCAACAAGAACAAAATGGCTCACGTAACAACAGTTCAATTCAGAATCAGATTATATCCTATGACGAGTTCTCTAGAGATAGAAATTTTGTTAAACTTGGAAATGAGGCTAAGGAAGTACTTCTTACTTTACTAGCTAAGCTGCAGACACAAGTTGAATTGATTACAACTGAACATGGAATTCTCCAACCAACAGAAAAAATTTATGTGAAACTGGCTAAGGCTTTCCTTGAAGCGGGAAAGATCAAGGATTTGGCTCAGTTTCTTATCAAGGCAGAGAAAGAAGATTCCCCAGTTTCCAATGATGATTCGGCTTGGTTCATGTTATCAAGTCTTGCATTTCACTTGGGTGGTTAGATCAAGCACATGACCTTTTGGATGAGATGCGTTTTGCTGGGGTTAGAACTGGTTCTTCCATATATGCCTCCCTCTTAAAAGCATATTGTAAAGCAAACCGCCAAGGAGAAGTCATATCACTTCTAAGAGATGCTCAGAAGGCTGGGATCCAACTAGATTATAGTTGTTATGACACATTGATACAGTCCCGGGTGCTTCAGCAGGATACTCAAGGAGCCCTCAATCTATTCAAAGAGATGAAGGAGGCTAAGATACCCAGAGGGGGTAATCAAGAATTTGAGAGGTTGGTGAAGGGATGTGCAGGCAATAGTGAAGCAGGGTTAATGGCAAAGCTCTTGCGAGAAATCAGGGAAGAGCAGAAACTGGATAGTGGAGTACACGACTGGAATAATGTAATTCATTTTTTCTGTAAGAAGAGGTTAATGCAAGATGCGGAAAAAGCTCTGGCAAAAATGAGGAGTCTGGGACATATTCCAAATGCTCAAACTTTCCACTCTATGGTTACTGGATATGCGGCTATTGGAGGAAAATACATCGAGGTCACCGAGCTTTGGGGTGAAATGAAATCACTTGCTTCTTCTACCCCATTGAAGTTTGATCAGGAACTTCTGGATTCTTTGCTGTATACATTTGTAAGAGGTGGATTTTTTGTTAGAGCAAATGAAGTCGTGGATATGATGGAAAAAGGAAACATGTTCATCGACAAGTACAAATATCGGACCCTCCTCTTGAAGTACCATAAAACACTTTATAAGGGCAAGGCTCCCAAATTCCAGACAGAATCCCAGCTAAAGAAGAGGGAAGCAGCATTGACTTTCAAGAAGTGGGTTGGTTTATGCTAGGGAGATTCGTTTGAGTGCTACTTGTAATTTAGAGCTGCAATGATGAGAGCTGATTCTCTAAAAATCCTAGAGAGAATGACATTGTTTACTCTTGATGCTACCATATTTACTTTTGGCTGCTCACTTCAGCTTAAGTGTGTAAATAGTGTAATGCATTAGCACAAAGGACAGTGGAGGGGAGAACGTCTGGATTTGCTTAAAAATTACTAGTACTAATTTGAATAAACTTTTTGTAAATAATTAAATCGACATGGATTGGTACGTTTCAATAATTCAAAAATAAAAATTATGCAAATCAATCAATACAATTAAAATGATAGATTTCTTTGGTTTCCCCGACGCCTCCGTCTCCATATTTTAAGGGTTTTTTTTTTAACCGTTTCTTTCGTTTTCACTGGATTCTGTGAGCTTCCCCTTGCCCGTAGAACCTTTTCTACATTCTTGACACACCTGCATGCATGCATGGTGTCCTCTTGTTACATTATTTCCGTCGCCATTGACATGCTCGTCGTCGAGTGTGAGTCACTTTTAGCTGATAATGATCTTTTTCTTTTTATTTGGGTTTTGAAAAAATTCGACATTGCAGACGCCTGAGGTACTTGAGCTATCGAAGCAGACAAAGGAAAAACTGAAAGAAGCTGATGAGCATGGTAGTGTGCACTTGAGCTGGCATATGAATTACTCCAGAATTAAGGCATTATTTCAAAACACTCTGTAATCGATCTGAGAATTGCGGTAAGCTCACACTTCATTCCATTCACTCTGCTCTTCTAAATTTGACCCCTCTTCTACTTTTTTTCCTTTTCTTTTTTTTCTGTTCGAAGAATAAAAAGGTTCCTTTTGATTTCGAGTTTTTGTCCAAAATTACGTTTCTGTAAAATGCCACATGATTGACATGTGGCAGTAATTACTGATGTTCGTTTCATGTCATCACGTAAATTGACACGTTATTGTAATTGTTGATGTGTGTCACATCACACCGTAATTTAACAATTTGACCATAAATAAAAAAATAATATAAAAAATAGAAAATTGTGGTTGGCCCATTCACTGGGGACCACAGTGTCCTATATAAACCAACCACGACTCCGCCAGCAGCCAACACCCCTTAAACAGGAGCAATCTCAGCTGGCCTGTTCCGTTGTTGCCGCTATCACTACGACTCCACCTGAACAAACCCTAACATTTCTGATTTCGCCTCTGCTTTTCATCACTTCTCTTTCACTCCCCAAAATCGAAAAACGGCACACTAACATGAAGCGCTCTCGCGTCAACCGCTCCACTTCCTTCGGCAACATCCGTGTCCTCTACCCTCCGCCAGCCGCTGCTTCTGCTTTCCGATGGAACCCGCGTGTCAATCCTTCCATAATCTCTGCCCATGCGCCGCCGCCAAATGTTTGGGAGTTGGCCAGGGTAGGGATTTTGACCGCCTCGGCGCCGGAAGTGGACGTGGAAAGCGGGCAGGCGCAGGGGCAAGTGAGTCATTTCTTGGACAAATGCTTCTTTTGCAAGAAGGGACTGCGCCAGGGTGATGAAACGTTTATGTACGGGTATGTATGTTCTTGGTTTTATTATTTTATTTTTACTATACAGTTTTTTAATTATATAAATCTGCTAGATTATTTATTGTTTTATATTATCGTCTCTCTGTTTGGCTGTTGAGAAAGAACTGGAAACTAAAAAAAGCAGGAAAATGAATCTTTTTTATTAGTTGTTTCATCTGTTGTTAGTCTTTATTATATGAGAGCGAAGCGTTTATATGGAGGTGTTCTTTTATTTGTTTAATGTCTCGGTTTGTTTTTAAACCCTCTTTTACTGTTTGATTTCTGAAAAAATTATAACTGGAAAAACTAAAGAAATAGCCTTTGAGTGTTGAATTTCTTTGCTTCCCTCTTGTTCTTTTATCTCTGAAAATGATGAAATTGTCAAATTATTAGACTTAAGTTTACATTCGCATTGCACATGCTTTATTAAGTGATATCTCTGAGAATTATAAAAGTGCTCATGTGTAATAGTTAATGTTATGATCGTAATGTTGCATGTTTCGACTGCTTCTTAGTTCTTACTTATTTTTGTGTTTGTTAGCGGTCTATTCAGACATATAAGCCCGTAAAATGGAGGATTATCTTTCAAATTTTACCACTTTATGTTCCATCTCTGGTTTCTTCCCATTTTATGAACCTCTTCTCTCCATATCTGGTTCATGTCTTGAAGCTGGTGTTCTGTATTACTGGCATTTTACTTGCACCATTAATTGGTTTCTGAATATTTTGAATGAACTTGGTTTATGTCATGCAGTGACTTTCGTGCATTTTGCACTACTGAGTGCCGCTCTAAGCAGATTGCTGTTGACAACGAGAAAGAGAGAGTTTCTAAACAATCAACTGGAAGAAAGACAGAGAGTAGCAGGAAGAGTGCTTTGAAGTAACAGTTTGGTGCTCAACTGGGAAAGTATGCAGCTTGACTGTTTCCTAAATATCTAGTTAGTTTACTAACTCCGGTGGTGCACAGCTCATCAAGTTTTTTAGATCAGCATGCACTTCTTCACAAGATGGCATCATGGCTGAACATCATGTTTTGTACAGCTGCACTAGTTGTTTTTTTTTTTAGATTAAAAAAATCACTATGTTTTTGGAGAATTGAACATTTTGTTTCAACTTGGAAGCGGAATTTATAATGCCATCGTTTGACATTTTTTATCTTTACAAATGCTGTTGCTTTGGGTGGTAGTTTGTTCGCTCTTAGATCATTTGGTTACAGTTACAGATTCTTCTCTACTCTCACAATGCATTTTACTGATATTTTCTACGTTAAGAAGATTAATTTCATTTGTTTTTGTTTGCTTATACTTTATTTATTATTCGGCCTCCATCTTTCCCTGAACACCCTAATCTATCGAATCTGAACCATAACGTGGCTAATGCAATATGCAATGATGTCTGGCAATTTATCATATTTTTGAAAAACGTACTGCGCGTGCAAAAATAATCTCAAAAAGATTAGCCTAATACTGATTAGTGTTTCTGTGCTTGATATTCCTCTCAGTATCGGCTGACCTTTCACTCATCTTAAATGGGCTTTAACATTAGGAGAACAGTTTACTTGTTTTCAAAGTGACTAGAGGCTTGTCCCATCAGCTAACTCCATCTTTTGTAGCTCAATTGCCTGGAATCCTGAGCACCAAAATTGAATTACCAAAATGAAGCGTTGTCATCTATAGTTATATTGCAGTCTAAAATGCTTTTTAGTTTATGTTATAGGTCCTTTGGGTGCTTGTGCATGACATATTCTATTCTACTGAACAATTACTGTATTCAAGAAGATAAAATGACTGTTATGTACTTTCTGAATCTGAATTGGGCATTACCATTTTTTATGGTTCTTCCTTGCTTTCGTTCTGTTTGTCATATGCTTTCTAAGATACGGTTACCATGCTCTGTATCCTTCTTAGTTTCTTGTGGAGAAACATATTTTGGCTGGTATTAAGCATCTGTCTCCACAAATTGGAGATTGGATAAAAGCTTCTTCAATCTATGCAAAAAATCAGTGTTGTGATCAAATCTCTTCTCCCGTAGAAGGATTTCAATCAAAACTCTGCACATACACTGCATACAGGCCAGGAATGTTTACTGAAGTAGACGTAAATTCTAACCACGGGGCCCATTAGATTGGGTCTAAGAGCCTAAATAACTACCCACCAAATAAAACCCACAAGGAGAAAAGGCCTAATATGACTGGTCCACATGCATTCGATCCATGATGTAGACTTCCTATCAACAACAAGAAGCTAGCTAGGCCTAGCCAAGGAAATTACCTTGGATAGGTGGTGCAGAGAAACCAACCAGAGCAGGCGCCCCGTCGGTTGCCTGACGGCATCTTCTTTCAAATCTGAAGATAGGGATAGGCATAGGCTGGGAGAATCCGAGTTGCTTCTAAAACCGAGAGTCGAGTTAAGGACATGGTGGAAAACGAGGGTTGACTGTACCCAAGTCAGAAGGGCAAATTATTGGCAGAAGTGTAAGGTTAGTGAAAGAGATAGCACGCAGACATCCCATACACGTAGCTTGACACCAGGTATACGCCAACAGTGATCTCACGGGAATTTACACAGTAACATCAAATGTTCATGATAATAAATGTAATTTTATTGTTAATAAGAATCAAATATGTAAAAAATATTGTGAACACATAAAAATAAATTTAAAATTAATATCAATAATGTTAAGTGAGGTAAACATCTATGAAAATCTTATGAAAACCCTCTTAAGAAACATCTATGAAAACCATCCTAAACTCCTAAAAAAAACTTAAACTGAGACCTATTTTTCTCTCCATTTCTTTTAAATTTTTTTCTCGATTCTGGGCTGCCATTTGTTGTTTATAATGTTGTGCCGTTGTTTTGGTTTTTCTTTTGGTTATTGATTGTGGTGTTAGGGTTTTTGGGTTTTGAACTAAAGAATTTTGGAATTGTTAAATCAAGAAAATCCGATGATGGCACTAGGATTTTTGGACTTTGAGTGCTTCCTATTTTTGTTGTTTTCCACTGCTAGCAGGTTAGGTGGGAGATGATCAAAATTAGTGATGAATTGGTAGTCATGAGTCATGATACGTTGTGAATGAGATTTATTACATGGGTGTCGTGTTTGCTGCTGACTTCTTTTTTGTGTTTTTCAAAGATAAAGATTGAAAATTTTTTGGCTTTTTCTTTGGGGAAGACAAAAAGGAGAAGAAGAAAATAAATAAATAAATAATTTTAAAAATTAAAAAATGTTTTTTTTTTCAAAATTTATAATGGTTCTCAACAAATATGGCATAATATCCAACCCCCGTATCAAGAAATGTAACAGGTGACTCATAAATTGTAGTTGAATTGGTAATAAAAGTTGAGTTTGTAAAAAGAATTTTTGGGTTCGACCCGACTAAATACATCTTTAAAAAAAGATGAAAAATTTTAATTATAACAAAACTTCCAATAAAATTAATCTCAAATTATTAAAACATATTAAAATACTTATATTTAAAAAAATGTATAATGTGAGACAAACGATGTTAATTGATATTTTCATCTAAAACGATAAAAACACTTTTTCCAATCTTTTCACAAAAATCAAACCATATTTGGCTCAAAGTATGAGAGGACGTGTCCAATCCACTAAAAATCCATTGTCATTCACAGCTTCCGTCTGCCTCCTGTTTTAATTTCTGATTACTGGTCACCGATCACTGACACCTTGTTTAACAAGCAACATTAATCTTGTTTCGAAAAACAGCTAACAATGACATCATTTCAATCTAATCAATGCTTAATTTGGTACCCTGTCTCATGAGGTAAAGATGATGTATGGATTACTGAAAAGATGAATCTGTTTGTTTTTATGGAGGATGATGGAGGAGGGGATTGGCTGCTTGCTGCATTGGCGTCTCCCTAGGAGGCAAGATCGAGTCCCATTGGTGTTGATCTGTTGTTTTCAGGTGACAGAAAAGAACCACCCATGCAGTTCATTTTGGCCCTCACTGCAATCTCGAATGAGTACCTTACTTTCGAAATGGCGAACCAATATTGCTGCATGAATGAATTTTATTGTGCTGATCTAACTTCAAATGTAGCTTTTGCCCTTGATACAGGCGATCAGTTGCAGCCATGTACTCATGTCTTGGTGGTCCAAGACTCCAAGTACTCGGACCTGGATGGCTGGATGGATTTTTTAAGTTTAATTTAGGCTCATATAGGCCAAACATGGATCAATAGTGCTGAGATTAGTGCAAAGAAAGTTGGCCTTTTTCTGCATTTAGTGCAAGCTTACTGCTTTGAATTGGCAATTTCACATGCACACCCTGGTAAAGACTTTCACGCATAGTGTCACGGACAAGGCTTTTTCACACTAAGCGATTGGCCGCGCGGCACTTGAATGGTTTCGTCCACACAAGTCAGCCAGTTATCATAACTATCTGAACAATCAACAATCGAGCAACAAGTTAGATATGGGGCACGCCACAGTATAGCGGGGCATAAAGAACTATCACATCCAAACCACAGATGTTCCCGTAGGAAAAAGTTGTTTTATTAATAATGAAGAGTTTACAAAAGATTACAAAATGAGTTGGATCTTCCACACCATCGTCGGGGCCAAGGAGGGCAGCCCTAGATGGGTGTGCTTGCACATACCTTAACCAGTGAGCCAGCCCAACATTCCGCCGACTGGTCACCCCCCCTAAAGAGCTAAAGGGATTTTATAGCTATGCTACCAGTAACCATAAAAATGTTTGAAACGGGGACACTTTTCCTAATTCCATGGATTCTGTTTTCCTAAGCCCATGGATTCTGTTTTCCCCGATGCCTCTCTACCCGGTCATGGCCCTATACAAGGTTGGCTCATGACATCCTACCCGGTCATGGCCCTATACAAGGTTGGCTCATGACATTCTCCCCCACTTAATCTGTCGACGTCCTCGTTGACTTAGCTGCTTGGAACTCTTCGATCTTCTGTTTGAAAGCTTTGAGGTCGTGCTCTCTCTCCCAACTAACTTCTTCTGGTCCCAGTCCTTCCCACTTTACTAGGTACTCTTGGATCAGCCTTCTTGACACTACTGTTTGTCTATCAGCCAAGATTTCTTCTACTTGGCGCTCTGAAGGTGGCTTCATGCTGATAGTAGTCCTGGTTGCCTTACTTCGGCTTGCATCTGTTGGGTCGGCGTGATATGGCTTCAAATTGCTTACATGGAAAACCGGGTGCACTTTCATCCACTTTGGGGGATCAATTTTGTAGGAGGCCTGTCCCACTTTGCTAAGAATCTTCACTGGGCCCTCATACTTGCGCACTAATCTGCGGTCCCGCTTTCGTAAGAATCTAAGCTGCTCAGGCACTAGTCTGACCAAGACCAAGTCATCCACTTCAAATTGTCGAGCTCTTCGACCCTTGTCTGCCCACTTCTTCATGCGTTTGGATGCTTTTTCTAAGTAAGCCCGGGCGACTTCTGTGTTCTGTCTCCACTCTTTGGTGAAGTTGAATGCTCGAGGGCTCTTCCCTTTATATGGCTCAAGTGAGGTGTGGGGCAATCTGGGTTGCTGTCCCGTGACTACTTCAAAAGGGCTCTTGTTGGTGGCGGAGCTCTTTCTAGAATTGAAACATAGTTGTGCCACATCTAGTAGCAGAGGCCAATTTTTCTGATTGGCTTGAACGAAATGCCTCAAGTATTCCTCTAACAATCCGTTAAAACGTTCTGTCTGCCCATCCGTTTGCGGGTGGTAACTTAAGGAGATGTTAAGTTGCGATCCCAACATGTTGAAGAGTTCCCGCCAAAATGACCCAGTGAATCTTGGATCTCTATCGCTAACAATGTTCTCCGGAATACCCCAATATTTGACCACATGTTTGAAAATTAGACGGGCCGTGTATTCTGCTGTGCAGTACTTTTGAGCGGGGATGAAAGTGGCATACTTTGAAAAACGATCAACAACTACCAGGATTGAGCCCAGATCACCAACTTTAGGGAGTCCACTTATGAAGTCTAGAGAAATACTCTCCCAAGGTCGTGTCGGCACGGGCAATGGTTCAAGCAAGCCGGCTTGCTTATTTCTCTCGACTTTGTCTTGTTGGCAGATGAGGCAGGTCTTGGTGTAATCCATCACGTCTTGTCTCATATGCGGCCAATAGTAGCCCTGTTTTAGTAGAGCAAGAGTACGTTGCCAACCTGGATGGCCTGCCCAAGTGGTGTCATGACATTCCCGCATCAGCTTCTGTCTCAAATTTCCTGCTCTCGGGACAAATAATCTTGGGCCCTTTGTCAATAGAGCCCCATTCTCTAACCAAAAATACTTTGATTTCCCTTCTTGTACTAGCTTCATTAAAGACTTGGCTTGGGGATCTTTATCAAGATTTTCTTCAATCAATTTCCGGATATCTGTGGTTACTTTGGTAGCTGACATTGGGGCAATTCTCCTAAGAGCTGCTAATTCCGCCCGTCGACTCAATGCATCGGCCACTTGATTAGCACTCCCCGCTTTGTATTCAAAATGGAAGTCAAACTCCGCGAGAAACTCTTGCCACCTGGCCTGTTTTTCCGTGAGTTTTGGTTGAGTGAGGAAATGGCTAACAGCTGTATTATCAGTCTTGACGACAAATTTTGATCCCAATAGATAATGCCGCCAAGCCCTTAAACAATGGATCACTGCTAGTAGTTCCTTCTCTTGGGCCGTGTATCTCCTTTCCGCTTCATTCAACTTGCGGCTTTCGAAAGCAATCGGGTGTCTTTCTTGTAAGAGCACTCCCCCAATGGCAAAATCTGAAGCATCCGTTTGTACCTCAAAGGGCTTTCCAAGGTCTGGGAGGACCAACACAGGGTCTTCAATCAGGGTTTGCTTCAATTCCTCAAATGCCTTGTCGCATTCACTCGACCATTCCCACTTCTTGTCTTTCTTCAACAACTCCGTAAGAGCCGTTATTCTACGGGAGTATCCCTCCACAAATCTCCGATAATAGTTGGCCAGTCCTAGAAATGAGCGCAGTTCTTTAACATTTTTCGGGGCATGCCACTCCTTAATGGCTTTGACTTTCTCCATATCCATCCGGATCTGCCCTTGTTCCACAACATGTCCTAGGAAATGGACTCGGGTTTGAGCAAAACAACACTTTTCCCTTTTTACAAACAACTGGTGTTCTTGAAGCCTTTTGAAAACAAGTCTGAGATGTTCTTGATGCTCCTCCAAGGTAGAGCTAAACACTAGGATGTCGTCTAAGTATATGACAACAAATTTATCAAGATACTCATGAAAGACCTGATTCATCAGAGTAGAAAAAGTGGCAGGAGCATTGGTTAGTCCAAAAGGCATGACTAAAAATTCAAAGGCACCATACCGAGTTACACAAGTAGTCTTTGGCTCGTCCCCTTCAACAATTCGAACTTGATGATACCCGGACCTTAGGTCAAGTTTGGAGAAGTACCTGGCCTGACTTAACTGATCAAATAGGTCAGCTATAAGGGGAATTGGATACTTGTTCCTCACTGTCACCTTGTTCAGGGCTCTATAATCTACACATAATCGTAAGCTTCCATCGTGCTTCTTTTGAAACAACACTGGTGCCCCGAATGGTGCTTTGGATGGTCTGATGAACCCAGCTTGCAAGAGTTCATCCAACTGTTTTCTCAATTCAGCCAACTCTGGAGGAGCCATGCGATAAGGTCCTTTTGCAGGGGGCTTTACCCCGGGGAGAAGTTCAATTTCATGATCTACCGATCTTCGCGGTGGTAGGACCTTGGGTAATTGGTCTGGCATTACACCCTTGAACTCGTTTAGCACCTGTCTTATTCCCTCGGGCACCAACTCTGACTCGGCACCCTCTTTGCAGATTGGCATGGCGACATATGAGGGTTCTCCTCTTTTTACCCCTTTCTTGAACTGCAAAGCTGAAATTATCTTCCCGCTTTTAGGGAGAATTGTGGCTGGCACTACACATGGGCGTTCCCCCAAGAATAATAGGCAACTGGCAGCTGGAATTGGGATCGCCTGAGCCAACATCATGAAATCTAATCCTATGACAACGTCAAAATCGTCCATGGGGGAAACGGTTAAGTTGATGCCTCCTTCCCATGGTCCCAGTTTGGTCATCACATTCTTAGAGTTTCCATAGATGGCAAAGGCTGGTGAATTTACCGCTTTCATCTGCCCACAATCCTTACTAATCTTTAGACCACACCTCTTGGCCTCCTCGGGTGTGATAAAAGTGTCGGTTGCCCCTGTGTCGACCATTGCCCTTGTAGGTTTCCCGTTGAGTATCATCTCCACGTACATCAGGCCTCTCTCAGGCTCTTTATTCATTTGACTCAATTGTGAATGTAGGGCGTTGAGGAATCGGATAGAACCCATCCTCGCTGGCTCTTCGACCACTTCCTCAACAGTCTGTGGCTCTTGGGCCGTTACTTGGGCAGAAGTTCTTAATGCATTAAGGGCACCTCTATGCGGACATTCCGCTACCCGGTGTGGACCTTGGCATAAGAAACAGGCCAACGGTTGCTTGGGCTTGAATGTTGGGGTATAGTTTGTCCTGGGTAGAGGAGTATTCTTATCGGATGGCCTCCTGTCTGTTCCCCCACTTGATGACTTATCCGTCCTGGCCACTTTTCCCCCATTCCCATAATTAGAGTTACTGCCAACTGATGGAGGGTACTTACGTTTGCTTGAGCTATCGTTGTAGTCGTTTAGGCGTTCGGCGGCAGCCATAGCTGTGGCTACATCTTGTACCTTCTGCCTTTGGAGTTCCGTCCTAGCCCAAGGCTTAAGTCCCTCGAGGAAATAGAACATTTTGTCTTTTTCGGACATGTCCCTAATATCCAACATCAGGGTAGAGAAGCTCCTGACAAACTCACGCACTGTTCCTGTTTGCACCAGTTCTCGTAGCCTTCTTCGAGCCAAATACTCCACATTTTCGGGGAAGAATTGGTTCTTCAGCTCTTGTTTTAGATTACTCCATGTTTTGATGGGGCACTCATCGCCAACAAACTTTGAACGCCACCATAACTTAGCATCCCCACCAAGATACATCGAGGCCATTGCAACCTTTTCCTCCTCCGATTCTGTGCGCACTGCCCGAAAGTATTGCTCGATGTCAAACAAGAAGTTTTCAAGCTCTTTCGCATCTCTTGCCCCTTCATAACGGCGTGGTTCCGGCACCTTAGCTCTTTTCCCCCTATCTGTTGAGCTAGAGCCAGCCCTGCCCACCGCTAGTTGAAGCACACTTAGTTGGGCCTTGAGTTCCTTGAACTCCTTTTGAATGACTCTTAATGCATCTCTAGTCTCCTCGCCCAAGTTGGCTAGAGAATCGGACAGCTCCCGCTGGGCTGTCTCAATCTCATCCAATCGGTCATTAGTAGCCATGTGAGCTTTCAAGGCGGCCACTGCGGCCTCGAGCTCCTCAATTCTCATTCTCTCGTCAAACCCTCCTCGAGTCGTCACCATTTTCCCTTATTTTGCTCGTGCGATTAATAACCAAGCTCTGATACCACGTGTCACGGACAAGGCTTTTTCACACTAAGCGATTGGCCGCGCGGCACTTGAATGGTCTCGTCCACACAAGTCAGCCAGTTATCATAACTATCTGAACAATCAACAATCGAGCAACAAGTTAGATATGGGGCACGCCACAGTATAGCGGGGCATAAAGAACTATCACATCCAAACCACAGATGTTCCCGTAGGAAAAAGTTGTTTTATTAATAATGAAGAGTTTACAAAAGATTACAAAATGAGTTGGATCTTCCACACCATCGTCGGGGCCAAGGAGGGCAGCCCTAGATGGGTGTGCTTGCACATACCTTAACCAGTGAGCCAGCCCAACATTCCGCCGACTGGTCACCCCCCCTAAAGAGCTAAAGGGATTTTATATATGCTACCAGTAACCAAAAAATGTTTGAAACGGGGACACTTTTCCTAATTCCATGGATTCTGTTTTCCTAAGCCCATGGATTCTGTTTTCCCCGATGCCTCTCTACCCGGTCATGGCCCTATACAAGGTTGGCTCATGACATCCTACCCGGTCATGACCCTATACAAGTTGGCTCATGACACATAGCATGGTTATGCACGCCCGCATGCACCATTTTTAGCTTTCTTGTCAAAATTGTTCAAGTTTAGCTATTTGCAATATCATTCAATACCTAAAGTCCCAAGCTGTACGGTCCCACAAGAATTCCCCTCTTCTCTCTCCCTCCATTCAGTTCCCTTCATTGGCTGACCTCATGTTTAATCACGTTGGAAACCCCTGCCACCCTCAGAGATAACAGCAGCGTGCGTAAGCAATCTGTACGAGAGAGATGACTCAGAGGTGTGCTTTTTCCCATTGTATTTGCTCTATGTCCCTGCAAGGCTGATGTCAGATCCATGGTAAACAGAGAGATAAGCCAATGATAATTTGAAACAAGTGGGTATCCAATACACCAAAGGTGTCAGGCTTTGGGAGGTGCCATCTGTCGGCCATGTCCAACCAAACTTAATGAACTCACCTAAAAACTAAGAGAAGCAAAATAACAATTTACTGAGAAGTAAATTAGTACTCCATCCCAAATAAATTTAAAAAGTTTTGCTGAAAAATCTGCAAATGGTGCTCTTTGTCTTGGCAGAAAACTTGCTGAAAGCTGGTCTCCTAAGTAGGTAGCTAGATTCTAGCATTTCAAGTGAATCCTCCTGAACAGATAAAAGGGTTAGATTATTTTAATTTCTTAACCTCCAAAAATCAAACTTTTCGTCTGTTAATGGGGGGCATGATTAGGCTAACATGACTACATACAATATAAGTTCAAGGAACCGTCAGAACTCTTTCCAATGGGCCCAATTGTGTCCAAGCCATGTTCAAGGCTGGCTATAGCGTCCAGAATTGTTTATTCTTAGCCATCGTTTTCATTTCGGGAGGCATAGTGGAGGACGAAGTGGAAAAAGGAAAGCCCTATTAATGCATAAATTAGGGAAATGATGGAGTGCTTATGCACCAAGGCTTGGTGTCGTCTAAGAATGATTGAAGAATTGCAGATATTTTTAGTAAAAAGAAAGGAAGCCATCGGAGAACTGGGCTTATTCCGAGGCTATGACCCAGAAATTGAATTAGAAGATTTATATTCCAACTCCAAAATCACTATGTACTATGAGAAAGCTAGCAGACCAATGAGCAATGGTACGGTACACCTAACCCTATGCGGAAACAGGCAATCATTGAAAGCATGCACATTGTTGGGAGTAATCCCAAATGCCGGAAAAAATGAAATGGTGGGGTACTTCGTAAATCCAGGCTGCTAAAGGATATTGACACACAGAAAGAGCTCTCCATGGCACTTACTTTCAGTTGCTGCCCTCTGCCTGATAGCTACCTGGCAGAATATATGCACGCATATACGGCGAAATAGATTCTTGGAATCTTTAACTTATGTAATCTGTTTCAGATCGAGCAATTCTGGCTCAGGGAGGATCTTGGGCCATCATATACTGAAGTGTTCATTTTGCCTCGGTGGCCTTTTCCTCTATACCTTTTTCTCTCTTCGCTTCTGAAGCAATTGGATTCATCAGTTTGTCATTTTATGAAAAAATATTCGTGTACCTGCTGCAGTAAATAGGAAACATACAAGTTCAGATTTGGCTTTAGACTAATAACAATGAATGTTCTTTCCACTGAATCAAGTCATTGTGGTTTTCTCCGGTCATGTTCATCATGGATTTTACAATCAAATCTTGTTAGATTGTGGAAAGCTTGGATACATTTTTGTAAGTTCCCCACATAAGTTAACTACTTAATCAGTAGTGTTTTATAGGAAATAAAAGACTTGAGGTTAGTTTCACAACCTCTTAAAACTTCCTATTGTGGTCTTATATTTTATTATCGTTATCTAATAAATTTTAAATTATTTATTCATATCTACAAGTGATAACTGCCCACAAAATTGAATTACGTTTTTAATGGGAAGACGTATATAAAGAAAAATATAGGGTATTGGGTCCCTAATCTGAGCATTCTGAAAAACACACCATTAGTGAGTTTGCTTAAGATTAGAAGATCAAATACGAAAGACACGCAATTTTATCGCAGCTCAATATTTTCGATATCAATGGCTGGAGGTTAGTATCCTGTTCCGCATTTATAATCTATGATGTATTGTTTTTGGTGTTGACACATTAGATAAATCGATTAAGATTTCTTACAGTTGGTATCAGAGCCTTTAAAACCTCTGTCTTGATTTATTTGAGCAATTTTGTTCCTGTGCATTATTTTAAAGAACAAAGAAAATTGTAAATATGATTTGTAAAATACAATCCAGCATCGTTACAATGGTAAGATGTAAGTAATTTCCTGCATATACTTCTCTGCCTAGCAAAAGCACATTGGTTGAAGAATCAAATATTTAAACCATGCTGGGCACGTATTTAGGTGCTTCCAATAAAATGGTTAAAAGCATTAAAATAATGGGAGACACTTGAAAGCTTATGTTTAATATACATATATATAATTCTGTACCAATTATATATATACGATTAAATGCTAGCCAACCCAATTAAAATATAAAATGTTGTTTTCATGATTGCTTTAATGCACGGTTGAATATGATAATTGATGGGAATTGAACCTTTAGAGTTTCATGGCTAGTTAATGCATTTTTTTTTTTTAGTATTTGCAATTTACTGGAAATTTGAAAAGGCAAATTTTTTTTTTCTTGTCTTTTGTTTGGTGATGTATTTGGTTTAGCTTGCTGTTGTTGTTTCTAAACAATTAAATAAATCTTGCATTGTGGTTATGAGTAAGAATTTGAAAGTGGTGATTATTAAATTAATCATGAAAGAATTAAGTTTATATCATTATTTGGCAAATGATATATTTTTGTATGCTTGAATTTTATATGTAAGTAATGAATGTATGTATACAATATTATTTGTTCATAATATGTTAATTGTATACATGATTGAAAAATTATTATTTATGCATAAAATTTGATGTCATGTGATCCATATAATTTTTCTTGATCAAGGAATAGCCACAGCATCTTTGATTAAGTTAAATTATATATCAAGTATATTCGGTCACATATGGAAAATGACATTAATTGTAATTAATCATATTTAATATGATAAATTTTATCCCACAGGAATTTTTGTTATATTTGTGTGATTAATTAAGATTAAGTAACAAATTATTTTTCTTAATTTACCCACAGGAGTTAAGAAAAGGAATATAATTTGTTAGTTTCATCATAAAGTTATATATATGAATCTGCTTAAATTAGAACTTCGCCCACAGACAGTTTTATATGTTATTTGATTCATATTTTGATGCATGATTTACATTGGTAAAGCATGATATATGTTTATTTGCCTCAAATTTTGTAACATAAGCGTGAATGTTTGATTTATTTGCAGTTATACAACCTTTGAATTTTTTAGATGATAAATGTGATGTTCCCTATTTAAGTGGTGATAACTATAAGATATGGAAGGAGAGAGTTCTTCTTCAATTAGGGTGCATGGACATTGATTATGCCATTAGGAAGGATGAACCACCTGTACCTACTGATACTAGCCCTCAGGGTGCGATTGCCCTATATGAACGATGGGAGCGATCTAATCACTTAAGTATGATGTTCATAAGGACACGTATATCGGCTAGTATTCGTGGTTCAATCCCTGAGTGTAAAGATGTCAAGGCATTGCTGAAGGCTATTGATGAACAGTTTGAGTCTTCGGATAAGGCACTAGCTAGCACCCTAATGACAAAGTTATCATCTATGAAACTCACTAGTGTTAGAGGTGTGCGTGAGCACATCATGCAGATGAGGGACATAGCGGCTCAGTTGAAGTCTCTTGAGGTTGAGATGTCTGAATCCTTCCTTGTGCACTTTATTTTGAATTCCCTTCCACAACAATATGGACCTTTCAAAATTTCTTACAACACACATAAGCAAAAATGGTCAATAAATGAACTCCTGACCATGTGTGTTCAAGAGGAAGGGAGGTTGCTAATGGAAATGGGTGAAAGTGCACATATAGCAACACAAGGAAAGAACAAAGCGCAAGCCAAACAAAAGGGAAATGGTAAAATACCTATCCAGACTGAGAAGAAAGAGTCAAAGTGTTTTTTCTGTAAAAAGAAGGGACACATGAAAAAGGACTGCAACAAATATAAGGCTTGGCTTGAAAAGAAAGGTAATCCAATCTCACTTGTTTGTTATGAATCTAATATGGTCGATGTTTGTCATAACACTTGGTGGATTGATTCTGGTTCTACAATCCATGTTTCAAATACCTTGCAGGGTTTTCTAAACCAAAGGAAACCAATGGCCAGTGAGCAATGCATCTATTCAGGAAACAAGATGCGTTCTCAAGTGGAAGCAGTAGGGACGTGCAGATTAGTTTTAGATACTGGTTTTGTTTTGAATTTGGAAAGAACCTTTTATATTCCATGTTACTCTAGAAATTTAATTTCAGTTTCAAGACTTGTACCACTTGGATTTTCTTTTGAATTTTATGAAAATGCTTTCCGCTTGCTTTGTAAATCTAGTGTTGTTGGAAATGGGATGTTGATTGATGGTTTATTTCGAATTCATTTACAAAATAATATTTCAAATAGTATAATGCACGTCCAAGACAATGTAGGTATTAAACGATGTGTTATGAATGAAAAGTCCTCTATATTGTGGCATCGGAGATTAGGACATATCTCCATAGAGAGAATTAAAAGGTTAGTGAATGATGGAGTACTTAGTATTTTGGATTTTACTGACTTTGATACTTGTGTGGACTGCATAAAGGGAAAGTAGACCAACAAGACAAAGAAAGGTGCCAAGAGGAGTTCAGACATATTAGAGATCATACATACGGACATTTGTAGTCCGGATATGGACTCATATGGTCAGAAATACTTCATCTCATTCATAGATGATTATTCACGATACATGTATCTCTACTTGCTTCATAATAAGAACGAAGCATTAGATGCTTTTAAAGTTTTCAAAGCAGAAGTAGAGAAACAATGTGGAAAACAAATTAAGATCGTGAGATCAGATAGAGGTGGAGAATACTATGGTAGATACACTGAGGATGGACAAGCACCTGGTCCATTTGCAAGGTTTCTTGAAGAGCATGGGATTCAAGCCCAATACACTATGCCTGGATCTCCAGACCAAAATGGTGTAGTAGAAAGAAGAAACCGAACCTTGATGGACATGGTACGGAGTATGCTTAGCAACTCCAAGCTTCCTAAATCTTTGTGGACCGAAGCTCTTAAAACGGCAATGTATATATTAAACCGAGTTCCAACTAAAGCCGTTCCAAAAACACCTTTTGAATTATGGAAAGGTTGGAAACCGAGTTTGCGACATATACGCGTTTGGGGATGCCCGTTTGAAGTAAGAGTTTATAATCCACAAGAAAAGAAATTGGACCCAAGGACTATAAGTGGGTATTTCATTGGATATGCTGAAAAGTCTAAGGGTTACAGATTTTATTGTCCATCACATGTCACTAGAATTGTGGAATCAAGAAATGCAAAGTTTCTTGAAAATGACTTGATTAGTGGGAGTGATCAATCTCGGAACGTAGTTTCTAAGAAGGATCATTCAGATATTCAAGCTCCCATTTCAAGTGACAAATTGGTTGTTGTTCATAACTTCCCTCAAGTTCAAATGGATGTTGAACAACCAATCATTGAAGCTCCACAAGTTGCTGATGACAATCCAGTAGATCCAGTTGTTCAACAATTACCAGAGACTGTTGAGCAACCAGTTGTGCAACATACTCCACAGGAGGATGCTGACACAACATTAAGAAGATCAACTAGAATGAAGAAATCATCGATTCCTAGTGATTACGTTGTGTATCTATAAGAGTCTGACTATAATTTTGGAGCCGAAGATGACCCTGAAACATTTTCACAAGCCATGAGTTGCATTAAATTTGAATTATGGTACAATGCCATGAAAGATGAGTTGAATTCTATGGCATCTAATGGAGTCTGGGATCTTGTTGAGTTGCCTAATGGTGCAAAGGCCATTGGATGTAAATGGGTCTTTAAAACAAAGAAGGATTCATTAGGCAACATTGATAGATATAAGGCAAGACTCGTAGCTAAAGGATTCACTCAAAAGGAAGGAATCGATTACACAGAGACTTTTTCCCCTGTATCAAAGAAAGATTCTCTTCGTGTTGTTATGGCATTGGTTGCTCATTTTGACTTGGAACTGTTGGATATTTTGATATTTCTAAAAAGACTTTTACCATATTCATTTTTTATTTAATTATTTTTCTGTATTTAACCTTATTTGAAAAGTAGTGTTTTGGTTTATCTAAAACTTTGACAAGATTTGTTTCAGATTTAGTTAAATATTCTCTTAGATTTAGTCAAAATCCTATCT